>JAPDPM010000015.1:23817500-24345000 GCA_032173925.1 Heritiera fomes
CTCTTCTTCCTCCTCAATCCACCTGCCATGTTCGTCCTCTAATCCTCTGATTGTATTCCTCCTTTTTCTGTACGTGGCTTGACTGTGAAAAAAACCTGTATTTTTGTCCCCATGCGGCAACCAGTTGACTCAGGAATGTTGTAACCAGAATAACTCCTCTTTTCCAAGCAGTGCATTCATCTCTTCTTTCAAAAGGTGCTCTCTAAAAATCAAGTCATCATCTGCTTTTGCCCCTTGCAGCTGCTCTATCTCCTTTCTTAGCTTGTCCAGATGAGCTCTGTTCGTACAAAAATTCTCTTGATGCCACAAATGAAGCTCTGACCCCATATGTTCTATTTTATCACTAATATTCATCCCGTCATTCCCAACCCAGACGTTACTTATAATTTCTTCGCATCTTTTTTCCTCCACCCACATTGCTTCAAAGTGTCTTCTTCTTTTCTTTCTTCTTGATGTACCAGTTTTTGAACCAGTTGTATTTATGAAAATAGGGGAATGATCCAATACCGATGATGTGAGGTGCTGAATAGAGTACCAAGGAAGTTGCTCTTCCCACAGGTTGTTTGCAACAAATCTGTCTAACCTTTCATAGATTCTAGTTGCTGTACTGCGTCCCTTCTTCCACGTGAACCATGGTCCAGTGTATCCAAGATCTTCCAAGCCACTATCCTCCAAGGCTATTCTGAAAACTGCCATCTGGTTTTCCGGTCACATGCGAGCTCCAGTCTTCTCATGGTTCCACATTATTTCATTGAAATCAACCATTACTATCCACGGTTTATCATGTTGTGCTGCCAAGTCTCTGAGCAACCTCCAAATTGTCTCTCTATTCCCCACAATCGGTTCACCATATATTCTTGTCAATCTCCAAGCTGCCCCGTTGTCATCTCGATCAACCATCATGTCAATATGATTTTTTGAGAAACTTAACGATCTTAGCTCAACCTCATTTTTCCACAGCATTGCAAGGCCACCGCTAGTACCTGCTGCACTAACCCCAAAACAAGCATCCATCCCACAAGCTCTTCTAACTCGATCCAGCTTATTCTCATGTAATCTTGTTTCACTCAAAAAGATTACATGGGGAACTTTGTGTCTGACTAGCTCTTTTAGAGCTCTAACTGCATGTGGGTTCGTAAGCCCACGGTAGTTCCATGCAATACATTTCATGGTTCTCGGTGGGACTATTTACCAGTCGCCGCCGCTTCATCAGATGGGTCCTCCTCATCTTTATCATTCCCCTTTGTCCTCTTACCTTGATTTTCATCTGCAAACATAGTTGTAACCGCTTCCAGAGCATTTAGTTTCCGTTTGTTACTTGTCTCTCCCAAAGCAACCTGTTTTTTCCTACTAAACGAGCTTTCCTCTTCCACGTGGATCTCCTGCATTCTGACTTACTCGCTTCGTCATCTATAACCATTTCAACTGGTGCCACATCATCAATGTCACCTTTTCTTGTTCTTTCAATAAACATTTATTTTGTTCCATGAGTCCTTGTAGCTATCTTGACTTCCTATGCAATGTCAACATTATTCGTGGACATTTTCTTTTCCCTTCACTCTTAGGTGGTGTTTGGCACGAGGATAGAAGATTACATTTTTAGTATTTTAATTGGCCTATAATTACATTATAGTATTTGCCAATGAACTTTATTCCTGATGTTATATTATAATGGTAATTACTTTACCATTCTATTGTACAATCAGATTACCTTTTCTCTTGGGTGCAAAGTTACTTTGTAGAAACTTGATAATATTGTAAATTTTTATCATCTCAAAAAGGCTCTTTCAGTTTAACTAAACAAAAACTATGCAAACTATGCAAACAATATAATTTAATTTTGTATATATTTTTATTTATATTATTATATATAATTTATATTCATTTAATTTGATATATATTTTTAATTTAATTTAATATTATATATTTTTTATTCATATTTTTAGTTTATATTTCTTATATATAGTTTTTATTAATATAAAATAATTATATATATTATATAATTATTGTTAACTAATAATATTTAATATAATATTAGTAACATTTAATATATAAATAATATAATTAACATTTTAATTATAAAGGTAATATGTAATGGTCTTACATAGTCAATATAATAATGCACCAAACTTCTTCACATATATAAGGGCAATTTTAAAAATTACTACTATATATATATATATATATATATATATATATATATATATATATATATATATATATATCAAACGTTTCAATTGTAAGAATTGTCATTTCTATAATTATTAGATCATTTTTTAGCTATATGAGCAATATGGAATGGCAGAAATACAATTTTATGGTTTTAGGTGTAAAAAGGTGAAATTCCGTATGGGCAGGTTTATGGGCCCACCAAAGCACGTACAAGTGTAATTGAGCCAAGTCGAGACAATTCAATATCAGAATCAAGCTCGGATCGACTTGAAAACTCGAGGCTCGAGGCTCAAAGCTCGGCTTGAGCTTGATCAAGTTTGATTTTTGAAGCTCAAACTCAACTTGAAAAAATACTTGAATCGCTCGAACTCGACTCGATAGGCTCAAACTTGACTTGATAAGTTTGAATTGTCAATTTTTAACTATATATTGTGAGGATAAAATAGTAAATTAATAAGAAATATTAAAAATATATATTAAAAAAAAGCTCGTTAAGGCTCACAAACTGCTTAAGCTGAGTATTAAGAAGTTTGAACTCGGCTCGAGTCGTTACTTCGGTAGCTCAAACTTGAGTTCAGCTCAAAAATAAAAAAGTCAAACTCGAGTAATAATTAAGTCGAACTCAAGTAGCTCACGAATAGTTTGACTTGTTTACACCCGTAGGAGAACGTACACCAAGGTACACCCAAATCATCATAAATTGATGATATTTAGCCCCAAGTAAGTCATTTTAAATTAATTTAATTTAATTGAAGTCGATTTTGGCTTATCTCGTGAAATTAGGCTTAATATAGCAAAAAGGGTAAAATCATAATTTAACTCGTAAAGTCCCGATCTAATGCATTAAAAATATTTGAATTATATATTTTATCTTGTAAAGTCATAAAATTTGAGTTACCTTCCTCGAGTTTATGAAATTAGAAGAAAATGAGAAAAACTTGTAATTACGCGGAAAAGTGAATTAAAAAGGCCTTAGTAATGGCAAACTCATAATTAAGTCGAAAAGTGAATTAAAAGCCACCAAATTTTCTTTTGAACAAGTGAAACCCAATCACCCTTACCTCCCCTCTCCCTTTTCATGTCATCTTCACCTAATCCCTCAGCAAAAACTGAATTTTATGTAGAAATTAAAGAAATTGTAAATTAGGTTGCAAGTAAGACAATAATTGGGTACATCATGAATCGTATAAGGGTTGTGAGTGATTAAGATAAGATTCTTCCCTCTTGATAATAAAAGTCTATATCTCGAAGCCTCTCAATAGAGATCGATGATAAAAAATCCATGGCCATAATACAAATGAAATTTAAGACGAGATCTTGAATTCATTTGATTGAATCATTTATCTTGAGATTGAAAAACAATGTAGTTGAATTTTAATAGAGATGACACGTTCTATACTCTATGTTCAATTGAGATATTAGGTGACGAAAGAATCGAATCATAGGTAATTGCTTATGGAAAGGTTGTTGTCAACTCACCGATATTTTCATTACTTGGGCAGCCATGATGCATTGCTAGATGCCAATCTTGGCTTGTGATTTATGAATAAGATTTTGGATCACTACCAATGTAATGAAAACCTAAAAGATCACACATAATAAAAGCATGACCAAAATAAGGTAATTTGAGTTGGATTCATGAGATGAATCCTAGTACAAGTAGGATTCTTAGTGAGACTAGAATCCTGTTGCAATTAGAATTCATGATTTAATTAATGGTCATTTTAGCCTGAGATAACTAATGGGTATTTTGGTCTTTTCAATTATAATGAGATTATAATTGCATATTATTAATTTAATAATTCATGGTTGGTTTAAATTATTAATCCAAATACATAATTAATTGGCTGTAGTGCAAGTGGGAGATTGTTAAAGTATGCCATACCAGTTAATTAGATTTGGATTAAGTTATTTTATAAAGGCCCAAATGACCTACTCTAGTTGGGCTAAGGCTAAAGCTTTTTTAGGGTTTTGTTAAGACGCACTATATAAACAACATTAAGTCT
This sequence comes from Heritiera fomes, assembly GCA_032173925.1. NCBI lineage: Eukaryota > Viridiplantae > Streptophyta > Magnoliopsida > Malvales > Malvaceae > Heritiera > Heritiera fomes. The sequence goes on from JAPDPM010000015.1 coordinate 23,821,679, forward strand.
AAAAGGTAGATAGAACGTTTTTGATAGCCGCTTTGCTTCTTGGAGCTAGCTCTCATAAAAACAATTCCCTTCCTCTTCCTTTTGTTTAGGCAAAGATCTCGTTTTGCGTCTTACTTCAATGGATAATATTAGAGGGCTTCTCTTAACTAGGAGTCTCGATTTAACGATAAATCGAGGGCTATTTGTAGGCTGTCAAATTCAAAACTTGAACTTCTCTGCACAAGTGACATCGAAAAAGATTCGATTCTATCCTAAAAGCACTTTGTTGTATGATTTTGGTGATTTAGTTTTATTGTTTTTCTAATCCGCTGTTTGTTTTCATGTATGATATGATAAACCGAGATAACGTGACCTTACAATAACCCCATGCCTTCCATGTTGTTTTGCAACCGTTCACCTTCCTACCAAACCATCCCTTGTCATATAACATAAACACATTTTACATGAGCCAAGTCACCCCAAACTGTGCCTTCATACCTATGAGTTGGTTTAGGTGGTGCTATTGCAATTACTAGGTCAAACAGATCGTTGTTCAGCTCAACTTCTTTACAATTACAACATTTTCTATCACCTCTTCCAATGTTTACTTTTGTACATCGTCAGTTTCCTTTGTGATGCACTCTTCTTATTGAGGTTTTCTATTCATGTTCACTGCATAATCACCACATTTTTACATGTGATCATGCATTCTTGCAAGCGTTTGCTCGAAGAGTTGTATCATTCTATTGTGAAAATCCTTTATATCAACTCGCAATGCCATAAGCCATTGTTCATCCACCATAACTAAGAATTGATTGCTCTGAATACCAAATGATGCAAGTCAAAACCAAAGATCTAATCTCTGGCAGAATAACAGCAGAGAAATGGAAGAATTGCTATAGATTGAAAGAAAGAAAGATTAGCATGGAATAAAGAGGAAAGAGGGAGAAAGAAAGAGAACTTTGAAATTTTTTTATAAATGCTCAATGATAGTCCCATGCTCCCCTTTCACATATATTTTGTTTTTCTCTTTTTATTGACTTGAAACTAACTAATATTTAAGACAATAATTAACTTATGACCATAATTTTTAACTAATATATAAAATTATTCATTTAATTAATTAATATTTCGTTTGGCATGTATCAACTACTTAGTTTTTTCAAGGAGCAATAGGAGGTTGAATTGTTGGAGCTAGAGCAAGACAAGTTGACTATGACTGACTATAATAATAAGTTTATTTGGTTATCCCGCTTTGCTTGTTATTTAGTGGCTAATAGGGCTTCTTGGCCAGACAACTCTTGAAAGGCTTGAAACAATGTATTAGGAACTGTTATTACTCCAAATAACAAAGATGTATTGTTGACGTAATCGCTTGTATCTTTGTTAGACGTGTTAATAATAATTTTACAACGCACTTTAATACTTAAATCAAACAAAAAATTTGATTAGTAAGTAAATTAGAGATTAATCCTTGAGTAACTTAGCTGTACTCTATTTATAGGGATAAAACTTTTTCGTAAGGGAAATGCTATGGGCAGCTGCACCAACCATCGCCTTTCAACACTCGAAACTACAGCAAGCCACGTTGCCTTAAATTTTAAGTTGAAAACCGGCAACTTGTAACCACAAGTTACCTGACTTCCTCTGTGTGCCTATGATAGCGTAATGAGAAAAGGAGATAAAAATTGTTTTACAACTTTTATAACCAGACGAAAAAGAAAATAATAAATCCAGTATTTGGACAGAAAACAATCAATATATATATATATTTTTAAGATTTGTAAATAAAATATGTAATTTATTTAGCTAAAAAATGATTATTCTACTTTTACCAATTTCTTACATTGTAAATCAATCCTACACCATAATTAGTTATAACTTTACATTTTTTCTTTATTTCAAAGTAATTTTTGAAAAATTCAAAATAAACAAATAATTAAAACAAGAATTAATCAAAACTTTAAACTTTTACTTTATTTATTTATTTTTTCATATATATATATATATATATATATATTTTATTTAAACATAATTATTTCATCTATCTAGTTATTTCTATTTATATTGTTATTAAAGCATTTGTTCATGACACCAACTCTCTTGAATAAATTACTAAAAATGATTAAAAATATTATGATATATATGAAATAAATAACATTTATGTCCTAAATTTTTTGAACAAATTTGTTATTTGAAAAAAAAAACACAAAAGCTACCCACTTTTACACTAAAAGAAAATTATATAAGTAACTCCTCTTTAGACCTGCTCAAGGGCCAGGCTACCCGCCCAAGCCCGAAGGCCCGTTCGAAATTTGGTCTAGCTTGGACAAAAATATTAGACGCATTTATCAGGCCTGGATAAAAATTTTCAGGCCCGATCAAAAATAGGCCCGGGCTTGACCATCCAAAGCCCAGGCCTAACCCGAACATATTGTTAATTAATTTTTTTTAAATATATCTATTAAGTATAATATAATTATATGTATATAAAATATTATTGATTAATAAACATGATTATATATATTTAATATGAAAATTAACATGAAAAATTTGACAAATCAAATTAAATTTTAAAGGAAATAAAAGAATAAAAAACAAATAAATAAATAATAAAATACAAAAAATAAATAAAAAATAAATATACGGGAGGGCCGGGACGGGCTCGGGCTTATATAATAAAATAAAAAACGGGCCTGGACTAAAATCCAGACCTGAATTTACGAGCCGGACTGGGCCGGGGTTGGGCTTAGCCAAAATATGTTATTATGTGCCTTCGGCTCGACCCGCCCAATGAGCAGGTCTACTCTTCTTTTCTTGACTTCCTTTTTTCCTAACAAAAAAACACCTATATTATGACTTTTTTTTTGTCTGAATATTATGACATTTTGAGGGTACTAAATTCTATCATATGCATATTTGTCTTTACTTAAAAAATAACACTTTAAAATTTGAGTTTGTATATGATGCACTGACAGTGTATAGTTTCTATACACTGTTAATGCATCAGAAGTTGATAACTCATCAATAGGCCCTTATGGGCAAATTAAAAAAAATTATATATATTTGCATATAAGAGCCTATTGATGAGGTGTCAACCTCTGATGCACTGACAGTGTATAAAAACTATACACTCTCAGTGCATCATATATAAATCCTTAAAATTTATACATACTCAAAATTGTGGTACCTTTCATGATATAAAATCATTTCATAATTTTAAATATAACTATGGAATGTTTAATGATGATTTGACTAAAAATTAATAAAATGTAAATAACCAAAGTTTAGCTAGTAGTTGATATCCATCTTTAAGAAAGATTAGATCCAGGATTCGAATCCCCTTTCCCTTTGTACCCCATATGAACAACAAATAAAATGTAATGATGATTTTAAGATGAAAAAAACCAATGCAAGATTTTGGTTGGTATTAAAATATCATAGATTCCTACCCTTTTCTTTAATTCACTATCACAAAATTTATCAAGAAGATTTAATTGTAAGAAATTATATTTAAAATTAATTATCTAAAATTAAATATTTTAAGCAATTGAAAAAAAGTAAAATAAAAAGTAAAAAAATATAAATATTTGTTAAAAATTTAAATATATTTTAAATATTTATATTAAAATAAAAATATTATATTCAAATTTCTATTCTATGTAAGAAAAGAATTTAAAAAAAGAATTGAGATAAAATTAGTCAAGAGTGTGTATATTTAGAACTATTATATATTTTTAAGGCAGAAGAAAAGTTATTTTGATAAAAAGACCAAAACATTGTTCTTTTGAACTATTAAAGCATTTCCCAAAATACTATGTTATTTTGGTCTTTTTATCAAGATAATTATTCCATATACCGCTAGTAGAGTTTTTTTACTCTACAAGCAGAGTTAAGATCATGACAGATGTTTTATTTTATTTATTATTTATTTTTGTAATATTTTTATAAGATACGTGTCAAGATCCTAACATCGCTTGTAGATTAAAAAAAACTTCATTAGTGATGTATGTAATAATTATCCTTTATCAAAATAACTCTTCTTTTGCCTTAATGATGATTTGAAAAAAAAAAGTAAAAGAAAAAGTGACAAAAATATAAATATTTACTAATTTAAATATATTGTAAATATTTATATTAAAAGAAATTAGTAAAAGTAAAATCATCGTTTTTTAGCTAAATAAATTACATATTTTATATACAAACCTTAAAAAAATATATATTGATTGTTTTCGTTTGGTTACAAAAGCTGTAAAACGATTTTTGTCTCTTTTTCACGTTATGTTATCATAGGCATACAGGAAAAATCAGAGGTAACTTGTAATTACAAGTTACCGGTTTTCAACTAAAACTTTAAAGCGACGTGGCTTGCTGGAATCTCGAGCGTTGAAAGGCGATGGTTGGTGCAGCTGCCCCTAGCATTTCGCTTTTCGTAATTACCTTACTGTCCATTGATTGATAGATGGTTGTTATTCACATGCGGGTCCCACTTGATAAATCTTGCTTTTAATTATTATTACGGGGAAACTCCGATGGTGGGAGGGCTCTATGCGGCGACGATGTTCCCAAAATGCCACGTGGCATACCCTATCTGGGTGAAGGGATGACTCTGGGCCTGCTTAATTAATGGGCCCGCTTGTCTTGGGTTTCACCCATATCGAGAACAAACTCACAATTCTCCAACTTGAGAATTATGGGGATGCGGTGGACTGAGCGAGCTCTAATTGTAGGAAGCAACTTTGAAGAGAATCGGAGGAATCGTGACCAGAGGAAGCGACCAAGAGTAGGCGGGTTTCAAGAGATCATTCACTAAATAATGAGAGCAAAGGCCACTGTGAATCCTCTTAAATGTTTTGGATCAGTAGTTCTAGTAATTAACACGTGAGTTCGTTCATATATCTACCAACTAGTTTGTACTGAATTTGTTCTGCTAAGTACGGGGTATTTTTACAAGTGTTGATGTTGGTGATAAGCTTTAGCTCATCATCTTTACAGATTAAATCCTAATCTAAGATTTAAACTTATTTATTTATTTATTCTAAGATTACAATTAACTTATATAACTAAAAAATGGCAGCTAAGACTTAATCTAAGTCATGGAATTCCACACATTATTTGTAAAGATTCAGTTAGGTAGATTTCGAAGAAAGGACTCAAGGCTTTGTAGGTTTTCACAGGAATCACTATTTTATTCTTCATAGCTTTATATCATGAATATTCATGTAAGGTATACCATTCTTTGACTTTTTTTCTTTTTAAACCTGTTTGTTTCTTTTTCTTTCCATTTGGTGTCTATTAGATATGCTGGCGCAAGTGATCCATTCAAGGCTATTCAAACTTTCCATACCATGGAGAAGTTCAGAATGACTCTGGTTGAAGAGGCATTCAACACCTTCCTAAAGGCTCTATGCAGATATGGCAACATTGAAGAGGCTGAAGAGATAATGGTTGTAAATAAGAAGCTCTTCCCGTTGAACGCTGGTGGCATTAACATTTATTCTCAATGGTTGGTGTAATATTTTGGTTGATATGTATGAAGCAAAGAGAGTTTGGATACCCAATGCTACTTCTTATACTCACATGATTTCATGATTCTCAAAAGTTGGGAATCTCTTTGACTCACTGCGGCTCTATGATGAAACGAAGAAACGAGGTTGGGATCCAGGCGTTGAGGTATACAATTCATTAGTGTATGCCCTAACTCATGAAAATTGCCTAAATGAAGCTTATAACATCCTCAAGAAAATGAAAAGAACTAGGTTGCAGCCAGATTCTGCCACTTACAACTCAATGATACGCCCTCTTTGTGAAGCAGAAAAGGTTGAGGAGGCAAGAAATATATTTTCAACCAAGAAAGAAGAGAAACTTAGGCCAACAATTGAAACCTACCATGCATTTCTTCGTGTTGTTGGTTATGAAGAAACTTTGGAAGTTCTTGGTCTTATGAAAGACGCCGGTTTATGTCCTACTGGTGGCACCTTTCTCTTAGTTTTTGCTAAGTTTTTCAAAATGGAGCAACCCAAGCATGCATTGAATATTTGGGCTGAAATGAAGCATTTTGGTGTACTCCCTGGTTCTAGTCATTACATAGCATTGGTGGAAGGGTTGACGACATGTGGATGGCTAGTTGAAGCCAGGAAATACTATGATGAGATGAGATCATGTGGATTTTTGGATGATCCCAAGCTTAAGAAGCTATTGGAGGAACCCAAGCAACAAAGTGGCAGTAAGAGACAGAGGGGTCCAAGAGAGATTAAGAGAAGTAAACAAGTAAATTTATGGACAGGAAATAGAGTAAGACCAAAGAGAAAGGTCAATAAAAAATGAAAACTTCATAAAATGGTTCTATTTAAAGGCTACTTGTGCAAAGCTGCAAATTTCTTTGCTTTTTAATTTTAAAATTTAAGGCTGAAAATTACACTCTACCGTTTCGGGATACTTAATGTTGCCTGGCACATGAGGAGCTACTGACGGTGTATTTGAAGAAGATGCAATCTCTGAAAGGGATACTGCTGCATTATAGAGAGGGAGTGTAGAAAGTGGTTAGATGTGTGGTTCCACTCAAGAATGGAAATTTCTTCTACAAATCCATCAAAAGCTCAAACACATCTTGATGAAGCCTAGAGAAATGAGTTCTAGAGTTCATTTAGAAAAGAGGTATACACAGTTACATCATTCAGCAAAGAATAGCTAGATGGCATGTGAAACTTAGGCTCTCATAATTTGTGCTGGTCTGCCCACTGTTAGAATAGTCATGATAACCATTTTTGCATTTGGGAAACAAATAATTAAAACCCGCAGTGATCAGGTTGTTCAAACTGAGTTGACAGCAGAATGCTTCCGACATTCTAAAGATGCACTTTGCTATATACTTTGGGGAGAGCTATAGAGTGTCTGGGGCTACCTGTTGCACTGCTTCCCTGGTATGCAGCTGTTCAATCAATGTGGTCAAGTTTTTATGTGGCTTATATCATGATACTTGGTGAAAACTGAATGCTTTTTGCACTAGCCACTAGGCCACTATGCAGCTGCTTCGATCTTTTCTTCTTTGTCTTTGATTGTTTGTTTGTTTTTCCTTTTTTTTTTCCATTAATTACTCCTTTTTTTCAAATACCTTAATTTATAACTACTTTAGTTAAAAAGTGAAACCTGTGCAAAATTTTCTATTTGCCAGTCATTTTGTCACATTCATTTTTACTCTTCTTTTTTTAGTTCATAAGGAGGTATAAGGTGAAGGGATAATCGAGTCTTAGACCCAATATTATTTGATGATTAGCATGTACACAGCAAAATGAATATAAGATATTTATGTAATATTTAATATAAACCACATCAATTACTTAAAAACAGAAGTACTTGGTAGTTGACACTAGGATTTTATTAATATATATATATATATATATATATATATATATATATATATATATATATATCCCTGGATCCCAACCGGACATAATGGCTGCTATAGAATCAAAAACATGTTACTTAAGCATTAGCATTGTCCTCAAGAAACGGGTAATCAGTGTAACCAATAACTGGATCGGACGTGTAGAAAGAGTTCCTATTGTACTTATTAAGAGGGGCACCAAGCTCAAATCTCCTTGGCAAATCTGGGTTGGCCAAAAACAAACGACCATAAGCAACAAGATCCGCACGGTTCTCAGCCACAGCATTGTTTCCATCATCTTTGCCATAACCCCCGGCCACAATGAAAGTGCCATTAAAAGCCTTTCTCATAGGCATAGGCAGAAGACTTCGAGGACATTCACATACTTCTCCATACATTTTCATTCTTGGCTCCACCATATGGCAGTAGAGAATTCCATATTTATTCAATGCCTCAACCATGTAGAGGCCTAAAGCTTTTGGATCTGAGTCCCCTGATTCCATGAAGTCTGCAAAGGGAGATAACCTTATTCCAACTTTATCTGCCCCTATTTCATTGACAACAGCTTCAACTATTTCTAAGGCAAATCTGGAACGGTTCTTTAGTGATCCACCATATCGGTCTGTTCGATCATTCGCTTGATCTTTCAGAAACTGGTCTATTAGATAGCCATGTGCTCCATGAATCTCAACTCCATCGAAACCTGAAAATCAGTCAGCAGAATTAGCATTTTAATAAAGGAGCAACATTGAAAGGAAACTTCCATCGTATTCACAATCTAGGAAAAGAACATACCAGCTTCCACAGCATTCCTTGCTGCAATTCTGAAATCATTGACAATTTGAGGAATTTCATCTGTCCTTAGTCGCCTCGGAGGTGAGAACTCTGCAACATCTACTCCATTAGATTGAATTTGTGGCGTCAATGGCTTATCAGTGGAAGATATTGGAGCTTGTCCATTTGGTTGAAAATCTGTAAACATTGTCAAGTGATAAGAGATTAGCTGTGGGCCTGTATCCAATGCCATCACATGAATATCACAAGAAAGCATCAAGTATAGACCATGCTATCTGGAAATAGAAGTTAAAAAGCACTGTAAAATCTTCATCCCTTAATTTAAAAAATGACTTAGAGATTAACTACATAAATCAAAATGACCTTGCAACTTGGATTGACTAAAAGCATCTCATACAGTAACACAGCTTTTTTTTTTGGTTTCCTTTTAAAATATCCTTGTCACATGCATTATTAAAAACAGTATAAGTTCCTATGATTATTAAATATTCCAAAAACATGAAAGAATAAGAAATATATTTTTGGTTAGAATCCTTATATTTGCAGCAATGAAGCATTCAAGATAAGAAATACATGCATTTATTTTTCAATCATCCATTCATTGTTGAATTTATGTAAAATGTCAAAGAAAATTCAGTCACCATTCTGTCATAGAAGAAAAGACATGATGGAGGTGTAAGACAGGAACTCACCTTTATTTGAAACCCTTCCAACATGCCAAATCTGACAAAAGATAATTCCACCTTTGGCATGAACAGCATCAACAATGGGTTTCCAGGCCTCAACTTGCTCTTTTGTCCATATACCAGGTGTATCTGGATACCTTTTTAAATGGGAAAAAAGGTTTTCATTAAATTAATTTTTGAGGTATAAAAATTGTAAAATTTCAACATTTTGCCTATTATGGTACAAATATTCTCCTTTAAATTGAAAAAGAAAAAAAAGTTTAAAAGTTACCCTTGAGCTGTGGCAGAAACTCCAGTAGCCTCACTTATCATGAAACCTCCTCTGGAAGCTCGCTGGGAATAGTATAGAATGGCATGTGATTGAGGAACATTGTTGTAAGATCTTTGTCTAGTCAATGGTGCCAATACAACTCTGAAAAAAAAAGGGGGTAAATAATAGAGTAAATTAAGCACCAAAATTTCCCAAGGCAAAGAACAAAAAGTGATGCAGTTAGTGGTCTGCCAATTACCGTTGTTTTTCCTAAAGAACAAGCACATTAAGAAGTTATGAAAACTGGGATTTTCATCAAAACAACAATGGGGATTTGCAAAAATTATGCAAACAGAGATGGGAACTTAGCGACTTAGAAGAATGCAGAAGTTGCAAATCCAGGAAAAAGTTATGAAGAAAAGAGCATATTATAATTATTACCTATGAGAAAGACAGAATTTGCCAAGTTTGTAGGGAGTGAGAAGAGGCTGAGTGCTGATATTTTCCATTTATGCAGTTTCTCTCTGAATTTTTATTAAACAAACCACTATTAATATGCGTCGCTTTGGATTTGGGTTCGGGAATCGTAGTTTAGCACTGCAATTGGTGTATTAAATTGTTTCTGTTTGCGAGAAGGAATTACTAAACTTTGGCTTTGGTTTTTGGCTTTGGATATTTGCAGAGAGGATGTCGTATATATAGCTTTAGAACGGGGATTAGATGACGCAAGATAGTACGTGACCTTCATTTGGTTGGCACGCTACTTTTGACCAAACACACAACTTTTTTTTTTATAAGAGGTACGAAAAAAAACAATTTTTTTATTTTTTATAAAAGGTACGGAAAAAATGAAGAATCGAATTTTAAATTTAAATTTTTTTTAAAAAATAATAATCGTTAAATCAAATATTAATTAATATTTTTTCTGTTTTATTAATATTACACTAATAATAAATAACTTATAAATTAAAATACTTGTAATATTTTCATTACCATCCTACCCCTACTTCAAAAAAAAAAGAAATCATTCGGTAGCTTAAAAAAAAAGTGAAAAAAAAATGAGACGTCGTTAATAAAAAAAAATCTCAAATTTGTAACTGCTGACGTCATCCATGAGATCTCCTACCCAGCGGCCGCCGCAGACCCCCAACAGTCAGCCCCCGATGACGCATACACAATTCAATGCATTAGACCAAAGTGTTTTAATTTTTTTTCAAAAGTGTTTCAATTTTGGCCACTTTCAAGGCAATATTAACAACTTAACATGCCTCTATTCCAAAAAAAAAAAGGAATCCCTTGCGTCTATGGTCAAATCTGAATCAAAATTTGGGAGAGGTGCTACTTTTTTTTTTCAAGGGGAGAAGTGCTACTTTTACTCTATTATATAGAGAATTAATATTCTATCTATTATCATAGAATTTTTTGATTTCACAAATAAAGTAAAGATGATGACATATATTATTTAAAAATATAAATAAATAAAATAAAATATGTGTTATTATCTTAACTCTACTTATAGAGTAAAAAAGCTCCACTGATTGTATATAGATAATTATCCTTATATATATAAAGGGAAATGATCCACTTACATCTGTATAAATTTTAATAGTTTAAAATACATTTTTACCCTTATGAGCCGTTTGGTTTGTAAAATTTGAGATTCCTTTTGGAAATCATTTTACACCCAAATTATTTTACCTAATGGATTTATGAGAATATTATATTCTTGTGTTTAGTTGCATTGGTTGGAATATAAATTTCTGTGTTTAATTGAAAGAAAGTAAGATTACTTAATTACTTATTTTATTATAGTACCTCTTTATTATTAGTTGATGTAGTGTAAATAACACTTAATAAAAATTATATTTAAATCAACTACTTATTTATTTAAAATACTCATTTATTAATTTAATAAATTAACATATTTATTTATTTGGTCCTTTTGTTTATAAGGTTTTTATTATGTAAATTGTTTTGATTTAACAATCTATTACTATATTAAATTGATTTTAATTAATGAAAATGAAACTTGTTTATAGGATCTATCTTATTATTGTTCCATTTAATTTTAAATCTATTTTTCTCTCATTTATCAATTCATCAAAATAAAATAAAGATAATGACACTTTAAATTTAAGTGACCACAACATTTATTGATCACAATTTAATTAAGAAATGTTACTTTGATACTTGTAAACTTATAAATCATTTTTAGATGTAATGAAATTAACGATCATATTGTAATTTAAAAAGGTTTTTTAATTGTTTTTTTTAAAAAAGGGTTTTTAATAAGTGTTTTATTTAGGGTTGACAAATCCAATGGTATAATTATATTTAAATTACTTACTTAATTATTTAAGGTATTAATATATTTATTTTAATATATATAGATAATTATCTAGGATGTAATATCTTTGATAGCAAATGGTAAAGTTGACCCAAATGAAAAGAGGTTAAGTATAAGCTTAAAACAAAAAAAAAAAAAAGAATTTCCAAGTGAAAATAAAAATACCTCAAGGGGAGGAGGGTATTTTTTTTCCTTATTTTCTCTCATTTTGACATTGTTGGGAATCTAAGATTCCTAATAATGGGGGAAATTACATAATCAAACGTGGTTAAACATTTATGAAAATAAATTTTTGAGAGTAATTTCAAATTTCGTGAACCAAACACTTCCTTAGACTAAGTTAAATGAAAGACTTATATTAAAACCCCTTAAATGTAAAATAAATGTGATGCACTGACAGTGTATAGTTTCTATACACTATCAATGCATCAGAGGTTGACACCTCATTAATAGGCCCTTATATGCAAATATAAATAAATTTTTTTAATTTTCCCATAAGGGTCTATTGATGAGGTGTCAACTTCTAATGCATTGACAGTGTATAGAAACTATACACTGTCAGTGCATCATATATAAACTCATATTTAATCTTTCCTTTTTAACGTTTTCTCTTTTCCACTTCTCTTCTCCACGGCAGTCTTCTCTTCTCTATCTCTCTTTCTTTTCACTTCATGACAGTCTTTATAATTCCCTCTCTTTCTTTGTGGCAGATCTTCTCCATCTCTCTTTCTCTTCACTTAAACATCCAAACTTTTCCATCTCTCTTTCTCGATCTCTGCAGTTGGTGTTCGAAAGTCATATACTGGTATACTGGCGCTCTTCACAGCAATTTTGGTAAGTTTCCTCAATCCTAAATCTCATAGGTAAGACTATTTCCTACAGATGGAGCTTAATACATGGCTAATTGATCTGATAATTGGACTTATTGTTTGATGCTAATTGTCTTTTATTTTTGCTCAGTAGGCATCCAGTAAAGAATAGATTTTGTTGCTATTCGCAGGTCATATTGCAACATGAAAGAGAGGCCATATTGTATTATCGAATCTTCTCCTTAAATTTTTGTGCATCTACAGACAATGTACATAAAGATGCATGAACTAAACGATGCCCCACTTATTTGTACTCTACTTCCATGAATTTGTTCCCTCTTTTGTCACTTTTTCTTCTTCTTTCAAAAAACATTTATTCTCCTTGTAGCTATCTTGACTTCCTATGCAATGTCAACATTATTCGTGGACATTTTCTTTTCCCTTCACTCTTAGGTGGTGTTTGGCACGAGGACAGAGGATTACATTTTTGGTATTTTAATTGGCTACAATTACATTATAGTATTTGCAAATGAACTTTATTCCTGATGTTATATTATAATGGTAATTACTTTACCATTCTATTGTACAATCATATTACCTTTTCTCTTGGGTGCAAAGTTACTTGAAAAAATACTTAAACTGCTCGAACTCAACTCGATAGGCTCAAACTTGACTCGATAAGTTTGAATTATCAATTTTAACTATATATTGTGAGGATAAAATAGTAAATTAATAAGAAATATTAAAAATATATATTAAAAAAAGCTCGTTAAGGCTCACAAAGTTGCTTGACCTGAGTATTAAGAAGTTTGAACTTGGCTCGACTCGTTACTCGGGTAGCTTGAACTTGAGTTCAGCTCGAAAATAAACAAGTGAAACTCGAGTAATAATCAAGTCAAGTTCGAGTAGCTTATGAATAGCTTGACTTGTTTACACCCCTAGGAGCACGTCCACCAAGGTACACCCGAATCATCATAAATTGATGATATTTGGCCCCAAGTATGTTATTTTAAATTAATTTAATTTAATTTAACCGAAGTCGATTTTGGCTTATCTCATGAAATTGGGCTTAATATAGCAAAAAGGGCAAAATCATAATTTAACACATAAAGTTCCGATCTAATGCATTAAAAATATTTGAATTATATATTTTATCCTGTAAAGTCATAAAATTTGAGTTACCTTATTCGAGTTTATGAAATTAAAAGAAAATGAGAAAAACTTGTAATTAAGTGGAAAAGTGAATTAAAAGCCACCAAATTTGCTTTTGAACAAGTGAAACCCAATCACCCCTACCTCCCCTCTCCCTTTTCACGTCATCTTCACCCAGTTCCTCAACAAAAACTAAATTTTATGTAGAAATTAAAGAAATTGTTTATTGGGTTGCAAGTAAGACAGTAATTGTGTACATCATGAATCATATGAGGGTTGTGAGTGATTAAGATTAGATTCGTCCCTCTTGGTAATAAGAGTCTATATCTCGAAGCCTCTCAATAGAGATGAATAATCAAAAATCCATGGCCATAGTACAAATGAAATTTAAGATGAGATCTTGAATTCATTTGATTGAATCATTTATCTTGAGATTGAGAAACAATGTAGTTAAACTTTAATAGAGATGACACATTCTATACTCTATGTTCAACTAAGATATTAAGTGACGAAAGAATCGAATCATACGGTAATTGCTCATGGAAAGGTTGTCGTCAACTCACTAACATTTTCATTACTTGGGTAGCCATGATGCATGGCTAGAAGCCAATCTTGGCTTGTGATTTATGAACAAGATTTTGAAGCACTACCAAAGTAATGAAAACCTAAAGGGTCACACACAATAAAAATATGACCAAAATAAGGTAATTAGAGTTGGATTCATGAGATGAATCCTAGTACAAGAAGGATTCTTAGTGAGACTAGCATCGTGTTGCAATTAGAATTCGAGATTTAATTAATGGTCATTTTAGCTCGAGATGACAAATGGGTATTTTGGTATTTTCAATTATAATGAGATTATAATTACAAATTATTAATTTAATAATTCATAGTTGGTCTAAATTATTAATCCAAATACATAACTAATTGGTTGTAGTGCAAGTGAGAGATTGTTAAAGTATGTCATACCAGTTAATTAGATTTGGATTAAGTAATTTTATAAAAGCCCAAATGACCTAATCTAGTTGGGCTAAGGCTAAAGCCTTTTTAGGGTTTTGTTAAGACGCACTATATAAACAACATTTAGTCTAAAAGTTAGATAGAACATTCTTGATAACCGCTTTGTCTCTTAGAGCTAGCTCTAATAAAAACAATCCCTTCCCTATTCCCTTTGTCTAGGCAAAGATCTTGTTTTGCGTTTTACTTCTATGGATAATGTTAGAGGGCTTCTCTTAATTAGGAGTATCGAGTTAACGATAAATCGATGGCTGTTTGTGGACTGTCTAATTCAAAACTTGAACTTCCTTGCACGAGTGACATCGAAAAAGATTCGATTCTATCCTAAAAGCACTTTGTTACATGATTTTGGTGATTTGGTTTTATTGTTTTTCTAATTCGCTACTTGTTTTCATGTATGATATGATTAATCGAGATAATAAGACCTTACAATAACCCCATGACTTCGATGTTGTTTTCCAGCTGTTCACCTTCCTACCAGACGATCCCTTGTCATACAACATAAATGCATTTTCCATGAGCCAAGTCACCCCAAACTGTGCCTTTATACCTATGAGTTGGTTTGGGTGGTGCTATTGCAGTTACTAGGTCAAACAGATCGTTGTTCAGTTCAACTTCTTTTACAGTTACAACATTTTCTATCACCTTTTCCAATGTTTACTTTTGTACATCACCAGTTTCCTTTGCGATGCACTCTTCTTTTAGAGGTTTTCTATTCATGGTCACTACATAATCACCACATTTTTACATGTGATCATACATTCTTGCAAGCATTTGTTCAAAGAGTTGTATCATTCTACTGTGAAAATCCTTCATATCAACTCACAACTCCATAAAGCCATTGTTCATCCACCATAACTAAGAACTGACTGCTCTGAATACCAAATGATGCAAGTCAAAACCAAAGATCTAATCTCTAGCAGAATAACAACATAGAAATGGAAGAATTGCTATAGGTTGAAAGAAAAGAAATAGTATGGAATAAAGAGGAAAGAGGGAGAAAGAAAGAGAACTTTGTAATTTTGTTATAGATGCTCAATGATAGTCCCATAGTCCCCTTTCACATATATTTTGTTTTCCTCTTTTTATTGACTTGAAACTAACTAATATTTAAGACAATTAATTAACTTATGACCATAATTTTTAACTAATATATAAAATTATTCATTTAATTAATTAATATTCCGTTTGGCATGTGTCAACTACTTTAGTTTTTCAAGGAGCAATAGGAGGTTGAATTGTGGGAGCTAGATCAAGACAAGTTGACTATGATCGAGTATGATACTAAGTTTATTTGGTTATCTCGCTTTGCTCGTTATTTAGTGGCTAATAGGGCTTCTTGGCCAGACAACTCTTGAAAGGCTTGAAACATAGTATTAGGAACTGTTATTACTCCAAACAACAACGATGTATTGTTGACGAAATTGTTTGTATCTTGTTACATGTGTTAGTAACAATTTTGCAATGCACTTTGATACTTAAATCAGATAAAAAATTTGATTAGTAAGTAAATTAGAGATTAATCCTTGAGTCACTTACTTGTACTCTATTTATAGGGATAAAACTTTTCGTAATTACCTTACTGTCCATTGATTAATGGATGGTTGTTATTCACATGTGGGTCCAACTTGATATATCTTTGCCTCTAATTATTACGGGGGAAGCTCCGATGGTGGGAGGGCTCCATGCGGCGAGAATGTTCCCAAAATGCCACGTGGCATCCCCCAGCTAGCTGAAGGGATGACTCTGGGGCTGCTTAATTAATGGGCTCGCTTGTCTTGGGTTTCACGCATATCAAGAGCAAACTCACAATTCTCCAGCTAGAATTATGGGGATCCGGTGGACAGAGCTCTAATTGTAGGAAGCAACTTTGAAGAGAATCAGAGGAATCGTGACCAGAGGGAGCAACCAAGGGTAGGTGGATTTCAAGAGATCAGTCACTAAATAATCACAGCAAAGGCCACGGTGAATCCTCTTGAATGTTTTGAATCAGCAGTTCTAGCAATGAACACGTGAGTTCGTTCATATTTCTTTTTTTTTTGGGTACATAAGAGCAGGCAACCTGCTCATACTAAGTGCATGTTTGGCCTAGCTTATGGAAGAGCTTATCTACTTTATAAGCAGAAGCCAAGTGTTTGGCTTTCAAATTTCTAAAAATTTTAGCTTATGCGGGAAGCAAATTTGAGCTTTTTGATGAAGCTATAAATTGAAGCTTTTCCAAAAAGTGCTACTATTAATAATATGTATTTAGTGAAATTTTTACGTTTTCACTTTGTTTTTCAATAATTTACAAAATTACAAAAGAGAATTCATATTATTTTACAATAATTTATTTACTTTGTCCTATTTCTATATTTATTCCATTTGTTAAATTTTAATTAACAAAAAATTTTATTTAGTTTTATTTTTTTCACTTAAAAACTTGTGATTTAATTTAATAAAGTTTATTGTTTTATTTTTTTCATTTATCAAAAATATATAAAAATTCTAGTAAATAGTTTTCAACATTCTACAGTACTTTTATACTAAGTTTGCTAAACACTAATTTAACTTCTCTTAATAGCACTTTTAAAAAAGCTCTACTTAAACAGCACTTTTTATAACAGCTCCAGCTAGGCCAAACAGACCCTAAACAGAGTCTAGACCGACCCAAACTAATAGAATCATCATGCAAAAATTTCTCCAATCCTAATGGTGGTTGAGAAAGTAGCACTAAATCTAAAAAGGAAGTATGAGCTCGATTTGCTAGGAAATCGGCACAACAGTTAGCTTTGCGGAATATGTGATGAACAGAGTACTTCCCGCTTCTTCCCAAAAGTTCCTTGCAAGCCCTCAATAACGAAAGCAGAGGGTCTCTGTCTCTCAATGGTTGAACCAATTTGTTTACTATAAGTAAAGAGTCCGATTCAATGATGACTTGTCGATATTCGAGCTCCCAAGCTGACACCAAACCAGAGTAAATCGCATACAACTCAGCTTTAGCAATGGTTCCCAGCCCAATTTCCTCATGAAGCCATAAAGCCAGCTGCCATTCGA
This sequence comes from Heritiera fomes, assembly GCA_032173925.1. Lineage (NCBI taxonomy): Eukaryota > Viridiplantae > Streptophyta > Magnoliopsida > Malvales > Malvaceae > Heritiera > Heritiera fomes. The sequence goes on from JAPDPM010000015.1 coordinate 23,839,137, forward strand.
GTCACGAGCTTTTACTGGGTTCGTTCATATTTCTACCAACTAGTTTGTACTGGGTTTTTCGGTGTTATGTAGATATCTAATCTAGGTGTTGTAAAGGAGTGCTTGTGACTTTCTGGCTTTAATTTCTGTAAGTACTAAACTAGTCATGGTGTGGTGAAGAATTATTCTATGCAAAAATAAGGCGCAGCCGCAGCATCAGACGCTTTAATGACGTTTAAAGTCGAAACGCTAGAACATGGGGTCCGCGTATCGAATACCAAATAATATATGGGCAGCTGCCACCAACGCCTCTTAAGCTTCTTACGTTCATCCTGCTGAGTAATCCATCACTTTTTTTTTCATTGTCGATAAGAATGAAGTTAACTTTGGTAGCATATTTATTTTCTTTATTTCAGTTGAAAAGACTCAATAGACACATGCCAAGACCATGCTAATGCATTTTTGTGGTCTATTATGATCTTTAAACCTTCAAATTGTAATCGCCTACATTGCAAAAGCAAGAACATGAAGTTCAGTTTAACCTGACATAAATTGTCTTTCATTGCAAAAAAAAACAGGAATTCAAGTCTAGCCATACATAGGACTGATACTTTATTAACAGGTCATATCAACGAATTTCAGTTCTCTTCCCCATCAATGTCATCTCCACTGGTTGGAATCAAGAAGACCATAAGAAAGCAAATTAATTTCTTTACTTCAGATTTGTTAAAAAAACAAAAAGGCTAAATTACAGGGAAAAATAACAGAAATAGTTTAAAAGAATGTCTGCAAGGAAAAGAAATGCTCCATTCATCCTCGAACTTCACCGTCTATATTTGATTCATCTCTTTGTGGACTGTACTTTGAGTACTCAATTACGCCATGCGGAAGATACTTCCAATTCAACCTCTTCTTCCCACCAAGTGGAAGTCTGCAATAATAGATGACTTGGTTAGTTAGCTGATTAGATTTTCAGAATAACTATTCCCTACTGCACAATATATAAGTAAAGGAAACCTAATTTTCAAACTTGTTTTCCCTAGGTTCCTTCTATCCACAATATGTTGCCAATGTTTGTATGGTTTTTTGAATAATCCCAAGCAAAATTGTGCTCCAAATTTTTAAGACTATCAATTTCAGCGAAAGTCTGCAATAACAGATGACCTGGTTAGTTAGTTAGCTGATTAGATTTTCAGGATACCTATTCTCTACTAAATAATATATAAGGAAAACTAATTTTCCAACTTGTTTCCCTGGGTTTCTTCTATGCACACTAAGTTGCCAAAGTCCATGTGTATTTTGAATAATCCCACGCAAAATTGTGCTCCTAATTTCTGAGAATATATTGATATGAGCATTTAATTTAAAGGTCTCAAACGATACAAGGTAATAAAAGAGAGAAAATTTGTATAGTTGAAAACCTTGTAGCCTCTCCGAAGAAATTCCAGTTGGCTTCCTTGTTCCTCTTGCAATCCAAGGACTCTTAACAGCTCTTCCTTGGTCTAGAGAAAACCAAATAGTAAGTCTAACAGAATAGAAATGTAAATGAAAGAAAACAACCTGGAGCTGAAATGTTATAGCAAGTATGTACCTCTCCCAGAGTGAAACGAGTTGCACTCTCAGCTACACAAGCATATGAGCCATCTGCTTGCTTAAGCATCACCTGCCAAGGTCCTGCACAAATTCTTATGTTAAATTAGGAGATATGCAAGTACAAATTGTTACATTCCAAATCTGATTCCAACAAATACACCTTCAGGACTAATACCCTAGGTTGGCATTGAATGAACAGGGGATATAAAGCAAAAACACCCACACAATAAGAGGAAAATGCCCACCACTAAAATTGTTTGCAAAAATGGAGTAACTCTGAAGGTTAGGGTAAATTGGTTCAAAGAACACTTGGCTGTTTAATGGAAAGTGATCCCACTGATTTGTCATTTTTCTATATTACATATCAAATACATCACTCTAAATGTTCAGTATTTAAGAAGAGAATCTGCAATTCTTCCCCTCTATTCTTTTCCTTTTTAAATTTCACTTTTTTGGGAAGCAGCAGAAAATACTTGGTCCATAATGGATGGAAAAAGGTTTAACTGCCATGCACTTGCAGGTTGCATCCGATGCTAAACAGTTCACATCTATTCTTTCAGATGTCTCATAACCTTTCTCATTGCAGTCTTAACAGCATTCAGGCTTCCCTATTTTCAAGATTATTATACCAAATTAACTTGATGGAAAGCAGATAAATTTGTTATTAAGTGCAAAATATAGAAAATAACTAAGCAACATCAAAGTAGTAGGCAGTCAAAAAAAAGACTTAATGATTTTGAAAGATGCAGGCAAGCAAGCAGGGTATGGACATTTAAGTTTCATCAGTGGGGCAGCCTAACTGCATACACAATGTAAGTTTTCAAAAAGGATTATTTCCTGTCAATTACATACCAGAGGAATATCAAAAGAAAATAACCTAGTATATATTGATTAACGTGAAACCATGAGGAACTACTATTGGAGGAGGGAAAAAGGATGTTGTGGCAGCTTTTTTTTTTTCGAAAAGAAACAAAAAGTATTAAGTTGTCTATAGTTGATTTGTATAACTTTTTACAATCATTCTTCTATAATCAATCTATGATGGAACTGTTAACATGGCATAAAGTTTAAGAAGGTTTATTTGCACACCAGGATATTGGCGAAATAGTGCTCCACTGTAATTCACCACAAAAGGTGCTACTGCTACTGTCTTACAAGATTTAAAAAGAAAACGGTCATTATAAAACTGTATCAGACAAAATCAATTGAGTAAAAAGCTGTGGGTTGATTATTGAATAACTACCTTGGAGTACTCCCTGATTCGTATATAAAATACTGGGGTGAATTGAGAAAGAAATCGATAATGCAAATCTTTGGTAGGAAATCCCAGAAGACCCAAGTCAGCACTGCAAAGATAAGCAGTCCCAATCATAGGTAAATCACTGATCATTGAATCATCACTGAGAGATTAAAAGTACTAGAAGTTGTACCGCAAAGTGTCAAGTTCAAGATTGAATAGAAGTGCTGGAGTTGACTGGGCATATTTGTCCTGCAAATTCATCAGTCACATAAAGGAGAAGAAGAAAAAAGAAAAAAAGATTGGAAGGGGGTTAGAGTAAAAGGCATTCATTTAGACCTAGACATTGCAGTCTGAAAGCAAAGCTGCCAAAAAGGTTGGTTAGAAACGTTAACAAAAAGTTTTGCCAATTTATACTAAGCAAAATGAAATGTTCTCATAATTTACAAATATGGTCTTAGATCAAGATGGACAAAACCCTAGTGTTTAATTTAAGCAAGTATAACAAAAGCTTGGTGAGAAGTAATCCATAGAGATATGGCAGAATGGGAGTTGGAAGAACACATTGCTTTATATAGGAATGAATGGAGGAGAATTCATGCTGACAACTTAGTGTGAGATCATATATTGGTTCATATAGCCTCCCTTAGTACTGGGATAAAAGCTCTGATGATAATGATGATGATGATAACAAAAGCTAGGTGAGAAGAATCAACAAACTTTTGCCAACTTCAGAAATTAAGCACAATAAATTTCTGGAATACCCTTATAATTTCCAAATAAAATTTCAGATCAGGACTGCCAACAATCTGGTGTCAATATATTCTGCACCTAGACTGAATACGCTTATTATTTCCAAATAAAATTTCAGATCAGGACTGCCAACAATCTGGTGTCAATATGTTCTGCTCCTAGACTAAATTTTATCTAAGTGTACTGACTCAATATATGGTGAAACGCATCAAGTTATTTCTTGTTTATAATAACCAGTGACCTGGCATGTTTATGCATGCATATAAACTGATCAGGTTTGCAGACTCATGAAAGCAGAAAAGCTTTGCTTCAAATACCTGGCAGTTTGAAGGTCAAGTATGAATCAAAGTAAAAAGATAATAATTAGGCAAACAGCAAGATTGAAAGACCATATAAAGTATACGAATCATACCACATACTTCTCTATAACAGAAAGTTCACGTGTGCTACAATTAATAAATATATAAAGAGTTGGTGGGTCCTTGGATTCCCAACGACCTGCATTCACGAGAGATGGCACAATGTTAAAGTCAATCTGTGTGTGGTTTTGTTTGTGTGTGAAGGGAGGAAAAGGGTAAGAGGATATTAACATTTGAAGCTAAGATGTAGCCCGGTTCATTGGCCAGTAGGATTGAGAGGAAAATTCTCACATAGAGCTGGATTTTCTGGTACAAACCTTCATTTTCATCTTCAAAATCAAAATCCAGAGTATTCTTGATAGATTTGAAGAATGAGGTGACAGCACCACTAGGGACATCATCAAGGGAACCTATAGATATACCATCAATCTGAAATGAAAAAAAAATGATTAAAATATCTTTACAGTCCATAGGCAATTATGCATATGAATAAAGGATTACGAATTTAAGGCAGGAGGGTGAAAAAAATTGTGCCCGTATATAAAGCTATAACTGGATTAACAAACAGGTTTTAGTTTCTGACAGGTCATATCTTTAAATATAAGTGCCAATAGTTACAGATATAAAAGCAGATTGACTTAATTCCTGAAAACCATCCATAGAATGAAATGCATATTATGCCAATGGACCAATGAGATACCCCAATAAACATCAGTGAACGGTAATTAACAAAACCCTCGCTATGAAAAGAGCCCACTTCGACAGAGTAGCACAGAAAAATAGAAGGTAATCTTGGCTAATTCATTTTATTACCGAGTCAAGAGCTGATTTGAAAAGCTGAGAGGCCCTACGTTTTTCTGGCTTATCAGGAAAGACCTGAAAAAGTAGTAAGAAATGAAGCTTATCTTTGGAATGAAAAGAACTTTTCTGCAAATAAAAAGTATCTTCTTACAATGCAAGCTCGAGTTTCCGTTTTTTGTTGGAGTTTCCTGACAACAGCCAAGGCAAGTTGAATGTTGGCATCAATGAACTCATCTGAAGAACCCTTCACACATTCAGACATTAGAGAAAATTATGTACTAAGGATTCTGTTTTTCTTTCTCTTGGTTTCAGAGAAAATAACATTTCTCCTTGAATATAGTCATCATCATACAGAAAAGTATGATCCATGAAAGTACTGCAAACAAGAACAAAGCCAATGGTACAAGATTTTGGTTTTGAATTCCTGTTAGTAAAACAAATGGACAGAATAGGAACAAAAGCAAGTGCTGCAGCTTAAAATAGAAACATCATATACATCGCAAAAGACTGAAACAAACAAATAATTGCAGTAAACTTTTGAAAATAAGGAAGAAAATTCATGAAGGGCCATCCAACTAGCCCTTTTATAAATATAAAAATGAAAGAGATACCTTATAAGAAGAAATGTTGCTTGGCAGGGGCCTGTAAAGGCAGAAAACAACAAAATGGACAAAATTAACCAAAAAGAAAAAAAGAAAATGGACAATCCACTCAAATGCTTGAACAAAATGGAAAGGCAGAAAAAGCATATATGAGAATTATAAAAATCACAAGAAAACCCCACTCATGCTAATTCATAACAGTAAGTTCTACTTGTCAAGTCCCAAGAGAGAATTTTTGCTCACATTAAACTATATCCAACTAACTGTGTCATGCTTAATGCCTATAAACATATACTCCCCAAAAGTTAAACAAAAAAAAAGTCACCAAAAGAATTGCAAGGAGATACACAATTTATTTGGTAATGAACAAATATTAGTGACAGAAAACAGACCCAAGCAAGTCAATATGACAACAAATAAATTCACCAAAAAAAAAAACCAACATGCGGGAAAAATAATATACGAAAAATAACAACCAACAGAAGCACAAGGATTTATGTGGTTCGACACAAAACCTACATCCATGAGCATATAGCAAACTGTGGTTCACTAGAGAAATTATTAGGTAATCTCATCCTACCATGTCCAGCCATGGATCAATCCAATAGTATTATGCAATGTCAGCACATTTTTCACATCATATATGACTAAGCTAGAGAGAGATATGATGTTATTCACAAGACATTAAAGACACAAGCTCTTAAAAATTAACCAGAACCTTTTTGTTAAATTAGAGATTCAAAATTTTAATTAAAAATGGTAAAAACATAGAACAGAACCAAAATACCCAACAGTAATTAACAAGCATTTGGTGTGGAATCAAACAACTAGCAAACACAAGCACTGTGCAGTAAAAGTATTATGCTCAAAAGCAACAGTTAAACACATGCAAACTTATAGAACACTGCAAAATAAAAAAATTAAAAAAAATAATAAGAGTACAAAGAACCGAAACAAATTTATAAAGAACTGCAACAAGGACATGGTAGAAAAAATTACTGAAACATGAAGAAGAAATGGAATTGGAAGATATAATAGTGAGAAGTTTCTTCAAATAAAAACTTTAAAGAAGGCTGATTATCCCTTGAAGAATCCATCACATGTCCAATCTAGAATTTCCAAGGGAAAAGGTGAAATTCAAAATACTCAATATGTTTAACAACCAGAACATGTTTTGGCAGTTGTTACTCTTAAAATTAGGTCCAAGGTTCGACTTTCTTTGTATCTCCCTATAAACCATAATTCATATGGAATTAGTTTCCTTCCATATTACATTTACTAATGTGAAAGAGAGATGCAAGAAGAAAACCAGATTGTAGAGTGGCATAACAATGGAATCGGTTCACTTCATTGCCTGGCTGAATATCTTCTTCCTCCTCTTGTTCACTTGGACGGTTGAACCATAGGTTTCTAATTTTTATTTTTTCCCGCTTAGCCATTTGAGTGGTAACATGGTTGGATGATTTCTCTTTAATGTTTGGCTTAATCAGATAGGACTTGGAGAAAGCTGAAATGGGAATAATGTTATTAAATTGGTTTATGACTGACGTGGCAAGAAAGGCCTATCTAAAAATTTCTTTTTTTTTTTTTTTGTGTAACCACAGGTACCTGTTTTATAGTAATCCTATTCAGGCCAAGAGTTGTAAACGGTAAAGCCCTTCCAACGATAATAACTTCAGGATTTGAGCTATGTCTAAATACCTGAATAAGAAGTCTACTTCTATTTCTTTCAACCACTTGTTAGTGCCTATCTAAAAATTTCTAACACACATTTTAGTCACAGGGGAGCTCATTATGACTCACAAGTAAAGAGAATAAAAGAGAAGAGATTTGTATAGATTCACAAGTGAATGTAAAAGGGTCCTACAGACATTGAAAAAAGATGGTAGGTTCGCATATATAACTTTCATTCAAATCCTGTCCCATAATCACGTCATCGAAAAAAGCCAATAATTTGTTACATATCACTGATAATTAAATGGAAAATATTTATTTTAATAGACTCTTTAATGATTTTGATAATAAATGGTTTTCTCCTATAATGTGATTATGTGATATGATGTGAAAACATATGTTGAGGTAGAGTAATTATTGTTAGACATTATAGGAAGAGAACACTTAAGGTCTATCAGAAATGACAAAAATTGAGAGTTAATTACGCTGCAAATGTAAATACTATGGTTTCGCTGATAGTTTTACTACCTTCAGAAGCAAAACCCCATTTAAAAACAGAAACAAGCAATGTTTTTGAAGATTTATAAGAATTAAAAATATAGTTCTTTTGAGAATAAATATGACAATTTTATTAGAATCGTTGTTAAAATCAAGTCATTCAGTAATTTTCAATCAATTACGACTGTTTGTACATTAAATTTTACAAAACAAAAGCAGATATAAGAACTATATAAAAAGATGGATAGCTTTTGAATAACTTAAGGGGACATGGATATCAAGAAAAAAGCTTATGTGAGCCTCAAAACATCCAAAAGAGAAAATTAAAAGAAGACAAAGAGACAAAGAGAAAGATAGAAGACGTACGGGAAATCAATCTCGAGGCGGGTTTTGCCACCTTGAAGAGCATAAGCAAGAGAGTTAGCGGCATCAGTTACGAGAACATCGTATGATTTGGGCTTGTAAAGCGCCACTCCTTTCTTGGGATCAAAGCTCTGCCGGGATGCTGCAGCGGATGGGGTTGCCTCCTTGTTGTCTTTGGTTGCGCATTGGACTCTTATTCTCAGTCTTGGAGAGAGCGTGGGAAAAGGAGGAGAAGGAAGATGAAGAGGAATGAGAGAGGCGAGAGGTGGAGAGATCGAGAGAGGTGAAGAGAAAGAGCGGGCCATAAAAGTCATGGCCATTGGAGCCGAGCTGGCCTTACTGAAACAGGAGGAGAGAGGGCAGAGAGTTCTCCAAAATGGATTACGTGATAACCAGCCTCAGCCACGTGTCATATACAAACTTTGTTACCGATGGTGCGTTGCCCGCGTTTGGTGTCGGCTATTTTAATTTAATCGGTATAATTTCAAGAGAGAAAGAATGAACATAGTTATTAATTCATTTTGACCCAGAGTTAGTTTGGATCAATGATGAACTTAAAAAAGAATAAAATAGTTATTAACTAAAAATAATTGTAATAAAATAATAATAAAATGTTTAAAAGAAATGGTAAAACAATAAATTTACATTTATATATTTGTCTAGTGATTTTATTTTTGTCTCTGGAGCTAGAATCCGTCGCACCATCCAAACGAAGCTTAAAAAAACAATGTGAGCATCATCTTATTTGCATCTGAGTATTACTAAAAAGAACCTATAAGTAGAGTTTGTACTTTTAATAGTATAACCTCTAAACATCATCTTATTTGTTGGAGGTACAACTTGTGACTAAGGTGCTAGTGGTTGCTAGGTCTTAGGTGGTGGTTGAGAAATAGGTGGCTGCTAGACTAGTGGTGGTAGGGGAGCTTGTGGTGATTGTGGTGGTGTAGTAGGTGGATTATTCCAAAGGTGTTGGGCAAACATCTTCGTTAGATTTTGGGAGCTAGCTATAAGATTGCCAAAATTTTGCTCTAACTTCACCAAACAAGTATAGGGATTATTTAGCTATTAAGGAGATGAAGGAGGAGGAGATGGTTGTGCTTGTCTCCGTTGAGTCTAACTATGTGTCCTCCTCAACTTAAATTTACTATCCTATGTAGAAAATTGCATCAATAGAATTATATCACTTAAACTTGTAGTTTATATTCAGGCATAAATAGTACTATGAATGTAGCTGAAATGTAAATACTGATTCAAACTTGTCTAAATTGACAGGAACTAGACAAACCTACTCTGATACCAACAAATATTGTCACGCACCATAATAGATTCTAACACTTAATTTACATGGATTATGAAATTGTGCTAAAACTTTTCCTTTTTACACTAGGTTTGTCATTGTCCAGTGTAGTCTAATATTGTCAAATTGTTGACTACTTTACTTAGTTTAAGGTTATTGCCTAAGGTCCCTATCAAACACATATTCATAGATTCATCCTATAACCACAAATAATAATTTCCACACACATCAATTAATTTATAGATTAAAATCGAATAGACTACCAAATTATATACTTGGCATACATCATCAACTATTTATTAGTAAGGACTATTTCAATAAGATTAATTTATTTACAAGTTTTGCATTATTGAGGTCTATTTACTTAATATGTAACTCAATCTATAGTACTACTGAAAAACAGCCTAAAATAAGAATCATATATACAAAAAAACTATATACCCAATAAATATCTACGAGTGCCTCGTAGATTAAATTAGTCAAGCTTGATACTAATATTGAGATTGTCTAACTCAAGCTCAACCTGGTGGGTAAAATAATGGAGGGGAGCAAGCCAAAGCTCATTAAGTTAATTATATAATAGTAGAGTTAGAATCATATAATTCTATATGCAATGCATACAATTAGCTTGTATAGGTTCCACAATCATATTATGAGCATACACTATCATGCAATTTTTTCACAATTGGTACACTATCTCAATAATTCAAATTTTGCACTAGGACTCCATAATATAGTCATGGGCTTTTAAGGGTATAAGTTAGAAGGATGCTCTGAAGCACTTTATCTCCCCATTACCCTGACATCAAACAAGACAGTCCAAAAGTGTACAATTTTCCACTATTTGTATATCATAGCATGATGTACTCTATAAATAGGACTATATAATCATGTCATGAATAATATCATGTATATGCTTGATGTAGGATACTTTAAACAATGCTCTAAACTAATGCACTGCGCGATAAAAATTGCATTACTTGATAAATCAATGCACTTTACAATAAACACTACAGGATCATTTGGGATTGTTTTTTGTTTTTTGTTTCTTGTTTTCTATTTTTGAAAATTTTGTTTTTGTTTTGTTTTCAAATTCTGAAAACTACAAATATGTTTGGTTAATATTGTTACGTATTGAAAATAAATATTTAAATTGATTTAGATATAATAATTCAATTTACAAAAATAAATTTTAAAAATTAAATAAAAATAATAAAATATTTATTAAATAATATTATGTACACAATATTAAACAATATTATTTAATTTAATTGTAATAATATTACATTATCAAATAACATATTTAACTAATTAAATTAAAATAAATTATATAGTTTTTAAAATATATTATATTTAATATAAATAATATTATTTAATGTTAAGTGTTCACTTATTTAATAATATTAAATTATTTAATAGAAGTAATGGTATATTTTAAATTTGACTGAAAGAATATAATATTAAATAATAATATTTTTAGTAAATAATAATTAATTATATTAGATAATAGCACTTAGCAATAATATTAATTATTAGCATAACAAAATTGTAATAAATGACATTCTTTAAAATATATAATATATTCAATAAATTATTATACAAATTTTAATTAAATAATATTATGATATTATTGTTTAATATAATTTATATTTAATTGCTTTTTACATTTTCAACTTTCTATATTAAAATAAATATATTAATTTTAAAATATTTATTTTTTTATTAAATAGAACTTTTTACATTAAATTTTAATATTATTTTATTTTAAAAATTAATTAATTTTAATTTATATAATGAAAAATATTAATATTATATAATATATAATCATTGTTCACTTGCTTATGAACAGTACCAAAAATTAAAAAATATTTTCGAAAACAATGGAAACAAGAAATTCTTGTTTTCAATAATTTTGGAAATTCTTGTTTTCCTTTTCGTTTTTTAAAACAAAAATATGTTGCCAAACATGTTTTCTGCTATTGTTTCCAAAAAAATTAAAAACAAAAACAAGAAACAAAAACGATACCAAACAACCATTACACTATTCGATAAATCAATATACTTTACAATAAACACTGCACTGTATGATAAATCAATGCAGTTTATGATAAATACTACATTGTTTCATAAATCAATGCACTTTATGACAAACACTATAGTGTTTAATAAATCAATGCACTTTATGATAAACATTACATTGTTCGATAAAACACTATTTTGGTAAAACAATTTTCGCTATTGAGATTAGGCATAACTCCAAACTTCAGCATATCAATAAAGACTTATCTCACTATACCTATCAGTGAGCCACTAGTACCATGGAAACAAAAGGGTTATACCTATGGCAATAGGTCCACTACTCCAATCTCTCTAATCAAGTGAAGATTGGAACTTGTTAATGACTCTTGTCACACAAGCTACTATGCCTATATTGGAGTAACTCATACTAAGCCACTCCATTATGCTTTATTAATTTTTATTAAGCGCTTAGAGTGCCTATAATATCTAAAACACAAGTTTAGATGTTTTGAAATCTACTAACACTATAGTCATGAAAATTCACTTATACATATGCATATTAGCCATATGCCACTGTATTTTAAAATGTGTATCAGGATATTTCAAAAGCCTTTACATATGCATGTATAAATAAATGCAAGTTTTCAATCTCATCAATACCATGATATGCACAAATATGTTGTAGGCAATAAAAGCATGGTTCAATGCACACTTTAAAATCAAATGAATCTTGTCACATGCGTAACATGTCAAATAAGCACATACTCCATGTCTTAGCTACATTTGACACAATTCATTCACACACACACACACACACACACACATATACCACATGCACTACATTGGGGCTACTATGCCTTATTAGGTAGTATTGACAGACGATATATATATATATATATATATATATATATATATAAACATTTTCAGTCACATTATAGTTTCCAACCATTCATGCCTACACCATATGATGCCAACATTTATACTTATATCATTAACTTACCAAAGCAACCATAATTAGGCAATATCAATGCCTTGGCCGAAATGCACAAGTCACTTCTTTAGGTAATTCCACTACAAATTCAACACACCAATTAGTTTATCACATTCACGTATACATGATAAAAATCATATTGAACAATTTACAGTAACCTTACCCTAACATTATCGCTTGGCCGTTTGGTATTCTTATTGCTTCCTTATGCTTTTATGCATTAAAATCATACTATAGCTTAGTAACTATCATTATATGTTCATAGTGTCATAAAACATATCACACATCCTACACTTACTCTTAAGTCAAGGTTAGGGTTTAATGACAAACCTTCCTCCTTAAGGTTTTCTATAACGTCCCTTTTTAGCGAAAATTTAGACCAAATTTTTTCTTTTTCATTTACATGGTTGGGCTATGCTTAGTGTCTTAGATTCGTTGTAAAGCTAAAATTACATTAGCTAAATCAATATCCATTAATCACTTGGTCCTAGTTTAGATTTTCTGACTAAGCATGCAATCACATTTAAATTGTATTACTTAACTAAAAGCCATATCCATCAAATTTGCATGCATCATTACAAACTATAAATGTATTATATATTTCCTTTAATTACATCTCCATACTATAAAATTGAAATATATGTCTGAATACAAAATGAATAACTGTACATCATATACCTTTAAAGGCGATACAAAAGCCTTGAAGGACGTGTTAAAACCCCTTGTACAGGAACGTATACTGCAAATAATCTGGAAAGGAGAAGAAGCGGGTGAGCTTATAAAGCCCAGTAAGAAATACATATAAAGAGACAAATACCGTAAAACTATATGCAAGTTTTCTAAAACATATATTAAATATAGCATTTAAAAGAAAATTCAAAATTGAAATTCAGAAGGAGTTTTCCTTTATAGCTCATTAGGGATTTAGGGCTGAGTAAAAAAAGATACTTTAAAACACCTCACTTTCCTAACATCTAACCTATAGAGAATATCAAAGGAGTTTATTAAAGAAGGAATTCATGTGATTCAGAAAGTCAAATCATGTTGATGCAATGTATCACAAAATAACTCATTTAATTCTAATAAAACAATCAAATTCGAAACACAAATCAAAACATGTATATCTATCATAATTTAATTTCAAATTATGAATATTCAAAATAAACTATTTCAGTTTATTAATTCAAATATCAAAAGTCTTCAGAGTTCATATACAAAATACATATATATACTAACATACACATACTAAGAATTAGAGATATAATAACAACTAATTAACAATCATGCAGTCTGAATATTCCCATAAGGGAAAGTGCAAGTCAGATAGACATGGCCATAGTCTGTAACGACCCATTACTACATTTTTCACCTTAATTTTACACCATTTATCCGGTTGGGCTGTCTGCGATACTTCACTTGCACTTAATGTTAAACATATTTAATATAACATTGTTAATATAATACACATCCCCTATCTTATTTACAAAAATGTAGTACTGTATACATGTCTAAATACAGAAAATAAATGATCGTACCTCATATATCTTAGTCGGTCTGTCACATTGTCTACTATGTGCAGCCGTAATCCACAAATATTGGATCTCACCATCATCAAAACTTGAAATGTTAAAATTGGGGAGTGAGCAAACCACGGCTCAGTAAGAGAGTTATATGCTATACTTGATATTCAGCTATCGATATGCTGAAAATAATTTTTTTCATTTTCTTTAAAATCTTCCTAACTGGTTCCAGGCACACATGTAGGAAGGATACTACAGTCGGCTAGGGATCCAGATAGAGTAAGGCAGGTATTTTGAAATACCTGACTTGTTTCGAAACCTAGAAGCAACTGTAGAGAGTACTATTTTCGCTGTTTTCAAATGATATAATTTTCGTTTTTCCACAAAGTAAACCACTTATCTCTTTTCACTTTCAGTATACCTTAAAACACGTGACAGTTCAGTAGTAAAACAGTGGTTTACTTCTCTTCTCTTCAGTACAGTAAAACACGTGACAGTACAGTGATTTGTAAATATCCGATCATTGGATAGTTACTTCTTCGATTATTTCTTTCTTAGAAATAATTCTTATGTTATTCTTTTAGAATAGACATTTATTTCTCTTTTCAAATCAGTCACTGCATCATACAGTTCAGTAAAACAATATATTTAGTATTCAGTAAAACAGTATCTCGATACGGTTCAGTCAGTAACAGTAAACAGTAGCTACCAATTCAGTAAATAGTATACGGTAGCTTTCAGTTCAGTAAACAGTAAATGGTAGCTTTCAGTTCAGTAAAACAGTAATCAGTGGCTACCATTTCAGTACACAGTGCAATTCAGTAAACAGTATTTTGGTAGCTTTTTCTTCAGTAAAACAGTAATCAATGGCTACTATTTCAGTAAACAGTACAGTTCAGTAAACAGTGTTTTGGTACGGTTTTGCTCAGTAAATAGTAACAGCACAGAAATTCAATACAGTAAACAGTACAGTACAGTAAGTAGGATTTCGCAAATCCTTTCAGTAAACAGTAAACAGTAAGTGAGACTAGGCATCACCCTACAATCAAATCATGCTATCTCGTCCACTAGGGACACAGTAACAGTAATGAGATCTATGGCCATGATCTATAATATGTTCTCGGTGAACGCTTGCTAGGCGACAATCCGGGACGCTGATGACTAGCTGGTCAATCAGCCACGTGACAGTAACAGTATATGTGATGCATGAAGCTCGGGGCCTAAGTCTCAAAACAGTGTAAATCGTACCATAGCCTTTATGGATTTTTAAACATCGTAAATCAAATATCCATAAGGCTCACATGTAAATATAATCACCTTTATGAAATTTATAAAATAAATAATATTTTTCAAATTATTTCATAAAGGTATAAATTATGTTTTCCATACGGTGAAAACAGTTTGCAAAATCATAACTGTAAAAATAGAAGGGCAAAACTGTTTTTTTCCACCGTAAAACACATATGCACGCTTTCCCGTGCTTTTTATCCAAAACATGGTTTTCAAAGAAATTGGGATTCAAATCAAATATTTTCATAATTTATGTAAAAATAAATTATTTACTTTCCAAATTCAAAATCCCTTAACCATGTTTTTCTTCTAGAAACACGTGTAGAGACCTCTAGTCTCGAAATCATGGTTTCCCATCATTTCTTAACCTTTATGGAATTTTCATAATTATTTGTTTTCATAATTAAAACCATAAAGGTTTTATGTAAAATCAAGTGAATATTTAAGAATATTTATAAAAATATTCACTTCAGTCTCTTTTTTATTTTTATCTCGTTTCACGTGAAATATCACCTATCGGGTGAATTTTCGGTGATTTCCTTTTCACCATACTAAAAAAACATGAATATTTTAAAATTAAATATCACTATATTCATGTTTTATGAAATTTACTTGATTTCTCGATTTTCGTGCCTGAAAATCGTTTCACGTAAAATCAAATCATTTATTATGGTTTTCGGTGATTTTCGGTAAATTACAGTAATTTTTTTGATAATTTTTCGATTGTATAACAGCTGCCGATTTGACTAGCCTCCTGCACGAAAATACAGTTTATATTTCTAAACCAGTATTTCACCACAATTTAAAACCGATAAATCACCGCAAATTTCAAAACCAATCATGATAAATTGCATTTATAATTTAAATGCATAATTTAAAACATGGCCGAATATCCTTACAGGCGGCACATGTCTCCCTTACCTGTTTCGGGTCGGCGACTGCCTCTCGAAAGTCGCGCTCGTGTTCACCTCGCCCGATTTCATCGGCTTGGTCATCGAGAGAATTTTCTGGAATTTAAATTCTAAAATTTAGAATTTTTTTACATAATTATTTAAATAAATAAATTATTTAAATAATTTAACACTTTTCGAAATTTCTTACCGATTCCCGTAATTTTCGGGATTTTTCGTAATTTTCGAATTCTCGAAAATTTTTCAAATTCCCGGAATTCCTCTTTTTCTCTTCCTCTTTCTTCTTTTTCTTTCTTTTTCCTTTTTCTTTTCTTTCTTTTTTCTTTTTCCTTTTTCTTTTCTTTTCTGGCTCAGACCGATTCCAGACCGGTCCCCTCCCCTTGTCGCCGGTTCACCTCCGGTGGCCGGTTCTCCGGTGGGTCGGTGGCTCAACAGCTGGCCGGCGTCAAGGCGAACTCGTCGATGGTCTCAGCTTGGCCTGAATCGGCAGCACCGCGACGGATCTACACGATTTTGCCTCGATTTCTTCCCTTCCTCCGTCGGCCTTCCTCCGCCGTTCCCAGCCTCTCCGGTGGCCTCCATCCCTTTCCTCTCCTTCCGTTGATGCTTCGGCTGTGGTGGCGGCGGCCGATTTGGCCGGAACCGCCAGATCTAGTTTTCTTCCTTCTCGGCTTCCGTCAGGTTTTTCCTTCGATTTTCCATTTCGATTTTCATTCCTTCCGTCATCGGTCGATTCCCTCTCTTCTTCCTTTGCCGATGACGGCTTTCTTTTCTCCTCTCTCCCTTTCCTTCTCCGACGGCCGCTGACGGGGGCGGTCTCGCCTAGGAAGGCAGAATCGGGGAATCCCGATTCTGTTTCTCTTTTCTTCTTTCCATTTTTTTGTTTTATTTAATTCCTTTAATTTTATTACATATATATACATATATCATATATACATAATACATATAATATTATTATTATATTTATATTATATAGTACTATGTATATTTTAAGTATATAAAGATATATATTTTGTGTATAAAAAATATATCTCTAATATAAATATATATGTATATATTTATATACTTTAAAATAAATAACATTTATATATATCGATATAAATGTAAGAATAAAATATATATTGTATTTACAATATATATATTTTCTTTCTCAATTTCTTATTTAATTTGGATTTCCATTTATCCAAATTAAATTTCCTCTTTCATTATTTTCCGAATTTCTCATCTTATTTTCCTTCACTCGGATTTTTCATTATCTGTTCCTTCTTCTCAATTCTCGGGATTTTTCACCAATATCCCGTTCTCAAAATTTTATTTATTTCCAATATTTATAATTTTCAATAATTGAAAAATTTACGGTTATCACATTCTCCCCACCTTAAGAAATTCGGTCCTCCGAATTTAACTTAAGTCTAAAGGTGGTACATGCCGTATACTTACGACTTCTGACCTCTAGGTCATCCTCCAAGTAATACTGCCAGTACACTTTCAACATCAAGAGTAGTTTAGACCACTACATGCTGTTTTTCATCACATATGTCTATATTCCATAAATTCATTTATCAAATCGGAAGTTATTCATTTCCACTCTTTTCACATGGAGTCCAGTCACACTATTTTTCATATCACAGCTGATCTATGCTGTTCATCATCCATTTTTCTCACTTAGTGCCAAGTCGATATGGTTCGGTAATATCATGTACACATGTCAACCAGTTATATGTAATTGTCCCAGTAGCTTTCATATCTCATGCATCTGCTCTCTCAATGTATCTTCAAGTGTTTCAATATTACGCTAAGATATTCACATTAGTACGGAGCAATGCTATCAATACACTTGGGATCTCGAAGCCTTTTGCTGTTTCTCATTAAGCATATGGCATCCCAGAGACTCCCATCACATGTAATGCTCACTGGAACTGTACATATACATTTCTACTGTTTCTTACTCATACTGTGACTAAGGCACTAGAGAATAGAGGATTCCGATAATGGAAAGTGATTCTATTTAGATCATTAGTCCTTAATTACTTCCATATCATCATATCTCCTTTGGACTCTTTATTATCCCCAATATTCATTTTATCAAGGCTGCATTTCACTTGCAGACTTTACTATTAATCACCAATCATGAGACAATCATGTCCTCTTCATGTAGTATGGTCACTCGATGATTGAATCCTCAATTATCCATTTAGTCATTACATTATCTATACACTTCCACCATTTATCATTTCAAGGTGGTTATGTGTATGTATAACACTTTTCTATTTAGATACTGGCAGTAAACACTACTTGTCATTTATCTTACTCTTTTGAGTACCATTACTCTCACTTGTCAAATTTAGCTTGATTTTACATCTAGCCACTGTCATGTGATAACCAACACGAGTCACTTTTCAGTCTGAATTTTCGGGAACTATTTCATGTTCCCTACTCATTATGCAATTTATTTCCTTATTCCACTTTCATTTTCGTTTTCATATTCCCACTTTCATCTTTTCATATTTTTACTTTCATCCTTTTAGTCGGTTTTCTCAATTGGTATGGTACTATACTGCTAAGATCTTTTAAAATCTTGCATACCATCTTTTCTTTACACTTATCCATTTACCGACTTCAACTTCTTTAATTTAGATCTTATCTAGGAGCAGCCAGTCCCGTCATTCTTCTATAGATTGGCAGTAGTATCTAGCTAGATTCATTACTTTTGTATCTCAATCATTATCTCTATATCATAGACAGGTTCACTGTCATCCTCTCATCTCGAGATCATATATCTCAGGAGGAGATACTATCTAGCCAAATCTCTTAGTTGCCAATCTTAATACAATTCCACAGTCTTTAAGAGTTTAAGGGTTATACCACAATGTTGCTCCTGTTCCATTTATACTTTAGACCCTATCAGTATTTCATCCATTTACTCATGTATGGATGCCTTATTCCTTAGGTTTATATACCTCACAAGGCAAATCATTAACCTCGTAACCTCAATAGGAACTTGTAAAATTCACTCCGAGTTCTAATCGTCATCTTATGGACATCAATCTCCAATCTTTTATCTGATGACGCTTTATACTGAGGCTAGTCTTATGAGCTCCTCATATATCTGTGATCAGATCAATAAAGCG
The DNA here is from genome assembly GCA_032173925.1 of Heritiera fomes. Lineage (NCBI taxonomy): Eukaryota > Viridiplantae > Streptophyta > Magnoliopsida > Malvales > Malvaceae > Heritiera > Heritiera fomes. Next base: position 23,858,155 of record JAPDPM010000015.1, read on the forward strand.
TCTATTTTCATGTAGATGAATACTCATTCTTCACAAGAACTTATTAGATAGTAAACATTTACTGTATCACTTTAATTCATCTACGTATCAAGGTCATCTGTATTTCTCTCATTTCACTTGTACAGACAACTTCATTATTCTCAATTTCACTACCTGTATTTTTGTCATTCAAACCTTTACACATGAATTTCATTATTCACTCATTTTCCAGAGTCATTTTTTTAAGCTTTTCGAATTCTTTCTATATTCTCCGATATAAGCTTAGATTTAAATTTCATATCACTAACCGAGTCAATGTTAGCTCGATTTCTCCAATCTATATAACCCTGAAAATATATCGGGAATCACTTCTGATACTTTCTTTAATCACACATTTTGTTATCATCTTGGACATCTCATCCTCATGTCCTTTCATTTACACTGTGTATTCTCAAGGTAGAGACATCTACTATTCGATTCATTTGATACATACTTTACCTTGATTTCATTGTTTACTCATACTTTACAGTCTTACGAATCTCATTCCAGTAAGCTGTAGTAAGTACAACAGTTATCAACACATGTTACAGCTAACCAATTTATTATCTTTGTAATTTGCTTTAAAATCAATTTCATTTAATAAGTTCAGGTTTAATTCCCTTGAGTATGTTATCTACGAGGTTTGAACCCTGGCATCCTTACGTACCTTGTCCCTTTCATTTGTGTTACCATTAAAATAATTGTAAGAGTCCCGCCCGTTCGTATCGGTCGTCGGTGAGCATCCCTTAGGCGATCCTTTCGCCCCAGGTTACCCTACAAATGAGTAGGCGACCACATAGTTCGCCCACACCTCACAACACATGATCCACTACGGGTCACCCATCATTGGGTCGCCCATCACAGTTCTGTCTCAAGGGTCCTAAAGAACTTATGTTAGCTGTCATCTTCTTCTGTTTATCACTTTACTGTTCTTTGGAATATTCTCCAATTCACAACACTCCATGCAGTACATCAATGGCAAGGCATATCTCATAATGCTCGAGGTCTATAATTAAATATTCATTTAATACCTCAAAACAGTATAAATGTATAGAACCTCAATCAACCGTACTACTATGGATTTCCTCATCTGTACTATTCACCTTCTCAATCATTTTCTGTAATCATTTCACTTTTCATAATATCCACGATCCCGTAATAATTATCCGAGTCGATACACTCGTAATTTAGGCCCTTACAATCAATAACCGGGCCAATCATCTTGTGGCATTCCACTACACTTTTATCAGATCGTATCATATAAGGCCCCGGCCCGTTCGCCGTCCGCCTGTACACATGTGTATTAACCTCTTTGAGAATGCCCAGCCCGTTCACTGGGTCACCCCTCAAGGTTTTATCATGAGGCCTAGCCCGTTCACTAGGTCACTCGTAATTCGCGTCCGTCCTCTAAGTGTCAGTGGAATCAGTAATAGGGATCGTTATATCCATATGACATCCTCTATGTCATTTATAACTCCATTACCATCAATGGATTCAAGATTAACTTGATTTTATCACTATTTAGAACATCGCCCAACATAAGGGCATTTTCATCATTTCGACATTTATCTCTTTCTCCTCAGTATACATTGAAATCAATGATCTCATTATCCATGTGCTGATATTATCATTTCTGATACTTATATCAGCAATTTAGATCTCATTCGGTTTCGACAGAGAAGTTCACTAAAATCCACAATTGGATTATTTTGCTTGTAATTCAGCTTTATATCAACAATTTCTCTGTCAAATCAATCAATTTCAACTTCTGTTGGTTTATTTTGACTCCCAGTAAAATTTTGGAGTCAGGCATATTTTGGTCATTTTTGGCCAAAAATTCTCTCTTAAAATTACCCTCAATCGGTGATCTTAAAATCTATTTAATGATGATATTTCATTCCCCTCTTTTATATCATCATTTTCAGGTCTCAGTTCGATCCGGACAAAAAGATACTGGTGGGGCCCTCACCGAGTCCTTTACTGATCCTTACCGAATCGATCTTCATTTAGATTATAAGATCACCGCTTTCCGGTAATTCCTGAGCCTATTTTCTTCTTTAACATTATTAATTCACACACTCCCTTTAAATCATTTTACTCAATTGACAGTCATTTATTTTCTCTATGTATTCAGACGACACAGTACTACCTGGGATGTTTAACACTTTTCTTTCCAAAATTATTCACAGACATCAGGCCAACCATGCTCTGATACCATTAAATCTGTAACGACTCGTTATCACATTTTTCACCTTAATTTTACACCATTTATCCGGTTGGGCTGTCTGCGATACTTCACTTGCACTTAATGTTAAACATATTTAATATAACATTGTTAATATAATACACATCCCCTATCTTATTTACAAAAATGTAGTACTGTATACATGTTTAAATACAGAAAATAAATGATTGTACCTCATATATCTTAGTCGGTCTGTCACATTGTCTACTATGTGCAGCCGTAATCCACAAATATTGGATCTCACCATCATCAAAACTTGAAATGTTAAAATTGGGGAGTGAGCAAACCACGGCTCAATAAGAGAGTTATATGCTACACTTGATATTCAGCTATCTATATACTGAAAATAATTTTTTTCATTTTCTTTCAAATCTTCCTAGCTGGCTCTAGCCACACATGTAGGAAGGATACTACAGTCGGCTAGGGATCCAGATAGAGTAAGGCAGGTATTTTGAAATACCTGACTTGTTTCGGAACCTAGAAGCAACCGTAGAGAGTACTATTTTCGTTGTTTTCAAACGATATAATTTTCGTTTTTCCACAAAGTAAACCACTTATCTCTTTTCACTTTCAATATACCTTAAAACACGTGACAGTTCAGTAGTAAAACAGTGGTTTACTTCTCTTCTCTTCAGTATAGTAAAACACGTGACAGTACAGTGATTTGTAAATATCTGATCATTGGATAGTTACTTCTTCGATTATTTCTTTCTTAGAAATAATTCTTATGTTATTCTTTTAGAATAGACATTTATTTCTCTTTTCAAATCAGTAAAACAGTAATCAATGGCTACCATTTCAATAAACAGTACAGTTCAGTAAACAGTGTTTTGGTACGGTTTTGCTAAGTAAACAGTAACAGTACAGAAATTCAATAAAGTAAACAGTACAGTACAGTACAGTAAGTAGGATTTCGCAAATCCTTTCGGTAAACAGTAAACAGTAAGTGAGACTAGGCATCACCCTACAATCAAATCATGCTATCTCGTCCACTAGGGACACAGTAACAGTAATGAGATTTATGGCCATGATCTATAATATGTCCTCGATGTACGCTTGCTAGGCGACAATCCGGGACACTGATGACTAGCTGGTCAATCAACCACGTGACAGTGACAGTAACAGTATATGTTATGCATGAAGCTCGGGGCCTAAGTCTCAAAACAGTGTAAACCGTACCATAGCCTTTATGGATTTTTAAACACCGTAAATCAAATATCCATAAGGCTCACATGTAAATATAATCACCTTTATGAAATTTATAAAATAAATAATATTTTTCAAATTATTTCATAAAGGTATAAATTATGTTTTCCATACGGTGAAAACAGTTTGCAAAATCATCACTGTAAAAATAGAAAAGCAAAACTGTCTTTTTCCATATTAAAACACATATGCACGCTTTCCCGTGCTTTTTATCCAAAACATGATTTTCAAAGAAATCGGGATTCAAATCAAATATTTTCATAATTTATGTAAAAATAAATTATTTACTTTCCAAATTCAAAATCCCTTAGCCGTGTTTTTCTTTTAGAAACACGTGTAGAGACCTCTAGTCTCGAAATCATGGTTTCCCATCATTTCTTAACCTTTATGAAATTTTCATAATTATTTGTTTCCATAATTAAAACCATAAAGGTTTTATGTAAAATCAAGTGAATATTTAAGAATATTTATAAAAATATTCACTTCAGTCTCTTTTTCATTTTTATCTCGTTTCACGTGAAATATCACCTATTGGGTGAATTTTCGGTGATTTCCTTTTCACCATACTCGAAAACATGAATATTTTAAAATTAAATATCACTATATTCATGTTTTATGAAATTTACTTGATTTCTCGATTTTCGTGCTTGAAAATCGTTTCACCTGAAATCAAATCATTTATTATGGTTTTCGGTGATTTTCGGTAAATTTCAATAATTTTTTTGATAATTTTTTGGGAGTATAACAGCTACCGATTTGACTAGCCTCATGCACAAAAATACAGTTTATATTTCTCAACCAGTATTTCACCACAATTTAAAACCAATAAATCACTGCAAATTTCAAAACCAATCATGATAAATTGCATTTATAATTTAAATGCATAATTTAAAACATGGCCGAATATCCTTACAGACGGCACATGTCTCTCTTACCTGTTTCGGGTCGGCGACTGCCTCTCGAAGGTCGCGCCCATGTTCACCTCGCCCGATTCCATCGGCTCGGTCATCGAGAGAATTTTCTGGAATTTAAATTCTAAAATTTAGAATTTTTTCCATAATTATTTAAATAAATAAATTATTTAAATAATTTAACACTTTTCGGGATTTCTTACCGATTCTTGTAATTCTCGGGATTTCCCGTAATTTTCTAATTCTCAAGAATTTTTCAAATTCCCGGAATTCCTCTTTTTCTCTTCCTCTTTCTTCTTTTTCTTTCTTTTTCCTTTCCTTTTCTTTTTCTTTTTCCTTTTTCTTTTCTTTTCTTTTCTTTTCTGGCTCAGACTGGTTCCAGACCGGTCCCCTCCCCTCGTCGCCGGTTCACTTCCGGTGGCCGGTTCTCCGGCGGCTCGATGGCTCAGCAGCTGGCCGGCGTCTAGGCGAACTCGTCGGTGGTCTCAGCTTGGCCTGAATCTGCGGCACGGCGGCGGATCTACTCAATTTTGCCTCAGCTTCTTCCCCTCCTCCGTCGGCCTTCCTCCGCTGTTCCCAGCCTCTCCGGTGGCCTCCATCCCTTTCCTCTCCTTCCGTTGATGCTTCGGCTGTGGTGGCGGCGGTCGATTTGTCCTGCACCGCCAGATCTGGTTTTCTTCCTTCTCGGCTTCCGCCGGGTTTTTCCTTCGATTTTCCGTTTTAATTTTCTTTCCTTCCGCCGTAGGTCGATTCCCTCTCTTCTTCTTTTGCCGGCGATGGCTTTCTCTTCTCCTCTCTCCCTTTCCTTCTCCGACGGCCGCTGATGGGGGCGGTCTCGCCTGGGAAGGCAGAATCGCGGAATCCCGATTCTGTTTCTCTTTTCTTCTTTCCATTTTTTTTGTTTTATTTAATTCCTTTAATTATATTTCATATATATATATATATACATATATCATATATACATAATACATATAATATGATTATTAAATTTATATTATATAGTACTATGTATATTTTAAGTATATAAAGATATATATTTTGTGTATAAAAAAAATATATCTCTAGTATAAATATATATGTATATATTTATATACTTTAAAATAAATTACATATATATATCAATATAAATGTAAGAATAAAATATATATTGTATTTACAATATATATATTTTCTTTCTCAATTTCTTATTTATTTGGATTTTCATTTATCCAAATTAAATTTCCTCTTTCATTATTTTCCGAATTTCTCATTTTATTTTCCTTCACTAGGATTTTTAATTATCCGTTCCTTCTTCTCAATTCTCGGGATTTTTCACCAATATCCCGTTCTCAAAATTTTATTTATTTCCAATATTTATAATTTTCAATAATTGAAAAATTTACGGTTATCACATAGTCCAAATGTGGTCATCAGTGAGCACTAATTAGGTGTCAACTGAGCTCACTATAGACTGGATCAAGGTTACACAGCAATTTGAAAGTTCAAAATTCTAATACTGTAGTGATCTTAGTTAGTCAATGTCTCAAAACATATATATTTTTGAAATCCAAAATTCAAAATAGCATTTTCGAACTTCAAAGCGGTTCACAAATAAATAAATATAAATTCTTTCAAATCAAGTAATTTATAATTATTTGTAAATATTTTCTAAAAAACTATATGTTTGGTAATTCCCATAAAATCAAAATTATAAATAAAAATTCATAAATATTCCAAAATCATGCAAATTAATATTTAAAACAGAATTCCCTAGAAAATTGCTATTCTTAAAACGTTGCTTAAATTCTAGCCTAAATTGTGGAAACTAGTATTTTACAAAAATTTGGCAACATAACAATATAAATTTTCTAAAACCTCTTTAAAGGAAAATGTAGTTTATAAACTCAAGACAGTTGATTTTAAAATCATTTCAATATCCCTTACATTCTTTATATATATCCCTTATCTAATGTGCACCACACAAGTGTTAGAGCTACACCCTTACACTCCTTGAACTTTCTAACACTTCTTGATTTCCTTTAGTTTAGCATTTAATTTAGGATACTAGATATCCCCTACCTTGTAAAATTTCCTCCTACATTAAGGCACAAAATTATGTTATTTGATCACGTTAAAAAAATTTTATATTCTAAAGTCTCCATTAAAAGCATTACCTTACAACTTCATCTTTGGCCGCCGGATACTCCTTTAGCTTCCTAAATGTTCTTTCCCCTCATAAACCTACATCAAATACAATATTTTACCTCTTTATTTTATTCCACATTCATCCTTTAAATGTTTATAATAAAATCAAACTCTTACCCCTTGTTACTAACCTAAACCGACACTACAGCAAAATGTACTTTTTATTGCTTTTTTTTTTGTTATTTAGCGGCATTTATAAATGCCGTTAAACTGTAGCGGCACTAACAAAAAACGTTGCAAAATGCGTCGGCTTTGTAAGCGTCGGGAAAAATAGCGGCATTTTTTTTATAAAAAACGCCACTAACTTTGTGGCAATTTTACACCTATTTGCGGCGTTTATATTTGCCGCAAGTTAACGACGTTTTTTGTAAAAATGCCACGAATTTAGCGGCTTTTCTTTTGTAGAACGCCGCTAAATTAGGATTTTAATCTTCCCGCCATTTAGCTTGCATTCCGTTTCCTTTTATATTAAATTTTTCCCGCCAATATTTTTTCTTGTCTGCATTCCGCTATTTAGCTTTTCTTGTCTGCATTTCTGTTTCCTTTTTTACGTTTACTTTTTTATAGCTTTTCATTTTCTGTCAGTTCATAAATATTACTCCCGCTATTTCATTTTTTGTGCTTACTTTTTTATAGCTTTTTATTTTCTGCCAGTTCACAAATATTACTTTCCTTTCCCACCAGTTCATAAATATTAACAAAACGCTTTTGCTCCATTATCTTCAACACAAAGTAGGCCTCCATTTTGCAGAGGCACAAAGTAGGCCTTCAACACAGCCATTAATAGACATTCATACCATTAATGCGAAACTCAAGCTGTCTGTTCATAGAACCGGTTAAATGATTGCTAGAACTAGAACTAATATGTTTCAAAATACCAAAAATATACAACATAGAGCAAAAGGCAAGAGGAGCCTCTAGCGATAGAAAAGATGTGAGGGAGAGTGCAATGAATTAAAGAAAGAAGAAAAAAGAAAATGCAAGAAAGGAATCACTGGTGAAAACATGTACGTTGGCAGGAATCGCTGGTGACAACATTCATGCTGGCAACATGAATTAAAATTCTTTAGATAAGGTAGGCATATGCTAATTGCACAAGCTTGCCATTTATACAAATATATTAAATGGAATTAAGAAATTTTCTTGTGCATGACTGCACACTGAGAAAATATTGCAAAATGATGAATATTACTAGGTAGCTTCTTTGGTTTTCTTAAAGGAACAAACTTTGCTCCAATTTCCAACGCAATGGGAGTACCAAAAATAAAACCCCGAGCTTCAATACCTGAGACACAAGCGTTTTCATTATCATTTCTAAATGCAAGATGCAACAAAATACACTATCCAGAAGGAAAAGTAAATGCGCATAACAAGAGATAAATCCAGTAGCAGTATACTAAAGATGATGTCAAAGCAATAGAAAACTACTCCCTATGCCTGTGCCAACTTAGAAGAATTCATATACAGCTCCCATGAAATAAAAATGAATGGAATCAGTCTGACCAATGGCTAGTTTGTCCTCCTTTACCTCTAACCAAATCTAAAATATATACAATCCAAACTACAAGCCATCCAGTAGATGACTAAAAGTCCATCATCAACTAAACACTAACAGAATAAAAAATAGAGAAGCTCATATCTATCATAGTATAGGATGAATTTATTGCCACATGACATGACCTTACAGATCAAGTGGATGAAAAGCGGAACCAACTAATAGCAAAAAAGAATCAAAAACTTAGTCAACCGCCTTTACAGACTTTGCTGTTTAGTTTCAGTCCATGAACAAACATGTAAATCATCGAATAATTAGGATCAGTGAAGATACCGTCTCTAACAGATGCTTAACTAAGTTTGTCATGAACATAAGTAAAAAATTAGTTGTACATAGCTTATTGTAAATTTTTTCAAAGATAGATTCCAAATCAGTTTTTATTTTATATAAAAATAACTCTGTCCTAAACACTTGAGTCTCTCAACATCTAAATAAAAAAAACATATATAAGAAAAAAGAAAGAACAAAGATTAATGTTTCTATATACTTAGGCTTTTACATCCAAAAGTTGCCCTTTCTTTCTCTGACAAGTTTCCATATGACAAAGACCACAACATCCACTCTGCAACCAACTAAAGCACAATTTTATGTGTAAGATACCTGCACTACAAAATAGTCACCATCTTTTCTACATCCTTGGGGTCACATCTCCTCAAATCTACAAAACCCAACATTATTAAAATATAAATATATTTAATTAAAAAAGAGGAAAAAAGCCATGCAAAAGAAAGGTTTCATGCAGAAAAACTCACAATTCTAACAATCCTGAAAAACCGAAGATAACAAAAGCATTTTTAGGTTTGCATCATTTTAAAAATGCATGTCATTACCACTACAACAGCAAAACAGGGTGGAATCTAGTCCTAGAGATAAAGATCACCCAACATCTCTAGCGATCTTTACTACATTTTACAATTGATCATGCTTATTAGAAGGTTATGGTGGCTTGGCTCTTAGACCATGTTTATCGAGAAATCTACAAGGACCAATTTTATTGAAATTATGTCTTACCATTAGCTTCAAGTACATTATTTAGAGCAATTGCCACCGCTTTTATGACAATGTCATTAACAGAAGCTTTAATATCATGCTTCTCTGCAAATTGAGAAAGAATAGAACAATCAGCAGTCAACATATCTACAAATCAAAAATCAAATTGATGATACAGAAACTCGTTCAATACCTTTAAGCTCCGTCCTAAAGAAAAGAAGAGTATCCAATATAACATTTGATAAACACATTAAAACCATTAAGATCCAAGGTTAAATGATACTAAACCTTGTAGATAAATATTTAAAGTTCCTACTGGAAGATAAATGCAAATGGGGTGTACACTGTTTTGATTCCAATAACCTCCTCGCAATAACCTGCAGAATAAACACAAATTCAAAAAAAAGAGAGAACCAAAGTTTAACAGTAAATGAATTTTCAATCACAAATTCAGAAAAAAGAGAAAATTAATGCTGAGAAATAATCAAAAATAGACTAAAATAAAGGGATCAATAATTCAAAACTGCGTCAATCAATGATGTTATGTCCGCAAGGGCATATGATGGTGGACGGGAACCATGTGAGGCTACATAGACACTAGGCTGTGGACAGGGAGATGAAACGCCGGCGGCGGTGGCTGAGGAGGAGTAGGAGGAGGAGGAGGGTAGACGTGCAGCATTCCAGGGAGCGGAGGAGGAGGGATGATGATCCTGTGACTTTGCTGCGGCTGTTGCTGTTGCTGAGGCGTAGAGCGAGTAGGCACAAACTCGGGTGCTTGAGCATTGAGTCGACTGGATGACAAGTTCCATGACAGTTGTGGATCTGAAGAAAACGAGGATGATTGCGGGGAATCTAGGGTTTCTGACTGTAAAAAAATCCCTAAATTAAAACAATGGTAGCAGAGGTGATTTCTGTATGAAGAAGTTGAAGACGCGAAAGAGAATCGGAGAGAGAGAGAGATGTGAGCTTGAGAATCGGAGAGGGAGACTTGAGCCTGAGAATCAAAGAGAGAAAATTTGGGATCGGCTACTGGGATCAGTGAAGAAGAAAACACATTTTCTAAAACCATTTTTATTTAAAAAAAATAGTGGCGTTTTTAAGAGAAAACGCCGTTATACGTAAAATTTAGCGGCGTTTCTAAATTATCCATATTTTTTAAAAAACTTATTTAAAATATTTATTAGATAGCGGCGTTTTTTGAAAATAAATGTCGTATTTATTAAATTTTATGGCGTTTTACTGAAAAAATGCCGTTATTATTCAAAATTTTTATAATTAAACGGCGTTTTTTAAATAAAACGCCGCGAGGTACTGAAAAACACAAAACATAGCGGCGTTTTCAATAAAAACGCCGTTAAATTTATGCCGCTAAAAGTTAATTTTGCTGTAGTGCGAAAGCCCTTATGCAGCCTTGATCTTCATTGTTTTGGACCTGCTATATACTTCAAAAATGCAGCAACTCTCTTACCCTCAAGACCTTCCAACTCTTCCATCTTGTATTCTGCCTCTCCAAGAGCTTTCGTTTCTGCTTTAGTGGCTACCATAGTTCAGCCTTTTTTTTTCACCTTTATACCTCTCGGTTACCCTTGTTCAGTTTCCACGTCAATAGAGCAACCTAAAACAGAAACCCTTTCACGCCTCCTACTGCTTTTCCAACCCTAGATAGCCTCTGATTATACTGATGAATACCAAGAAAAACACAACCTTTTTTGCTGCTGCAGTGTCGAGAGAACAGCAGCTTCCAGCTGCTACTTGATGCAAGGGGATGAAGACTTCTTGCAGCTTCCTTGTTCTCGATTTATTGCACCCTCGGTTCCCTTTCTTTCCTTCTACTATGTCAGTGAGGGAAACCCCTTCTCTATACTCTTCTTCATCTTCTGATCAGCCCTTCCTTTGTCCTTAACTTTAGCCCTCAAGCCTACGTTTAGTCCTACCCAAAACCTACTCATTTTCCAACACCATAATGATAGCCTGAGCACAACTTTCCTCCCCTGTTTTTGGCTCCCGAAATAATCTTTCACCTATCCTGAACCTACCTTGTCTTAGGTTTTTCTTTCCTTGAGCCTTTGCAGCCAACAAAAAAGGGGACTGAGGGGCGACAGAATCGTGAGGATGCTGATGGTGGTGCTTTCGGTACAGTAGAAAAACTAAAGATAGGAGGTGGAATGGTTAAGGTTAGGATGATGATGATGATGATGATGGACGGTGATAATGGGAGATATAGGTGGCTGGTAGGAGAGATGATAGTGGGATTAGGTGGCTGTCTTAGGCTACTTCAAGAAGTTGCAAACACCTAACATATACATATCTATATTTATTTATTTATTTTTAGCCATATATTGATATTTATTAAATGTATTTTAAATTGTTTAAGTTCATTTATTGTATGCTCTTTGTTTCACTAGCATTTCATACTTTTTATATTCACTAATTTAAATATGTACAATTATATATATATATATATATATAAACATATATGAATAACATGAATATATATATATATATTATATACTGACATGTCTTCGACTATATTAATTAAATTACCAAATATTTTTATTTTTTCTAAGAAATATACATATTTAACATAATGTGGCTCAACCCTTGACTTTTAATGAAGCTTGACCGGTCAAAATGCGTAATTACTAAAATACCCCTATTAGTATTTTTAGGCATTTTCGTATGATGTAATCTACAATTTGAATCGAAGTGAGACATTTTCACATAAAGGTTCAATTATCACATTTTGTGGGTCTAAATTCGGATTATATTGACATATGTTCAAAATTTATGTTTTTGGACATGAGGCAAAAATGTCATTTTGCACAACTTTTGGCATGTTTCCCAAGACATGCACTAATGAAAGGATTCAAGGTGTGAGTACTTACCATTGCCATGTTTCACTCCAAAAATCATCATTGCGAGATCCGTACCCCTTCAAGCTTTAGAATTTTCAATAGGACCCACGATTCGCTTGTCTCCTATAACACTAATTCATAAGAAATTCATTTAATATCTTTAAATTTAATTATTCTAATTCCAAAATTTACTTATATAAAAGAAGAAATTGGGAATCTCACATTCTTTCCACTTAAGAAATTTGGTCCTCTAAATTTGCATTGGGCAAACTCTGATTGTACAATTCTAGATACTTTTATTTCATAAAACTCTCTAGCTCTCATGTTACTTCCTCTACAGTTTGGTACTGCCAGAGAACCTTTACAATGGAATATTCTTAGATCGCAACACTTTTTCTTTCTTGTCTAAGATCCGTATTGGCCTATCTACATAGCTCTTTTCCTCTCTGATCTCCAGATGCTCATACTGAATTACATGTGATATATTGGGATGGTACTTGCATAGCATAGACACATGAAACACATTATGTACTCTGGCTAATTCATGAGGTAAGGCTAACCAGTATGTTACATCTCTCACGGGGTCCAAAATTTCAAAATGCTCAATGAACTGGGGACTTAGTTTTAATTTCTTGCCAAATCTCATGATACCTTTTGAAGGGGAAACTTTCCAAAATACAAAATCTCCTACAAAGAACTCCAGTTGTTTATGTTGATTGTCAGCATAGCTCCTTTATCACCTTTGAGCTGTCCTAAGTCTTTCACAAATCAACAGACATCTTCAGAAGCTTATTCCGCTAAATCGAGAGTAAGTATCTTTTATTCACCCACTTCTTCCTAAGCAATCGGAGAACAACACATTTTACCATATAGAGCTTCATACGGTGTCATTCCAATGCTCAAATGATAGCTGTTATTGTAAGCAAACTCAGCTAAAGGAAGATGATCATCCCAAGAGCCCTTAAAATCCAAAGCACACGCTCTTAACATATCCTCCAAAGTCTGAATGGTCCGCTCAAGTTGTCCATCTATCTATGGCTGAAAAGCGGTGCTAAAATTCAATTAAGATCCTATAGCATGTTGAAAATGTTCCTAAATGTGGGCAGTGAATCGGGAATCTCGGTCTGAAGTGATGCTCATTGGAACTCCATGAAGTTGTACAAGCTCTTTAACATACAGATCTGGTGAGAGTATCAATAGATTTCATAGCCAAGAAGTGGGCTGACTTAGTTAATCTATCAATGATAACCCAGATGGCATCATGGTTCTTTCTAGTTTTGGGCAATCTAATGATAAAGTCCGTAGTAATATGCTCACATTTACAGTTAGGTATAGATAGAGGCTGAAGTAAACCTAATGGTCTCTGATGCTTTACCTTAACCTGTTGACAGGTCAGACACTTAGCAACAAAATCAGCAATGTCTCCCTTCATTCTTGACCACTAATGCATTTTACGTAAATTGTGATAGTTCTTTGTATTACCTGGGTGTAAAGCGTACCTAGTAGAATAAGCTTCTGACAAAATAAGATCCTTAAGATCTCTGTCGTCTGGGATTTAGATCCTTTCTTTACACCTCATCAAACCATCAAATCCCAGTCTAAAATCAGTCTGCTCCCCAATCGAACCTGACTAGCCATATCCACAAAATACAAATCCCCTCGTGAGCACGTGTAATATGCTCCATCAGATTGGGCTCAATTCGTATACTAGCCACCATGCCATACCTCTTAAAAGGAGAAATGTTCAAGCTCAAACTCGTAAATTACTCTAACAAAGCAAACTCCCGAACCATCATATAGGAAAACAATCCTAGGTGTTTCCGACTAAGAGCATCAGCAACTACATTAGCTTTACCTGGGCGATAGAGGATCTCACAGTCATAATCCTTTAGAAGTTCCACCCATCTCCTTTGCCTCATATTCAATTCTTTCTATGAGAACTGATACTTTAAACTTTTAGGATCAGTAAATATATGAAATCTTTTCCTATATAGATAGTGCTGCCAAATCTGCAAAGCAAAAACCACTACAACTAAGTCTAAATCATGAGTGGGATATTTCTTCTCATGATCCTTAAGCTGTTGAGACCCGTAAGCCACTACTTTTCCATTCTGCATGAGCACATAACCCAAACCTTGAGTGGATGCATCATTGTACACTAAGAAACCTCCTAAATCACTACAAAGAGTAAGGATTGGTGGTGAAGTCAATCTATGCTTCAACTCTTGGAAGCTACGATCACAAGCGTTGTCCCACTCAAACTTTACATCGTTAAGCATGAGGTGAGTTAGAGGAGCAGGTAGTCTAGAAAATTCCTCAACAAATCTTTGATAATAACCAACTAGACCAAGAAAACTCCGAATCTCAGTGACTGACTTTGGCCTTTCCTATTGCACTATGGCTTCTATCTTAGATGGATCAATAGACACCTCGTCCTTATTTACTACATGAACCTGACAAGAAATCTAATCCAACTAGAAGTCACACTTACTGAGCTTAGCATGCAACTTACAGTCCCCGAGAGTCTGGAGTACAATCCTCAAGTACTGCTCATGCTTTTCCTAAGACTGAGAATAGACAAGGATATCATCTATGAACACAATGATGAATCTGTCTAGATAAAGCTTGAGTACTTTATTCATCAAATTCATAAAAGCTGCTGGTGCATTTGTAAGCCCGAATGGCATCACCAAGAACTCATAATGTCCATACAGAGTCCTAAAAGCTGTTTTAGGGATATTGTCACTTTTAATCTTCAATTAATAATACCCCGATCTAAGGTCAATCTTGGAAAAGACTCGTGCACCCCTAAGCTGATTAAATAAGTCATTGATCCAGGAAAGTGGATACTTGTTCTTGATAGTAGCCTTATTCAACCACCTGTAATCAATACACAATTATAGGTTACCCTCCTTTTTCGAACAAATAATAATGGTGCGCCCTACGAAGATACACTATGTCGAATAAACCCCTTGTCTAGAAGTTTTAGGAGCTGCTTCCTCAATTCAACCAACTCAACTAAAGCCATCCTATATGGTGGCTTGTAAATAGGTTCTATACCAGGAACCAGATCGATGGCAAATTCTAACTCCCTATCAAGAGGAAGTCCTGGCAACTCATCTGGGAATACATTAGGAAAGTCCCTCACCACAGGGATCTCGAGTAATTTTGGACGGCTCTTTTCTACGTCTTCGACACAAGTAAGAAATCCTTCATAATTAAACATGCAATATAAGTTATCATTTAAACATTCACTTGGTAGAAACAATACATTTTCATTAATTAGAAACAAAGTTTACAATGTATCTTTTAAGGAGTGTAAAGGTTATAGTTTTAGAGTAGCAGTTTAAATTAACTCGATTGGTCGACAAGTAATCCATACCCAAAATCACATCAAAATCATACATATTTAATAGCACTCGATCTGCTACCGTTTCCTTCTTTTCTACCCCTAGTTTACAATTTCTATACACTATATCAGTCATATGGAATTCTTTCAGAGGAGTACTAATTTGCAACAGATGTCCTAAAAGTTTCAGCTTTACAGGTATTTTCATAGCAAAAGCAAGAGATATGCATCGATGTGTGGAATCAGGATCAAACAATGCAAGTTCCATAATATCAAATATAAATATCTTACCTTTGATAACATCTGAAGAGATATCAGCGGACCTTTGATCTAAAGCATAGGCTTTGTCTTAAACAGTAACTGCCTTCTTGCCTTTATCTGCAGCGATGGCTCATCTCTAGGGTTGGGTAGGATGCTCTGGCTATTTTTGTGTAGTCTTCTTCAGCAAACAATCTTTAATCATGTGCCCTTTTCGTCTACACTTAAAGCAAGCGCCTATAGCCCAATAGCAGGGCCTACCCGTATGAACCTTCCCACAACTACCACATGCAGCCCTTGTAGTGCCCTTTTGATTATCAATACTCTTATCAGAAACAATGGACTAACTGATTGATCCCTAGAAATCTATCCCCATTTTGTCTCCTACCAAAGGATTCATCTCTCCTGGGCTTCTTATTAAATCGCCTGGCTGTAGAAGATTTGTCATTAGAAGCTTTCTTAATATTCTCCTTGCCCCTACTCTTAGAAAGGGACCCATACTCCGCTTGGTGGAACTCATAATCTTGCTCACATAGTTGGGTCCTCCTAATCGCCTCATCATAGGTAGAGATTTCAAATGGGGCCAATCTAGATCTAATAGATGGTCGTAGCCCCACCAAAAACCTCTCCACTCAGTGCTCTTCACCCCTCACTGTCTGTGGATCATAGTAGCTGAGAACAGTAAATCATGACTCTTATTGATCTACTATTTGATTCCCCAGTGTCAAATTCAAATACTCAGTATGCATCCTTTTCTGGGTTGTACGAGGAATACTGCTTGTGAAAATACTTCGAGAATACACTCCAAGTAATTGTAGGATATCTGGCTTTCAAGATAGTTTTAGTGGACTTCCACCAGTGCTTAGCCTCATCGACTAATAGAAAAGTCACCATGCCTACTTTCTCTATCTCTGAGCATGTCATGTATCTGAATAATTTCTTGATGGCATTCACCCTGTTCTCTACCACCATCAAATCCTTCTCTCTCTTAAACTTGGGAGGATCAAATTTTTTGAATTGTCGAAGTTGATTAAGGTCACAATCAAACACTGGACCTGCCTGAGGCTGAACTGGTTTAGTTGGAGGCTGAGGGGCAGGTGGTGATGATGGCACAAGAGGAGGTATTATTAGTGGTGGAGATGGTGGTGCTGGTGCCTACAAAGGGACTACCTGACCATGATTATTATTATTATTATTATTAAAGCTTGCCATAAACTGAGGGGACATTATAGGCATAGCATCCATATTTCGAGACATAGTGTCTACACTCCTCTCAAGACAAGTAATGCGATTCGTATCAGTATCGAGCTAAGGAGGAGGAGGTGGCTCTAGAGTCGGTGTCTTAAGAGTCATCTCCTCTTGCCCCCTTACCGACATTCCTTCTACGTCCTCTCATCTTAGTAGAAACCTAGACAGAATAAACATATTTAGTACTGTTTATACAGATATGTACAATATATATTCAGATATGTACTGTACTTAAGGAATGTAAACAGTTGCGGACCTACCAACACTAATGCACATCAGACGAATCTTGTTCTAATGCCAACTTTTGTAATGTCCCTTTTTACCAAAAATTCGAGTCAAATTTTTTCTTTTTCATTTATATGGTTGGGCTGTGCTTAGTGTCTTAGATTCATTATAAAGCTAAATTTACATTAGCTAAATTAATATCCATTAATTGCTTTGTCCCAGTTTAGATTTTTTGACTAAGCATGCAATCACATTTAAATTATATTACTTAACTAAAATCCATATCCATCAAATTTGCATGCATCATTACAAACTATAAATGTATTATGTATTTTCTTAAATTATATCCCCATACTATAAAAGTATTGAAATACAAGTCTGAATACAAAGTGAATAACTGTACATCATATACCTTCAAGGGCAGTACAAAAGCCTCGAAAGATGTGTCAAAACCCCTTATACAGAAACGTTTACTACAAATAATCTGGAAGAGAGAAGAGGGGGTGAGCTTATAAAGCCCAGTAAGAAGTATATATAAAGTGACAGATACTTTAAAACTATATGCAAGTTTTCTAAAACATATATTAAATACATAATTTAAAAGAAAATTCGAAAGAGTTTTCCTCTATAACTCGTTAGGGATTTAGGGCTGAGTAAGAAAGGCTGCTTTAAAGCACCTCACTTATCCTTTTTTCCTAACACCTAAGCTATAAAGAATATCGAAGTAGTTTCTCAGATAAGGAATTCATGCGATTTAAAAAGTTAAATCATGTTAATGCAATGCATCATAAAATAACTCATTTAATTCTGATAAAATAATCAAATTCGAAACACAAATCAAAACATGTATATTTATAATAATTTAAATTCAAATTATGAATATTCAAAATAAACCATTTTGGTTTTGAAATTCAGATATTAGAAGTCTTCAGAGTTCATATTCAAAATACATATTGTTGGCTCTACCGAGAGGGGGGGTAAATCGGTTTTTCTAGTTATTTCTAATTTTCCTAACTCTTAATGCACAATCAAAGTCAAATAAGCAACAATGAAATAAATGCAGTAAATAAGAGTAAGGGAAAGAGAAGCAAACACAAGTTTTATAGAGGTTCGGCCAATCTCTTGCCTACGTCCTCTCTCCTTGAACTCCTTGTCAAGGTTTTGATTCACCTCTTCCTTGAGAATGCTTACAAACCACTTGAAGGTGTGGCAAGACCTCTTACAATTTCTCTTGTGACTTTAGAAATCTCCTTCTAATCCTCTACCCTTGTAGTATTTCCACACTCAACAATATCAGACCTTACAAGGTTAGCTCACCCCTTTGAATATCAGATTTTTCAGTGAATGGGTGAAGAACACAGAAAACAATCTCACAAAATGGAGTTACAACAAAGATTTTCAGATTTCAGTTTCTCTCTTGAAGCTTGAATACTTTAGAATGCTTGTTCTTCCTCCAAACTTCATAAATACCTCTATTTATAACCCACCAAACGGATAGAACAGTTGGTGAAGCATTTAATGCACATCCTCCTGTTGAAACCCTCAAAACTAGCCGTTATTGTCAGGTCTCGGGCAAAGGGATCGATCCCTTTTCTGGGGGGATCGATCCCTTTTCTCTAGAATGCTTTCCAAACTTCTCCCGGGTGGCTTCTAAAGTATTCTGCCAATTTGGGATCGATCCCTTTTCAGTAGGGATCGATCCCTTTTGTCCAGTATGCCCTCCTGCACTTAACTTGCTGCAAAGTTTATAGCTTTTGTGATTTTAAGTCAGTTCAAAATCTTCTAACACTTTTCTAAGAGTATTTACTGACTTTTTCAGTTGAAATCTCAATCCAAGACTTTGTTAAAATAGTTTTAATCATTTAGTTCATTCAAAGCAAAATTACTTGTATAAACATCATTTCTAAGCTTGCTTGAGTTTTGTCATTTTCAAAATACTTGTCAATTTAAAGCTAACAATCTCCCCTTTTTTGATATGACAAAACTTAAGGTAAATTTGCTTATGTGTTTGAAAATTGAGGTTACTTGATTTTTGAAAGATATTACTCCCCCTCAATGTTAGCTTCCTTTTTTAAGTACCAAGATGAATTTATCACATTAATTCTCCCCCTTTTTGTCATAGCAAACAATAAAAAATGATATACTCCCCCTCAACCGGAATAAGAAACAGGGAGAATTGGTTAGTCAATTTAAAGCAATATGGCGATGAAAGATATTGAAGAACAGAGACAAACCATGGCAGAATGATAGAATAACAAGAAATATATAACATGCCATATCACAGAGGTTCAAACATCTAATAAAGTTTACAAAGATAAAAACAAAATCTGATAGTGAAGTTCAACAAGCAGAGCACAGAGGTTCAAACATCTAAGTAGAATAGGGAAAATGCACACCCTACACACAAGGAACAAAATCAACGCCTGGGAAATGTCTTATGATACTGATCCATGAAGTCCTCATGCTGCATGCGGATGTCTTGGACTTCATCAAATAAGGCAACCTGTGTAGCCTCCATGGTGGCAAGGCGAGCGTCGACATGATCAAAGCGTTGAGTAACGGTGGCCTGGTGGTTTTGAAGCGATAGCATGATCTAGTTAAGAGAGGCCAAGGTCGAGGCGGATGGGATTGAGGATGTGGCTGCGACAGGAGCTGCCTCTTCGTCGTCGCCTTCATTACCGCCTTCTTCCGGATCATGGCTTGGAGATGCTGGAGCACCATGGGCCTTTTCCCAAACAATGGTATCACCTTGCTCACGAGAGTACCAGCCAAGATTATGCAAAGTAGCAAGGTTGATGGTGTGGCCTGCCTTTGGAAGGACGCCAGGCTCACACGAACAGTCGATACCGTGGTCGAGTAGGTAGAAGGCAAGTTGTTGTGGGAAGACAATTGTTTGAACTTTGCCAAGAGCAATCTTGATCCAATCGTGGAGAATGAAATGGAGAAGATCCGGTCGATCGCCATCAAGTGAGTGAATGTGATGAAGCCAAAACCGATCAAGTCTTCGGAGTTGGGAATATTTGGTGCCAAGTGGGCGAAGATTCCAAGAGATGATGATATGGAGAAGACGAGCAAAGGCAGGAAGGTCACCCACACGGTCATTGACGATATTGAATTCTAAGGGGACGTTGACATTTTCACGTGCAAGTCCATGCTTCGGAATTCGAAAGGCATGGGAAAGGGAATCTTTAGTGATTTCAACATCCCGACCCATAACAAATGATTGAATTCCCACTGCCTTACATGGGTTATTAGGCGAATAGATAACTTTGGCATTGGAAAAGAAAGCTCGAATGATGCTCATAGGAACCAGAGTGTTGATTTTGAGAAAGTATGTCCAATGGAAGGCGTCAAATTTGGCCAAGCAGGGAAAGTTAATCGATTCCAAAAAATCGAAGTCAATTGGGCGGCAGTGCTTGACGCGGGCATGGTAACGGTTTTTCTCTTCCGCATTCCTAAAGCAGCGATTAAAGGCGGTTGGAACGGAGGCGGAGGAAGAGGAGGGATGAGATCTTTTTCGAGAGACAGCATGTTTGACGTTGGGAGCCATGTTAAGAAAGGATGATGAGGGAAAGTTCAAAGAGGCGTTTTGTCGAGCAGGTGATGGGCACAGGTTTGGGGAGTTGTGGGTGAATGTGTGTGAGAAATATGATCTAATCAACAGCGGAGAGCCACAACCCAATATGCATTTAACAATTATGATAAAGAATTTCTTATGAATAACTACAACTAGGCTAAGGAAAATTCCTAGAAAAGACTAGTGCCAAATGAAGTGAAAACCTAGATGGAGAGGAAATTAATGCAAGATATGCAAATGGGTAGACAAGATATGAGCAAATAAACGTGAAATGCAAGAGAAATAGATGAAAATGAGTAAGAAATACTTACTATGAGATGTAGGGCATGAATAGTGACAAAGACAAGAGGGAAGAGAGGAAATCGAGAGTCTTGAGGATTTGGTGAGAAAAGATGATGAGAGGTGAAAGAGAAGGAGAAAAGATGAAGAATGGAGAAGAAAGAAAGCGATTTGGTGAAGAAACGGAGTAGATCTTGAAGATTTTGTGAAGAGGAATGGAGAAGGGGGAAGGCATGCGGATGATGGGGAAGAGGAATAGTGAAAATGAGTTGAAATCCCGATTTTAAAAGGGATTTTCGTGAATCTGGAGACGAAGGGATCGATCCCTTTATGGGACGGATCGATCCCTTTTTGGCAGTGACAAGTCTTTACCATTCGGGAATAAACGGATCGATCCCATGGAAAAAGGGATCGATCCCTCATATTCAAACCCAGAATTTTAGGCCTCAATGACCCGGAAATCAATCCAATTTGAAGAAGTATTGACTCCGTAGTCACTTGCCTCATTAGTGATGCATAAACATGATTTGAAAACAATGAAACTTATGCATTTTTACCATCTTAAAATCAAAATTTGATTGTTTTCACTTGAGATGCAGGAAATGAGATTGAAAATTGCAGAAAAAGTGCAAAAAATTGCAGAAAAAGTGCAAAAAATTGCAGAACAAGTGCAGAAAATTGCATAAGTATGCAGAACCAATAGGTGGATATGGCTGTGATAGTGTCTTAACATTAGAAATGTGTGTTGGCAAGGGAAAGAAGTCTAACATGAGCAAAACACACAGAATTCAACATTTCAGTCTCAAGGAGCTATGAACATGAACAGTAACTCAGTAAGTTAAGGTCATGAATTGCAAGTGTAATTATATTCTTCAAATTGCTGTCTTGCAATCATCACAAACCACCCATAAGACATTCATGCAACATCAAATTACTTCAAGGAGCATTCATAATGCCTAATTCACCTCTAAGAGTGCTAAATCTCTCCTTGTCCAAGGGTTTTGTGAAGATATCAGCTAATTGGTGCAAGGTGTCCACATACTCTAGAATTATGTCTCCTTTTTTGCACATGATCTCGTATAAAATGATGTCTAATCTCAATGTGCTTGGTTCTAGAGTGTTGGATGGGATTTTTTGTAAGATTGATGGCACTAGTGTTGTCACACCTAATGGGAACTTGGTTCATTTCTATTCCATAGTCTCTCATTTGTTGCTTAATCCACAAAACTTGAGCACAGCAACTTCCGGAAGCTATATATTCAGCCTCGGTTGTGTATTGAGCTACACTATTTTGTTTCTTAGAGAACCATGAGATGAGCCTACTTCCTAAGAATTGGCATGTTCCCGATGTGCTTTTCCTATCCACTTTGCATCCACCAAAATTCGCATCGGAATAAGCATGGAGATCTAGTGTAGAATCTTTAGGATACCAAAGTCCTAAGGAGGAAGTGTCTTTAAGGTATCTAAGGATTCTTTTTACTGCTTGTAGGTGTGATTCTCTAGGGGATGACTGAAATCTAGCACACAAGCATACACTAAACATTATATCGGGTCTACTAGCAGTTAAATAAAGCAATGAGCCAATCATAGACCTATATAGTTTAGTGTCTACACATTTTCCTCCTTCATCCTTCTCAAGCTTAATATTTGTGCTCATAGGTGTAGAGAAAGGTTTAGATTCATCCATTCCAAATCTTTTGAGCAAATCTTTAGTGTACTTGCTTGATTTATGAAAATACCTTCTTTACATTGTTTAACTTGAAGTCCTAGAAAGAAGGTTAATTCTCCCATCATACTCATTTCAAATTCACCTTGCATTAGCTTTGAAAAATTTTTGCACAATGACTCATTTGTAGAACCAAAAATGATATCATCTACATAAATTTGAACTACTAATAAGTCATGACCCTTAGATTGAATAAACAAGGTTGTGTCTACCTTTCCTCTTGTAAAACCTTTTTCGATTAAAAACTTTGAAAGTCTTTCATACCAAGCTCTAGGAGCTTGTTTTAATCCATATAAGGCTTTTGAAAGTTTGAAAACATGGTTAGGAAATTTTGGATTTTCAAAACCGAGAGGTTGCTCAACATAAACCTCTTCATTTATATAACCATTTAAGAAAGCACTTTTCACATCCATTTGATACAACTTAAAATCCTTATAGCATGCAAAAGCAAGTAGCATCCTAATGGCTTCTAATCTAGCTACCGGAGCATAGGTTTCATCATAGTCTATTCCTTCTTCTTGTCTATAACCTTGAGCCACTAACCTAGCCTTGTTTCTAACAATAATGCTATTTTCATCCATCTTATTCTTGAATATCCATTTGGTTCCAATGATGGGATAATCTTTAGGTCTTTCTACTAATGTCCACACTTTGCTTCTCTCAAATTGATTTAATTCTTCTTGCATGGCCATAATCCAATTTTCATCATTTAAGGCCTCATCCACTTTCTTTGGCTCAAATTGTGACACAAAGGCTACGTGTTAACATATGTTTCTATAGGTTGACCTAGTCCTAACTCCAATGGTTGGATCTCCAACAACGTCATTATCTTTCACATATCCAAGTTCTCTAGGACACCTAGATTCCTTCTCAATAATTTCTTGTTCCATGGATTCCTCATTTTTGTTAATAGGAAGATCTTCTAATTGTTCCCTAACATCCTTATCTTGAGAAGGGTCAACTATAGGTTCATCAAAAATCTCTACTTCATCATCAAGATTGGTTCTACTAGAAATATTTGATTCATCAAAGATTACATGTATTGCCTTTTCTACAACAAGTGTTCTTTTATTGAAAACTCTATAAGCCTTAGAATTTAAAGAATAACCAAGAAAAATAACTTCATCACTTTTAGCATCAAATTTTCCTAGGTTATCTTTACCATTGTTTAAAACAAAACATTTACATCCAAATGGGTGAAAATAACTTATGTTAGGCCTTTTTCCTTTGTAAAGCTCATATGGAGTTTTCTTTAAAATAGGCCTTACCATTGCTCTATTTATGACATAGCAAGAAGTATTTATTGCTTTAGCCCAAAAATATTTAGGTAAGTTGTTTTCACAAAGTATGGTTCTAGCCATTTCTTCTAAGGTTCTATTTCTCCTTTCAACTACCCCATTTTGTTGAGGAGTTCTAGGAGCTGAAAAATTATGGCTAATGCCATTTTCATTGTAAAACATATCAAAACCAAGATTTTCAAATTCTTTTCCATGATCACTTATAATACTTGAAGTGGAATAACCTTTTTCATTTTGAACAAGTTTTGAGAAAACAATGAATTTATCTAAGGCCTCATTCTTCACACTTAAAAAGAACACCCAAGTGAACCTAGTGTAATCATCAACTATCACAAATCCATAGTGTTTACCTCCTAAGCTAGTTGTCCTAGTTGGTCCAAAGAGATCTAAGTGAAGAAGTTGAAGTGATCTAGAGGTAGTGACACACTTCTTAGATTGAAATGAATTTCTTTTGTGTTTTCCTCTTACACATGCTTCACAAACTTTATCATTTTCAAATTGAAGCTTAGGTAATCCTACAACTAGGTCTCTTTTGGCTAATTTAGACAAAACATGCATGCTAGCATGGCCTAGTCTTCTATGCCATAACCAAGGTTCATCTTCTCTAGTGGCCATAAAACATACATTTTTGCTATTAAGTTCATTTAAATCCACAATATAGATATTTCCTTGTCTATGTCCAATAAAAACAATTTGATTAGTTTTGGCATTAACAACATTGCAACACAAATCATCAAACATAACTTTAAATCCCTTATCACACAATTGACTAATACTAAGCAAATTATGTTTCAAGCCTCTAACATACAACACATTCTCAATAGTTGAGGAAGAGTTACCAATGGAGCCAATTCCTTCAATTTGTCCTTTGGAGTTGTCTCCAAATGTGACTTCTCCACCACTTTTATGCTTTAGGAACTTGAATTGACTCTTGTCACCCGTCATGTGTCTTGAGCATCCACTATCAAGGTACCAATGCTCCTTGGACTTAGCCTTGTAGCAATACTCTTCCTCCTATAAACACATCAAGCTTTCATCTTAGGTACCCAAATTTTCTTGGGTCCTTGAGAGTTAGTACTTATAATTTTATATCCTTTAGGGATCCATTTCATCTTTAATAACTCATCACTTGAACTTAAAACATGTTTAGGTACCCAAATCTTGACAGCCATTTTTCCTCTAATCATGGTCTTCCTAGAGGTGCATGCTTGTGAAGAGTGTCCTAGTTTATTACACAATGTGCACAAAGCAAATTTTCTATCTTTAACTAGGAAGTTTTTAAGATGAGTCTCTTTGTTAGATGCATTATAACCTAACCCTTCTCTATCAAAGAATGCTCTTTGAGTCTCTAGCATTTGATCAAGTTTTTGTTAACCCATGTAAAATCTAGAAAAGGAGTTTTGCAAATTAATGTTCTTTCTATTTAATTCTTCTATTTCTAGATTTGCATTCTCTAATTTCTTTTCACATTCTAATTTAACATTCACAAGCATTTCATTCTCCTTTTTCAACTTAGAGATCATTTTCTTATATTTTAAATTCATGCATTCAAATTCATTGGCTAACTCATCAAATGCATCTTGCAATTCATCAAAAGTATATTCATTAGTATCTAACAAGTTAGAAGTTACCTTCTCATCTTCAAAAGCCATGAAACAAAGGTTGGCTACTTCATCTTCCACATTCTCTTCATCGAAGCAATCACTATCACTCCAAGTAGCCACCATTGCCGTCTTCTTTTGTTTCTTCTCATTTTGCTTTCTATACAAAGGACAATCAAATTTAATATGACCAGGTTTTTTGCATTCATAACAAATAATTTGGTCCTTTTCTTTCCTACTAGTTTCTCCTCTATTAAAGTCTCTCCTAGGGGGTCTCCTAGAGTTACCACTAGTTCTCATCCTCATGAATTTATTAAACCTCTTAGCAAACATGGCCATTTCTAAGTCCTCATCATCACAACTCTCATCATGATCTTTTGATTCCTCAATAGTGGTGGATTTTAAAGCTACTCTAACTTTCTTAGGAGGATCTTGATTTCTCTTGATTTTCATCTCATAGGTGAGTAGAGATCCCATAAGTTCATCTAATGAGAGTGTATGAGGATCCTTGGATTCCTCAATAGCAGTGACTTTAGCCTCCCATGATTTAGGTAAGCTATTGAGTATCTTTTTCACCATTTCTACATTAGAATATGTCTTGCCTAAGGCTTTAAGACCATTTATGATGTCAGTAAACCTAGTAAACATGTCACTAATTGATTCATCATTCTTCATTCTAAATAATTCATAGTCTTGTGTGAGCATGCCTACTTTGGTTTCTTTGACTTGTGTGGTTCCCTCATGTGTGATAGCTAGTTTATCTCAAACTTGTTTAGCATTCTCAAATTGTGACACTCGATTATACTCATTTGGTCCTAATGCACAAAAGAGTGTGTGCATTGCTTTAGCATTAAGTTGTGTCATCCTAATATCATTAGTATCCCATTCATCTTCTTTCTTAGGCACATCTGTCCCATCTACTTTCTTAATAGGGATAAGGGGACCTTTAACAATAATTCTCCATACTTCATAATCATTGGCTTGAATAAATAGCATTATTCTAGTCTTCCAATAAGCATAGTTTTCACCATTAAAGAGTGGAGGTCTAACCGTAGAGTGTCCCTCTCCTACCAAGGGTGTAGACAAACTAGTTTGAGCCATTAGTGATCGTTTATACTCGATAGATGTTAATCTAAGTCAATCTCGAGCCCAAGCTCTGATACCAATTGTTGGCTCTACCAAGAGGGGGTGAATCGGTTTTTCTTGTTATTTCTAATTTTCCTAACTCTTAATACACAATCAAAGTCAAATAAGCAACAATGAAATAAATGCAGTAAATAAGAGTAAGGGAAAGAGAAGCAAACACAAGTTTTATAGAGGTTCGACCAAACTCTTGCCTACGTCCTCTCTCCTTGAACTCCTTGTCAAGGTTTTGATTCATCTCTTCCTTGAGAATGCTTACAAACCACTTGAAGGTGTGGCAAGACCTCTTACAATTTCTCTTGAGACTTTAGAAATCTCCTTCTAATCCTCTACCCTTGTAGTATTCCCACACTCAACAATATCAGACCTTACAAGGTTAGCTCACCCCTTTGAATATCAGATTTTTCAGTGAATGGGTGAAGAATACAGAAAACAATCTCACAAAATGGAGTTACAACAAAGATTTTCAGATTTCAGTTTCTCTCTTGAAGCTTGAATACTTTGGAATGCTTGTTCTTCCTCCAAACTTCATAAATACCTCTATTTATAACCCACCAAACGGATAGAACAGTTGGTGAAGCATTTAATGCAAATCCTCCCGTTGAAACCCTCAAAAACTAGCCGTTATTGTCAGGTCTCGGGCAAAGGGATCGATCCCTTTTCTGGGGGGATCGATCCCTTTTCTCCAGAATGCTTTCCAAACTTCTCTCGGGTGGCTTCTAAAGTATTCTGCCAATTTGGGATCGATCCCTTTTCTGTAGGGATCGATCCCTTTTGTCCAGTATGCCCTCCTGCACTTAACTTGCTGCAAAGTTTATAGCTTTTGTGATTTTAAGTCAGTTCAAAATCTTCTAACACTTTTCTAAGAGTATTTACTGACTTTTTCAGTTGAAATCTCAATCCAAGACTTTGTTAAAATAGTTTTAATCATTAAGTTCATTCAAAGCAAATTTACTTGTATAAACATCATTTCTAAGCTTGCTTGAGTTTTGTCATTTTCAAAATACTTGTCAATTTAAAGCTAACACATTTATATAATAACATACACATACTAAGAATTGGAGATATAGTAACGACTAATTAACAATCATGCTGTCCAGATATTCCCATAAAGGAAAGTGAAGTCAGATGGACATATGTGTAATAACCTCAAATTCTCCAATTTTTAGGGTTAAGTATTTGTAAATTTAATTTCAAATGTAAATAAACTGGTTGAAATAAATAAATAAATTTATTAAAGGATTGGAATATTTCGAAATTAAAATACTTGATTAATTGATAAATTAAAAATTTAATATCTAGGAATTTAATTCGGGTATTAGGGAATCCGAAAATTAAAGAAATAAAAGCGTATGTATATTTATATATCTATATATATATAAATATATTATTATATATGTACAAATATACATATGCACATATATGAATAATAAATATTATTTGAATTAAAGTATGTATATTAAGAAATAATAAAATGAATAAATATATATTTTAAGGATTATATATAAAATATATAAATTACATATATATATGTTTTTAATATAAAATAATTATATTGTAAAATATAAATGTTAATTATATAGAAATATAATGTACATATAGTACAAGTTAAGAATATATAAAGTGTTAATATAAGTGTGTATATTTATAGATATTATTGTTAATAGAAAATATAATTTTGATATGTTGATGTTATGTATTTATATTAAAAAAAAAGTGAAGAGAAATTGCAGCAAGCTTCTCGTGGAAGCTTGCTGCACATGTGAGGGAGGGGTCTGCTATGCAGACTCGATTGGAACAATAAAAATAATAATAAAAGAAAGGAGACAAAAGAGAGAAATTTAGTTAATGGACTATGCGGCAAAAATTGATTGGATGAAATATTGATAAAATATGACAAAAACTCAGCCATTTCTCTAGGTCTTTCACCGACTTTCTCTGTTTCTTCTCTGCTGCCCGATTCCTCCATTTTGGCCAAGCTCTCCTTCACGTTTCTTCCATCTTTATTCAATAGAATCATCATATATCATCACCAAAAATGTCACTTATCCTTTACTGAACCTGCTTCCATTTAAAGACCAACTTAAACCCAAAATCTAATGGCTGAAAGGGAGCAAAATCGAATGGGTTTTAGAGGTTATACTGATCGGCAGTGAAGGAGGTAAGGCTTGGGTGATGTTTTGTTTAATTTAGCTATGATATTTGACTTATTCATGTATGGGAAATATGCTTGATGTTTTAGATTGAAGTGAAATTAAACATAATGAAGAATAGAAGAACCGGCAGTGGACAAGAAATGAAGAAAAATTGTGATTTTGATGTATGTTATAATAGTAATAGGTAGTAGATAAGGAGAAGAATTTAATTTGGAAATGATTTATAGTGATAATTTGTGAAACATAGGCTGAACGAATGATGTTGGAATTGCAAAACAGAGAATGGCGTGAATGATGGGTTTTTGGACCAAAAACAGGAGCTGAATGATAGAGATGAATTTTCATGTAAGGGAGATATTAATGTATTTCCTAGATGAATAGAAAAAGGTTTATAAAACTAGAATTAAATTAAGAATGGAAAACACTATGAGGGAGCTATTAGAACTCTTGGCTAGACAAGGAAAATGAGGAAGATGAGTCCCTATGGGTCATTCGCCCATGAATTGTGGCTGAGTATTTTGTGCTGAAAATTTGTTATGGGCTATTCGGTTATGCATAGGCTGGGTGATGATGACGATTTGTTGATGAATTAAAGATAACTGATGAACGTTCTATAATAGTAAGAGTGATTATAAGATGAGAATTTAGGAAAAAAGCATGAAGAAAAAAAAAATCATAGAGAAAGAGTAACGTAGCAGCTGGACATTAAGAGAAAATAAAGAAATGATAGTGATTTTGCTGTATAATGAACATGGCGCGGATGTATGTCATGTTGAGTTTGATTGTTTAAAAGATATAAAAAAAAAGCATAAGAATAAGATATAATTGAAATTATATTTTGGTATTTAGTAAAAAATAAAATAAATAAATTGTTGAGGATAATAAATGGGAAATAGAAAGAAAAGGAATATTTATTAGAATTACGACATGAGATTTTAAATATATTTTGAATTTTTATGCAGTGCTAAATTCGGGAAATAAGGAGATGTGGAGACGTTAGTGGATTTTTATATGGCGCGAAATAGAGGTAAGGAACATGTATAGGAGTTGCATAAAATAATCTTTACTTGCATTTAGAAATTTTCGTATACCAAATCATAACCGTTTATTCGCTTAATCCTCCCAAATGAAAGATAGAAATTTATCTTAAATACTTAAAATTTAAATATTGCCTTACATGAAATGATTTACATGAATCGAATTACATAAAACGATATACATGGATTTAATTGCATGAAATGATTTATAAGGAATGATTTATATGAATAGCATTATATGAATTGATTTACATGAAAGGTTTCAAATTACAAAAAATGTAATTTCTCATGATTTACCATTTATGTTCAGATACGTTACTGTGTAATTAAAGTTTTGCATTAAGTTTTAAATGAATTTTATTATTGCTCAATTACGATAATTACTCTTTATATGATTTTGAACTGATTGAAGATAAGTGCTATTTAAATGATTTCTATGGTTAATTCTATGATTTATGAAAATGATTTGGATTGACTAAAGATAATTGCTATTTAAAATGATTCTACTATTGAATTATATGATTTAAGGAAAATGTTTTGATACGGTCGTTCCTTAGTGATCATGCATACTGTTACTGACTGCGAGACCTTGATCAAGTCCGCAGGTTACCGACATATTGATTACCGGCTGTGGGATTATTATGGTCAAACCCACAGATTTACACAGCTAGCACCTGACCAGTGCGAACTGTGACCGTTCAACGATGGCCATTCGTTACCGATCGTCCCTTCGGGGATACCGATATTGTTTTATGCATGATTCTATTAGATGTGACTGTCTCCACTGAATTGTATTTGAATGATTTGAATATCGAATTGAGTGAGGTGATGAATGACCCGTAAGGTACTTCGGGCCCTCACAATAAATACCAAATACTTTGAATACTGAATGAATTGATTTTTACATGATTTGAATACTGAATGATTTGAATACTGATTTGACAGAAAGAAAGAAAGGTTTGAAATCAAATGATTGAAAGTGATAAACTTAAATGAATAACTTTACTGTATAAGATGAAAATCTTGCTTATATTGACATTTAAAACTGTTACCGAAGTTGCATACTGAAATTTGTTTTATAGCATCGCCTACATAAATGGCTTATATATTGATTAATGATTTAAAAGTGCATCGCATAAATTATAAAATATTTTATACGGATTATTGTGATTTGAAATAGCATCATATGGATTATTAATTGTTTTATATTGATTAATGAATTGAAATTGCGTTGCATAAAATGTTAAGCGTGTTTTTAATATGCTTTTTTCTTAATTAGTAAAATAAGTTATTTTTAATTAACTGCATTTTATATGCGCTTTTATATATGTTTCTTATTGAGCTTTCCCCAAAGCTCACACCTTACTCACCATCCCAGATAGCCCATCAGTGTACAAGATATCCGCTGCCTCCGGGTTAGTCGAAGAATTCACTAGAAGTTTAAGGTATCAAGTGAACAGGTATATGTCTAGAATTTTATATTTATATTTGGATTTATAAATGCACAACAAATGTGTTTGCAATGGGATGTAAATAGTGTGCTGTTAAGTTAAAGCATGTTTATGAATTGTAATGAAAATTGTAAAATGAACTTACACTGACACCGAATGCAAATCGATTGATACCGACTAATTGAATGGGAAAGATAGTAATTAAAAGGAAAAAGTTAGTCCGAATTTCATAATTCTGGATGTTACAATATGGCCATAGTCCAAAGGGGGTCCTTAGTGAGCATTGATCAGCTGTCAACTGGGCTCGCTGTGGACTAGATTAAGGTCACATAGCAATTCGAAAGTTCAAAGTTCTAATACTACAATAATCTTAGTTAGTCAATGTCTCAAAACATATATATATTTTTAAAATCCAAAATTAAGAATAGCATTTTCGAACTTCACAGCGTTCACAGATAAATAAATATAAATTCTTTCAAATCAGGTAATTTATAATTATTCGTAAATATTTTCTAAAATACAATACTTTCGATAATTCCTATAAAACCAAAATTATAGATAAAAATTCATAAATATTCAAAAATCATGTAAATTAATATTTTCAAAAAAAAAAATTCCCTAAAAAATTGCTATTCTTAAAACGTTGCTTAAATTCTAGCCTAAATTGCGGAAACTAGTATTGTTATGAAAATTCGGCAGCATAACAGTATAAATTTTCTAATACCTCTTGTAAGGTAAACTTAGTTTATAAACCCAAGGTAGTTGATTTTAAATTCATTTCAATATCCCCTACATTCCTTATATATATCCCTTACTTAATGTGCACTACATAACTGTTGGAGCTATACCCTTGTACTCCTTGAACTTTCTAACACTTCTTGATTTCCTTTATTTTAGCCTTTAATTTAGGATATTAAATATCCCCTATCTTGTAAAATTTCCTCCTACATTAAGTCACAAAATTAAGTTATTTAATCACCTTAAAGAAATTTTATATTCTAAAGTCCCCGTTAAGAGCATTACCTTACAACTTCATCTTTGG
This sequence comes from Heritiera fomes, assembly GCA_032173925.1. Lineage (NCBI taxonomy): Eukaryota > Viridiplantae > Streptophyta > Magnoliopsida > Malvales > Malvaceae > Heritiera > Heritiera fomes. The sequence goes on from JAPDPM010000015.1 coordinate 23,890,509, forward strand.
CTACCACATACTCCTTTAGCTTCTTAAATGTTCTTTTCCGTCACAAACCTACATCAAAGACAATATTTTACCTCCTTATTTCACTATACATTCATCATTTAAATGTTTATAATAAAATCAAACTCTTACCCCTTGTTACTAACTAAAATCGAGAGCCCTTATGCAACCTTGATCTCCACTATTTTGGAGCTACTATGTACTTAAAAAATGCAGCAACTCTCTTGTCCCCAACACCTTACAACGACCAACTCTTCCCTCTTGTATTTTGCCTTTTCAATAGTTTTCGTTTCTGCTTTAGTGGCTGCCACAGTTCAACCCTTTTTTTTACCTTTATACCTCTCGGTTCATGTGAGAGCCCTGAATTCCTCATATTTTAAATAAGTTATTGAGTGTAGGAATTTAAATGGGGAAATTCATTGTTAAAATATTTAAAGGAGGGTCTATTTGATAAGGTCAGGAAGGTACTTGTGCGGGCCCTATTAGGACTTTCTCTATCTAGATCGAATGAGACCCTAGAATGTTGATACTTAAGGTGAATAATTTTATACATAATAAAGTTTTAGATCATGTCAATTGATAAAAGAAATCATGCATAAAAGTAGAAACTTACGCAATTTTACGGTTAAGGGCAATTCGATAATTTCATTACCCATGACTGGTCAAACCACTTTGAGAGTTAATAATTGACCATGTTTGTCACATCCCGTTACCGTATTTTTCACCTTATTTTACACAATTCCTTCGGTTGGGCTGTCTGTGATACTTCACTTTTACTAACTGTTAAATAAATTTGCATTACATTGTTTATATTATACACATCCCCTATCTTAATTAATCAGATAAGTAGTACTGCAGACATGTCTAAATACAAAAAATAAATAATCGTACCTCATATAAATCAGTCGGTCTGTCACATTGTCCTTTGTGTACAGCCGTAATTCACAATCAATTGATCTCACAATCATTAAAACCTGAAATGTTTAAAATTAAGGGGTGAGCAAACCACGGCTCAGTAAGAGAGTTATATGTCACACTTGATATTCAGCTATCTATATGCTGAAAATATTTTTTTTTTCTTCACTTTCTTTAAAATCTTCCTAGCTGGCTCTAGGCACACATGTAGGAAGGATACTACAGTCAGCTAGGGATCCAAATAGAATAAGGTAGGTACTTTAGAATACCATACTTGTTCCGGAACCTAGAAGCAACTGTAGAGATATCAATTTTGTTATTTAAAAACGATAAAATTTTCGTTTTTCCATAGAGTAAACCACGTGTTCCTTTTTTTCTTCAGTATACTTTAAAACACTTGGCAGTTCAGTAATAAAAACAGTGGTTTACTTCTCTTCTCTTCAGTACAGTAAAAACAGTACAGTACAGTGATTTGTAAATATCAAATCATTGGATAATTACTTCTTCAATTTTCTTTATCTTAAAATAATTCTTGTGTTATTCTTTTAGAACAAACATTTATTTCTCTTTTCAAATCAGTATCCTATCGTACTAAAGCCTCGTAAGAAATGCATTTAAAATAGTCATAGTATCGATATATGCAGAAAACAAATACCATAATAATGCACTTCATACTTTAAATCATTGTATGAATTCTTTAATGCATATATCTAAAATTCATACTTGTTTCAAACATGCATCATACTTTAGAAACTTAACATCATAATTTATAAAACTTTTCATACAATTCATGGAGACTAGGCAAAATCATATAGCCAGTATGCGGTCATGACACTTACTTCTTCCTCCGAAGAGGGAACATAATACCTATGGCCATGGTATGGGCTGTAGACCTGATCAGAGTCGTACAGCAAACATATACATACACCACGAAGGACCAACATACCCACAAAGGATGTAATCACACACAATGTGGGCGAGAACATACACGACGTGGTCAAACTTATGCCACAATGTGGCAGACATGACAGGCAATAACATAAACTATAAGAAGGCCTTAGTCTCAAAACTTACTTACATACAATTGATATAAAATAGTAAGGATCGGGCGTGCCAGGGTCTAAGTTAGCCTGGGGGGTGCCACTCCGATACCTTTTTCGGAAAACATACTTATAGCATTATTGAAAAATATACATAGAAATCATAAATTCGTTTAGCTAATTATCAAAAGACTATGGAATTTAATTTCAGAACGAAATTCATGCTTCAAACATTTCTTTATAAATTGCGATGAAGACAGTTTGAAAAATCATCACTGAACATGTAAAAGGGTAAAACTGTCTTTTTTCCACCATAAAACATATATGCACGTTTTTCCATGCATTAAATTGAAAACATGATTTTATAATTATCGGAATTCAAATAAATTATTTTTATACTTTATGAAAATAAAATATTTATTTTCTAACTTTAAATTCTCATCTCAATGTTTTCTTTTAAAAACAAGTGTAGGGACCTTTAGTCTCGAAATCATAATTATTCATCCTTTCTTAACCTTTATGGAATATTCATAATTAATTATTTCCATAATTAAACCACAAAGGTTTTCTGTAAAATCAAGTGAATATTTAAGAATATTTGTAAAAATATTCACTTCAGTCTCTTTTTCATTTTCATTTCGTTTCACGTGAAATATCACCTATCAGAATAAATTTAGGTGATTTCCTTTTTCACCATTTTCAAAACATGAATATTTTAAAATTAATTATCAATATATTCATGTTTTATGAAAACTAATCGATTTCTCGATTTTCATGTTAGAAATCGTTTCACGTGAAATCAAATCTTTTATTTTGGTTTTCGGTGATTTTCGGTAAATTTCAGTAATTTTTTCGATAATTTTTCGGCATTATAACGGCTACCGATTTGGTTAGCCTCCTGCACGAAAATACAGTTTATATTTTCAATCGGTGTTTCATCAAAATTTCATCCGATAAACAATCACACTATAAAACCGATAATTATTAATAGCATTTATAAAATTAAATGCAATTTAAAAACATGGCCGAATATCCTTACAGGCGGCACATGTCTCCCTTACCTGTTTCGGGTTGGCGACTGCCTCTTACCGGTCGCGCCCGTACTCCATCTGTTCCGATTCCTCATCTCGATCATCGAGAGAATTTTTCTGGAATTTAAATTCTAAAATTTAGAATTTTTCTACAATTATTTAAATAAATAAATTATTTAAATAATTTAGTACTTTTCGGGATTTCTTACCGATTCCCGTATTTCCTAGGATTTCCCGTAATTTCCGAATTCTCGGGAATTTTTCAAATTCCCGGAATTCCCTTTGTTTTTCTCTCTCCTCTTTCTTCCTTTTCTTCTTTTTCTCTTTTCTTTTTTTTTCTTTTTCTTTTTTCTTTTTCTTTTTTTTTCTTTTTCTTTTTTCCTTGGTCTGACCGGTTCAGACTAGTCAGACCGGTCAACCTTCCTCCACTGCCGGTTCTCCTCCGGCCGCCGATTCTCCAGCGGTTCGGTGGCTCAGCAGCTGGCCGGCGTTGAGACGAAGCTGCCGGTGGCCTCAGCTCAGCCTGGATCGGCGGCACGGCGGCGGATCTACTCGGTTTACCTTCGGTCACTTCTCCTCCTCCGTCGGCCTTCCTCCGCCGTCGTTGGCCTCACCGGTGGCCTCCATCCCTTTCCTCTTCTTCCGCCGGTGCTTCAGCTGTAGTGGCGACGGCCAATTCCGCCGGCAACCCCCAGATCTGGTTTTTCCTTTTCTCGGCTTTTTCCGTCGATTTCGGTTCCTTTTCCGTTTCCGTTTCGCCGGCGTTGGCGTTGGCTTCCTCTTCCTTAGCCGGCGTCGACGCTTCTCGTCCCTCTTCTCCCCCTTTCCGGCGGCGGTTAACGGGATCGGCTTCCATCGGGGAAGACAGAATCGGGGTCGTCCCGATTCTGTGTCTCTTTTCTTCTTTCTATTTATTTTTTTTTGTTTTATTTCTTTTAATTTATTTATCATATACTATATTTATAACTATATTATAAATATAATATTAATATTATATTATATAGTATTCTACTATATAATATCATATAGATATATGTATATATACTATATACTATTATTATTTTATATATGTAGTATTGTACTATATATATTATATAAAAATATATATAATTTATATTAACATAATTTATATATCTAATATATATATATATTCATATACTTTAAATTTAAATACTATTCACATATACATGTTATAATACAATATATATTGTATTTACAATATATATTTTCAAACTTTAATGTAAACTAGTATTTACGTTTCTCATTTATGTATATATCTATATATATACATAAAATACTTTACTTAAATACATATGTATTTATATCAAAATACATTTATATAATTTGTAATTATATAAACATTTTATTTTCATTTCTCATTTTCTTATTTAATTTGGATTTCCATTTATCCAAATTAAATTTCCCTATTTTCCTCATTTAATTTCCTTCACTTAAATTTTCAAATTTTATCACTTCCTCAATTCTCGGAATTTCCACAATATTCCGATTCTCACAATTTTATTTATTTACTTTAATTTATTTATTTCCTCTTATCTATTTTCTTTAATATTAATTTCTAATATTAATAATTTCCAATAAATGGAAAATTTGCGGTTATCACATTCTCCCCACCTTAAGAAATTCGGTCCTCCGAATTTGGCTTAATTCAGAAGGTGGTATATGCCGTATACTTACGACTTCTGATCTCTAGTTCATCCTCCAAGTCATACTATCAGTACACTTTCAACATCAAGAATACTTTAGACCACTACATGCTGTCTTTCATCATATATGTGTCTATGCTCCCGTAAGTTCATTTCTCAAATCGGGAGTTATTCACTTTTACTCTTTTCACATAAGAGTTCATGCACAATGTTTTTCATGTCACAGCTGCTCTATGCTGTTCATCATCCATTTTTCTCACTTAGTGCCAAGTCGATGTAGTTTAAAACTATCAATTACATATGTCAGTCAGTTGTATGTAATTGTCCCAACAGCTTATACATCTCATGCACGCGCTCTCCCAATATCATGGAGCGTTTACATCTCACGCTCATATATGTATATATCAGTATGGAGCGGTGCTATCAATACACTTGGGATCTCAAAGCCTTTTGCTATTTCTCATTAAGCATATGGCAACTCAGAGACTCCCATCACATGTAAGGCTCACTAGAACTGTACATACACATTCACACCGTTTAACACTAATACTTCGACTACAGACCTAGAGAATCTAAGAGTCTGATAATGGAAGGTGATTTTATTCAGATCATCAGTCTTTAATCACTTCCATATCATCATTTCTCTTTTGGACTCTTTATTGCTCACAATATTCATTTTCACTTTTATTTCATTAAGGCTGCATCTCACTTGCAAACTTTACTATTGATCATCTCTTACAATCATAAATCGTGAGACAATCATATTCTCTTCATGTAGTATGGTCTTTAAATCTCTTTTCATAATCTATATTCCACAATTGAATCCTCAATTTATACATTTAATCACCACATCATCTATATACTTCCACCGTTTCTATCATGTTACGATGGTTATATGTATAATCATTTTTCATTTATATACTGGCAGTAAACATATCAATTATCTTACTCCTTGGAGTATCATTAATTTCATTTATCAAATCTGACTTGATTTTACATCTCGCCACAATTATGTGATAACCAACACAAATCACTTTCAGTCTTACCTTCAGGAACTATTTCATATTGATGTTCCCTTCTCATCATATAACTTATTTCCTTATTCCACTTTCATTTTTGGTTTTCATATTCCCACTTTTATCTCTTCATATATATATATATATTCATCCTTTTAGTCGATTTTCTCGATTGGTATGGTACTATACTGCTAAGATCTTTTAAAATCTTGCATTCCATCATTTCTTTACACTTATCCTTTTACCGACTTTAACTTCTTTCTTTAATTACATCACATTAGTAGAGCAGCTAATCTCATCACTCTTTTATAGATTGGCAGTAATATCTAGCTAGACTCATTAATCTCGTATCTCAATCATTATCTCTATATCGTAGACATATTCACTGTTATCCCGTCATCTCGAGATCTTATATCTCAAGAGGAGATACTGTATAGCCAAATCTCTTATTTGCCAATCTTAACACAATTTCACAATCTTTAAGAGTTTAAGGGTTATACCACAATGCTGCTCATGTTTCATTTATACTTTAAACTCTATCAGTATTTCATCAATTTACTCATGTATGGATGCCTCATTATTTAGGTTTATATACCTCACAAGGCAAATCATTAACCTCGTAACCTCAATAGGAACTCGTAAAATTCACTTCGAGTTTCTAATCATAATCTTACGGACATCGATCTCCCATCTTTTCTCTAAGGATGCTTTATACTGAGACTAGTCTTATAAACTCTTCATGCATATCGAATCAGATCCATAAGACATCTATTCCATAATGTAGATGAATATTTGTTCTTCAAAAGAACTTTATTAATGATAGGAAATTAATACATCTTTTTTTTTATTCATCTACTTTTCAATGTTATCTGGGCTTCTCTCACTTACACTTATACAGATAACTTTATTATCCACAATTTACGTTATCTGTATTTCCATCAATCACACCTTATACACGTGCACTTCATTATTTTTTCATTTTTCAGAGTGGATTTCTTAAGCTTTCGGATTCTCCTAAGTTCTCCGATATAAGCTTAGAATCAAATTTCATATTCAAAATCGAGTCAAAGTTATCTCGATTCCTCCAATTTATATAATTCTAGAAGTTCCATCGAAATTCAAATCTGATGCTTTCTTTAATCACACCTTTCTTATTAATTCGGACATTTCATCCTCATGCCATTAATAATTCCATTACTATCAATGAATTCAAGATTAACTTGATTTCCTCACTATTCATAGCTTTCCCCAACATAGGGGCATTTTTGTCATTTCGACATTTATTTCTTTCTCCTCAGTACACATTTAGATCAATGATCTAATCATCTATATGTGGATAGTACCTCTTCTCGTACTAATATCAGCAATTTGAGATCTTATTCGATTTCGACAGAGAATTCCACTAAAATCTATAATTGAATTATTTTGTATGTAATGCAGCTTTACATCATCAATTTTTCTGTCAAATCACTCAAATCCAACTTCTGTTGGTTTATTTTAACTCCCTGTAAAATTTCAGAGGTAGGGATATTTTGGTCATTTTTGGCCAAAAATTTTCTCTCTCTTCAAATTACCCTCAATCGGTGATCTTAAAGTCTATTTAATGATGATATATCATTCCTCTCCTTATATCATCACTTTCAGGTCTCAGTTCGGTTCAGACCGTAAAGTATTGGTGGGGCCCTCACCGAGTCCTTTCAATTCCTTACCGAACATGCCTTCATTTAGATTATAAGAATCACCAATTTTCTGGTATTTCTGAGCCTATTATTTCTTTAACATTCTCAATTTATACTTTCTCACTCCCTTTTAAATCATTTTACTCAGTTTACAATCATTTATTTTCTCTATGTATTTAGACGACACAGTACTACTGGGGATGTTTTAACATTTTTCCTTCCAAAAGTATTCACAGACATCAGGCCAACCATGCTCTGATACCATTAAACCTGTCACATCCCGTTACCGTATTTTTCACCTTATTTTATACAATTCCTTCGGTTGGGCTGTCTGTGATACTTCACTTTTACTAACTGTTAAATAAATTTGCATTACATTGTTTATATTATACACATCCCCTATCTTAATTAATCAGATAAGTAGTACTGCAGACATGTCTAAATACAGAAAATAAATAATCGTACCTCATATAAATCAGTCGGTCTGTCACATTGTCCTTTGTGTACAGCCGTAATTCACAATCAATTGATCTCACAATCATTAAAACCTGGAATGTTTAAAATTAAGGGGTGAGCAAACCACGGCTCAGTAAGAGAGTTATATGTCACACTTGATATTCAGCTATCTATATGCTGAAAATATTTTTTTTTCTTCACTTTCTTTAAAATCTTCCTAGCTGGCTCTAGGCACACATGTAGGAAGGATACTACAGTCGGCTAGGGATCCAAATAGAATAAGGTAGGTACTTTAGAATACCATACTTGTTCCGGAACCTAGAAGCAACTGTAGAGAATATCAATTTTGTTATTTCAAAACGATAAAAATTTCGTTTTTCCATAGAGTAAACCACGTGTTCCTTTTTTTCTTCAGTATACTTTAAAACACTTGGCAGTTCAGTAATAAAAACAGTGGTTTACTTCTCTTCTCTTCAGTACAGTAAAAACAGTACAATACAGTGATTTGTAAATATCAAATCATTGGATAATTACTTCTTCAATTTTCTTTATCTTAAAATAATTCTTATGTTATTCTTTTAGAACAAACATTTATTTCTCTTTTCAAATTAGTATCCGTATCGTACTAAAGCCTCGTAAGAAATGCATTTAAAATAGTCATAGTGTGACGTCCTCGTCACTAACCAAATAGCAACTAATTTACTTCAAATAACAAATAAATCGATTAGTTTATCCGATGTCAATCTCCCTTACTCTTATGCTTTAGGCATTTCTATCAGAGTATAACATTTATTTTCACATGCATAAAATTTTTCATTTATAAACATGTGCCATATGCACCAGGATCTCAAATATTCATACACCCTAATCCCCAACATATACAAAACTGTAGTATTGTACTGTACATTAGCCGAAGTAACGGCCGACTAAATATACCTTCAAAGGATAAGTAGGAAGCGTGCCTCGAAGGTATCTCAAAATCCCAAAATGAGCTCCTCTATCCGGAGCGGAATTACTTCAAGTAATCTGTATGAAAAATAGTTTGTAAAGGAGTGAGTTTACGCTCAGTAAGAAACTTATGTAAAAGAGCGTACTATATCACTATATGCAGTTTTCCTGCTTGGCTCTATAATGTCATGTAAAATCATTATAAAGCATAGCGCTTATATTTCTTTCAAATATATCAAAAGCAAGTAAATCACACTTTCAAGTATTTCCACGGATCTCCAATCGCGTGAAATCAAGTAGGCAAATATAATTATTTTCAAATAGATGGGAGACAATTTATATCCAATAGATTCATGCACCAAGTAATTCTCATCATGGATACCACAAATATATCCTTTAAGGATAATCCAGAGAGATAATGGATACAGCAAATATATCCCGTGAGGGATAATCCATTAGAGATGATGGATACAGCAAATATATCCCGTGAGGGATAATCCAATATATCAAATAAATGGCGTACCCACGTATGGGCCAGGGATCCTCCCCAAAGCCGAAACAAATAAGAGACTCATGGCCATTGTCTATATCCCACAGTTTCACTAGTCAGGTGCCGTACTGCGGGTCTGAGGGCTGGACTAGAGCTCCTCAGTCAAATACAAGTAACAAATAATGTGCATGCTCTTTTGAGAGATTCATAGTCTCCAAAACCTTATTCATATAGGTTTTAAACAAGTATGAATATTCTTTCTTAAAATAGGTTCTCAAAACCTCTCTTTCAAATAGGCAGTCGACTGGTCCTATATGGCAGTCGACTGCTACCCCATGTTTTGCCTTATTGAATTTCTTTCCCTTTTTGAAATTCAATTATTATATTTTTCAAAATACAAATAGGGCAGTCGACTGGTCCCAAATAGCAGTCGACTGGTTTTGAAACAGAATGTTTCCCGAGAATTAGCAGTCGACTGGCCCCCTTGGCAGTCGGCTGGTTTTGAAACAGAATGCTTCTGGACAAATAGCAGTCGACTGGCCCCCTGGGCAGTCGGCTGGTGTTTGAAACAGAATGTTTTCCAAATAAAAGCAGTCGACTGTACACCATAGCAGTCGACTGGTTTGAAACAGAATGATTTCTGGAAAAATGGCAGTCGACTGGCTCCCATGGCAGTCGACTGGTTTATCTCGGTTTTCGAAAATCACCATTTTGGTTGTCTCTAGGCAGTCGGCTGCTACTTAAGGCAGTCGGCTGCTCCTAACCTTATTGGTACTACAAGTAGGACCCAAAATGTCCCTTTTTCCTGCACTTCAAGCAACCGTTGTTTCTCTCCAAAACAGTTAAGATAATTTAAAACATGCGGACATAGCCACCCTACGTCCGTTACATAAATTCCTTACCTCGATTGAGATTAATCCACAAGCTTGTTAGAATCAACCCTTAGTCCTTTTTCACTTCTTCAAGCTGTAAACATCATGATAATTTAAAGCTCAATAAATACACTCTATCAACTACATACAACTCCAAACCATCCATAAAATTAACCAAAACCTTCTAACTTGCTTACCTTTGCAATTCACCAAATCTTTGGATTTCTAGATCTCCTTATTCACTTGGATTCACTCTCTCATATTAAAGGTATAAGCTAAGCTATCGACAAGGATCGTTTTTCGTTAATGGAACTTAACGAATCGATGGCATGAGAGGGTGGTTTGTCAAGGTGAGAAGCTTGGACACTTAGAGGAAATGGAAGCAACGAGAGGGAGAAGAAGATGGGCTGGTGCCGTGGGGTGCAAGAGCTGATGATGATGGTGAGGGTGAGTCATACTATTTCATTTAATGCTCATCAATGCATCCTCATCAATCTCAGCCATTGACCACCTCCTTTGGCCCCTTTGACCTTTGATTATTTGACCCTCAATTCCTTTAATTCCTCCTATGTCCCATACACCATTTGTATATCAAAATTTCACATTTATTCTATTAATTCAAGTCAGAAAACTGTACAATTAAGGGAAAATTACAGAAAATTGGGGATTTCACATTCTCCCACCTTAGAGAATTTGGTCCTCCAAATTCAAGTAAGGTTATGTCTCAAACAATTCCGGGTATCTCTCTCTCATCAAGTTCTCTAGTTCCCAAGTAGCTTCTTCTGTCGTATGGTGTTGCCAAAGAACTTTAACCAATGGAATCGTCTTAGATCTTAGCACCTTATCTTTCCTATCCAAAATCCGAATCGGTTTCTCCACATAACTCATGTCTTCTTGAATCTCCAAGGGTTCATATTCAATGACATGAGATGGATCCGGATTATACTTCCGAAGCATCGATACATGAAAGACATCGTGTACTCCCGATAACTCCGGAGGTAGTGCCAACCTATAGGCCACATCTCCTACTCGATCGAGTATTTCAAATGGTCCGATATAGCGAGGACTCAGCTTACCTCGTCGGCCAAATCTCATGATCCCTTTGGATGGAGAGACTTTTAAGAACACAAAATCTCCAACCATGAACTCAAGTGGCCTCCGTCGAGCATTTGCATAGCTCTTTTGTCTACTCTGGGCTGTCTTAAGCCTCTGACAAATCAGTTTAACATCCTCAGTGGCTTGCTCGACTAAGTCTGGAGCCAATAACCTTCGCTCACCCAATTTTTCCCACCCAATCGGTGATCGACACCTTCTACCATATAGGGCCTCATATGGTGCCATCCCGATGCTAGCATGATAGCTATTGTTATAAGCAAACTCAGCCAATGGCAGATGGTCGTCCCATGAGCCTTTAAAATCCAAAGCACATGCTCTCAACATATCCTCGAGCGTCTGAATAGTGCGCTCGGACTGCCCATCAGTCTGCGGATGAAAAGCTGTGCTAAAATTCAGCTGAGATCCCATGGCTTCCTGAAAATGTTCCCAAAAGTGGAAAGTAAACCTGGAATCTCTATCTGATGTGATGCTCACTGGAACACCATGTAGTCTGACGACCTCTCTCACATACAAGTCTGCCAAAGTACTAAGTGTGTCCGTAGATTTCATAGGCAGGAAGTGAGTTGACTTCGTCAATCTATCCACTATCACCCAAATACCATCATGATTCCTCTTGGTTTTGGGCAATCCCATAATAAAGTCCATCGTAATGTGTTCCCATTTCCACATAGGTATAGGCAGAGGGTGCAGTAATCCTGCTGGCTTTTGGTGCTCTACCTTGACCTGTTGACAAGTAAGACATTTCGCCACAAACTCAGCTATGTCTCTCTTCATGCCAGTCCACCAATACACCTTGCGAAGATTATGATACATCTTCGTGCTTCCCGGGTGTAGTGTGTACCTAGTGGAATGTGCTTCTATCAAGATAAGCTTCCTCAACTCATCATCCTTTGGAACACATATACGGGTATTAAACCTTAAAATCCCATCACTACCAATATCAAACTCCGAGAGCATACCTGATTGGATTTCGTCCATAGCCTCAATGCACCGAACATCTTCTCTCTGAGCAATCCGGATTTTATCCATCAACTCTGGCTCAATTCTCAAGCTAGCCATCATCCCATTTTGCTCAAGAGATGCAACACTTAAGTTGAGGCTTGCAAACTGCTCAAGTAACTCATATTCTCTTACCATCATGTATAATACCATACTCACGGGCTTCCGGCTCAGAGCATCTGCTACCACATTGGCTTTTCCCGGGTGGTATAGGATTTCACAATCAAAATCTTTAAGTAGCTCGAGCCATCTCCTTTGCCTCATGTTCAACTCCTTCTGGGAGAACAAGTATTTCAGACTTTTATGATCCGTAAAAATCTGAAATTTCTCACCATACAAGTAATGCCTCCATATCTTCAGGGCAAACACTACTGCAGCTAACTCCAAATCATGAGTCGGGTAGTTCTTCTCATGGTCCTTCAATTGTCTGGAACCATAGGCTACTACCTTATCATGCTGCATTAATACACATCCCAAACCTTGTCCTGAGGCATCACTATACACTGAATATCCTCCTGAACCACTAGGAATGGTGAGGATAGGTGCAGTCGTCAGCCTATGCTTCAACTCTTGGAAACTTTGCTCACAAGCTTCATTCCATTCATACTTTACCTCTTTGCGCGTCAGTCTTGTCAATGGAGCAGCTAACTTCGAGAAACCCTCTACAAACCTTCTATAGTAGCCAGCTAAACCCAAGAAACTCCTTATCTCCGTCACTGTCTTCGGTCTTTCCCATTGAACTACCGCTTCAATCTTTGATGGGTCAACCAAGACTCCATCTTTACTAATCACATGACCTAAAAAGGAGATTTGGTTTAACCAGAATTCACACTTATTTAGCTTGGCATACAATCCTCTTTCTCTGAGGGTTTCCAAAACAATCCTCAAATGTTGCTCATGCTCTTCCCGTGACCTCGAATATACTAAGATGTCATCGATAAAGACAATGACAAACTGGTCCAAGTATTGCTTAAACACATCATTCATCAAGTTCATGAATGCTGCGGGTGCATTGGTTAACCCAAACGGCATCACCAAGAATTCATAATGGCCATATCGTGTCCTGAATGCAGTCTTAGGGATATCTTCATCTCGAATCTTCAACTGATGATATCCCGATCTTAAGTCTATCTTGGAAAAGACTTGTGCACCCTTTAGCTGATCAAATAGATCATCGATCTTGGGAAGAGGATACTTGTTCTTGATCGTCACTTTATTCAACCACCGGTAATCGATGCACAACCTCATACTACCATCCTTCTTCCTGACAAAAAGCACAGGAGCACCCCAAGGGGATACGCTGGGTCGTATGAATCCCTTGTCTAGCAACTCCTGAAGCTGCTTCTTTAGTTCTTCCAATTCTACCAAGGCCATCCGGTAGGGAGCTCTTGAAATGGGCTCTGTCCCCGGCACCAATTCTATAGTAAACTCTACTTCCCTATCCGGAGGAAGTCCTGGAAGATCATCCGGAAATACTTCGGAAAATTCCTTAACTATTGGAATTTCGTGAAGTGTGGGACGTTTCTGATCTACGTCAACCACGTGTGCTACAAACCCTTCACATCACAAATATGTTCTATCAATTAATTCTCAATTAAACCAAACAAGTAATTATGCTTTTACATTACATATTTGCAAAATTTACAACATAGCTAACGGGAGAGGAGAAAATCACACTCTTAGCATGACAATCTATCATCACGTGATTTTCAGCTAACCAATCCATTCCTAATATAACATCAAATCCAGACATGTTTAATAAGATTAGGTCAGCTATTGACTCTCTTTCTCCTACCCGTAGCTTACAATTACGATACACTATGTCCGTTATTTGGGATTCCCTAAATGGAGTAATTATTTGCAGCACTTTTCCTAGATGCTCAGGCTCAATATTTAATCTCCTAGTAGCCATAGGGGAAATAAAAGATTGCGTAGAGCCTGGATCAAATAAAGCAATGACGTATGTATCATTAATGTAAATCTTACCCTGAATCATCTTCGATGAAGCATCAGCGGACTCCTTGTCAATGGCAAATACCCTTCCCTGAGTCACTGGCGCTTTTCCTTTCTCTGCCGCTGTGGCTTTACGCTGGGGTTGTGTGGTCTTAGATTGTGGTTGAGGGGTATTTTCTAACTCTTCAAGTGCCCTCTGATTTATCTTGGGACAATCCTTAATCCTGTGTCCCTGTTCACCACACCAATAGCACGCCCCACTTGCAGATCGGCAAGGCTGTGCTCCATGAAATTTCCCGCATTGCACACACCTCGGCATTGTACTCCTCGGTGAGCTAGCGGTACTACCAACTGGATGTCGGGATCTTTCATCACCTATTTTGATCCCGGTAGATCTAGGAGTTCCTGTATCATCATCATAACTCCATTTAACTTAATTCCATATAACCATTAATGAAGACAATATATTTTCTTATAATTGACTTGCTTACCTGTCGAAGTTCTATCATACGGCCTATTTCTCCTAGATGGATACCTATCACTCGAGGCCTTCTCATCTGACTTCCGCTTCATAGGTTCTTTACCCTTATTCCTCGCTCGGAAGTCTGCCTGATGAAACTCATAGTCCTGCTCACACAGTTGAGCCTTACGGACTGCCTCTCCATAGGTAGTGATATCCAACGAATATAGCTTAGACCTAATGGAAGGTCTCAATCCCTCCATGAATCTATAGGTCTTATGATCCTCTCTTCTCAGTACTTCAGGATCAAATCTGCTCAGCGTAATGAACTTCGACTCATACTGGCTAACCGTCATACTTCCTTGAGTCAAGTTCAAAAATTCAACCTGTAGTCTCCTCTGAGCAGTACGTGGGACATATTGCTCATTAAAAACTTCTACGAACCTATCCCATGTTACCTCGGTATGCTTAGCCTCTAGAACAGTCTGCGTAGCCTGCCACCATGGCTCGACTTCATCCACTAGCAAGTAGGCGGCTAATCCCACCTTCTCTTTCTCAGTACAAGCCATGTATCCGAATGACTTAGTAACCGCTTTCATCCAGTTCTCTGCGGTTACTGGATCACTGTCCCCTTTGAACTTTGGCGGATCCAGCTTCTTAAACTCCTTTATTAATGCCACACTGCAGTAAGCTGTAGGATCTCGCCTCTCATTAGCTGGGACTGGTGGGGGTTGTACCACAGAAGTAAGAGGTACTGTAGAGGTAACTGCCGGTGCACTAGCGGCCACGTCCGAAAATTTAGCCATAAACTGGGTGAACATTGCGGACATGTTTTCCATATGTTTCTCCATTTTAGCTAGCCTCGTATTCGGGCTATGCGGTGGAGATGGATGAGGAGACGGAACTGGGGGCTCTTCAGTGCAACCCCGTCTCCTTCCTCGTCCTCGTCTAGTACCCCTCCTTCGAGTACTCATTCTGTTAAGATCATGATCAAATAACATCATTTAATATAACCTTAAGCCGTTATACTACTTAAATAAAATAGGCTAGTACAGTACATTGGGGAATTACTCTAATTCTAGCTCATTGACATCGATAAACTTCAATCGAATCAGCTCTGATACCAATCTGTGACGTCCTCGTCACTAACCAAATAGCAACTAATTTACTTCAAATAACAAATAAATCGATTAGTTTATCCGATGTCAATCTCCCTTACTCTTATGCTTTAGGCATTTCTATCAGAGTATAATATTTATTTTCACATGCATAAAATTTTTCATTTATAAACATGTGCCATATACATCAGGATCTCAAATATTCATACACCCTAATCCCCAACATATACAAAACTGTAGTATTGTACTGTACATTAGCCGAAGTAACGGCCGACTAAATATACCTTCAAAGGATAAGTAGGAAGCGTGCCTCGAAGGTATCTCAAAATCCCAAAATGAGCTCCTCTATCCGGAGCGGAATTACTTCAAGTAATCTGTATGAAAAATAGTTTGTAAAGGAGTGAGTTTACGCTCAGTAAGAAACTTATGTAAAAGAGCGTACTATATCACTATATGCAGTTTTCCTGTTTGGCTCTATAATGTCATGTAAAATCATTATAAAGCATAGCGCTTATATTTCTTTCAAATATATCAAAAGCAAGTAAATCACATTTTCAAGTATTTCCACAGATCTCCAATCGCGTGAAATCAAGTAGGCAAATATAATTATTTTCAAATAGATGGGAGACAATTTATATCCAATAGATTCATGCACCAAGTAATTCTCATCATGGATACCACAAATATATTCTTTAAGGATAATCCAGAGAGATAATGGATACAGCAAATATATCCCGTGAGGGATAATCCATTAGAGATGATGGATACAGCAAATATATCCCGTGAGGGATAATCCAATATATCAAATAAATGGCGTACCCACGTATGGCCCAGGGATCCTCCCCAAAGCTGAAACAAATAAGAGACTCATGGCCATTGTCTATATCCCACAGTTTCACTAGTCAGGTGCCGTACTGCGGGTCTGAGGGCTGGACTAGAGCTCCTCAGTCAAATACAAGTAACAAATAATGTGCATGCTCTTTTGAGAGATTCATAGTCTCCAAAACCTTATTCATATAGGTTTTAAACAAGTATGAATATTCTTTCTTAAAATAGGTTCTCAAAACCTCTCTTTCAAATAGGCAGTCGACTGGTCCTATATGGCAGTCGACTGCTACCCCATGTTTTGCCTTATTGAATTTCTTTCCCTTTTTGAAATTCAATTATTATATTTTTCAAAATACAAATAGGGCAGTCGACTGGTCCCAAATAGCAGTCGACTGGTTTTGAAACAGAATGTTTCTCGAGAATTAGCAGTCGACTGGCCCCCTTGGCAGTCGGCTGGTTTTGAAACAGAATGCTTCTGGACAAATAGCAGTCGACTGGCCCCCTGGGCAGTCGGCTGGTGTTTGAAACAGAATGTTTTCCAAATAAAAGCAGTCGACTGTCCACCATAGCAGTCGACTGGTTTGAAACAGAATGATTTCTGGAAAAATGGCAGTCGACTGGCTCCCATGGCAGTCGACTGGTTTATCTCGGTTTTCGAAAATCACCGTTTTGGTTGTCTCTAGGCAGTCGGCTGCTACTTAAGGCAGTCGGCTGCTACTTAAGGCAGTCGGCTGCTCCTAACCTAATTGGTACTACAAGTAGGACCCAAAATGTCCCTTTTTCCTGCACTTCAAGCAACCGTTGTTTCTCTCCAAAACAGTTAAGATAATTTAAAACATGCGGACATAGCCACCCTACGTCCGTTACATAAATTCCTTACCTCGATTGAGATTAATCCACAAGCTTGTTAGAATCAACCCTTAGTCCTTTTTCACTTCTTCAAGCTGTAAACATCATGATAATTTAAAGCTCAATAAATACACTCTATCAACTACATACAACTCCAAACCATCCATAAAATTAACCAAAACCTTCTAACTTGCTTACCTTTGCAATTCACCAAATCTTTGGATTTCTAGATCTCCTTATTCACTTGGATTCACTCTCTCATATTAAAGGTATAGGCTAAGCTATCGACAAGGATCGTTTTTCGTTAATGGAACTTAACGAATCGATGGCATGAGAGGGTGGTTTGTCAAGGTGAGAAGCTTGGACACTTAGAGGAAATGGAAGCAACGAGAGGGAGAAGAAGATGGGCTGGTGCCGTGGGGTGCAAGAGCTGATGATGATGGTGAGGGTGAGTCATACTATTTCATTTAATGCTCATCAATGCATCCTCATCAATCTCAGCCATTGACCACCTCCTTTGGCCCCTTTGACCTTTGATTATTTGACCCTCAATTCCTTTAATTCCTCTTATGTCCCATACACCATTTGTATATCAAAATTTCACATTTATTCTATTAATTCAAGTCAGAAAACTGTACAATTAAGGGAAAATTACAGAAAATTGGGGATTTCACACATAGTATCGATATATGCAGAAAACAAATGCCATAATAATGCACTTCATACTTTAAATCATTGTATGAATTCTTTAATGCATATATCTAAAATTCATACTTGTTTCAAACATGCATCATACTTTAGAAACTTAACATCATAATTTATAAAACTTTTCATACAATTCATGGAGACTAGGCAAAATCATATAGCCAGTATGCGGTCATGACACTTACTTCTTCCTCCGAAGAGGGAACATAATACCTATGGCCATGGTATGGGCTGTAGACCTGATCAGAGTCATACAACAAACATATACATACACCACGAAGGACCAACATACCCACAAAGGATGTAATCATACACAATGTGGGCGAGAACATGCACGACGTGGTCAAACTTATGCCACAATGTGGCAGACATGACAGGCAATAACATAAACTATAGGAAGGCCTTAGTCTCAAAACTTACTTACATACAATTGATATAAAATAGTAAGGATCGGGCGTGCCAGGGTCTAAGTTAGCCTGGGGGGTGCCACTCCGATACCTTTTTCGGAAAACATACTTATAGCATTATTGAAAAATATACATAGAAATCATAAATTCGTTTAGCTAATTATCAAAAGACTATGGAATTTAATTTCAGAACGAAATTCATGCTTCAAACATTTCTTTATAAATTGCGATGAAGACAGTTTGAAAAATCATCACTGAACATGTAAAAGGGTAAAACTGACTTTTTTCCACGATAAAATATATATGCACGTTTTTCCATGCATTAAATTGAAAACATGATTTTATAATTATCGGAATTCAAATAAATTATTTTTATACTTTATGAAAACAAAATATTTATTTTCTAACTTTAAATTCTCATCTCAATGTTTTCTTTTAAAAACAAGTGTAGGGACCTTTAGTCTCGAAATCATAATTATTCATCCTTTCTTAACCTTTATGGAATATTCATAATTAATTATTTCCATAATTAAACCACAAAGGTTTTCTGTAAAATCAAGTGAATATTTAAGAATATTTGTAAAAATATTCACTTCAGTCTCTTTTTCATTTTCATTTCGTTTCACGTGAAATATCACCTATCAGAATAAATTTAGGTGATTTCCTTTTTCACCATTTTCAAAACATGAATATTTTAAAATTAATTATCAATATATTCATGTTTTATGAAAACTAATCGATTTCTCGATTTTCATGTTAGAAATCGTTTCACGTGAAATCAAATCTTTTATTTTGGTTTTCGATGATTTTCGGTAAATTTCAGTAATTTTTTCGATAATTTTTCGGCATTATAACGACTACCGATTTGGTTAGCCTCCTGCACGAAAATACAGTTTATATTTTCAACCGGTGTTTCATCAAAATTTCATCCGATAAACAATCACACTATAAAACCGATAATTATTAATAGCATTTATAAAATTAAATGCAATTTAAAAACATGGCCGAATATCCTTACAGGCGGCACATGTCTCCCTTACCTGTTTCGGGTTGGCGACTGCCTCTTACCGGTCGCGCCCGTACTCCATCTGTTCCGATTCCTCATCTCGATCATCGAGAGAATTTTTCTGGAATTTAAATTCTAAAATTTAGAATTTTTCTACAATTATTTAAATAAATAAATTATTTAAATAATTTAGTACTTTTCGGGATTTCTTACCGATTCCCGTATTTCCCAGGATTTCCCGTAATTTCCGAATTCTCGAGAATTTTTCAAATTCCCGGAATTCCCTTTTTTTTTCTCTCTCCTCTTTCTTCCTTTTCTTCTTTTTCTCTTTTCTTTTTTTTTCTTTTTCTTTTTTCTTTTTCTTTTTTTTTCTTTTTCTTTTTTCCTTGGTCTGACCGGTTCAGACCAGTCAGACCGGTCAACCTTCCTCCACTGCCGGTTCTCCTCCGACGGCCGATTCTCCAGCGGTTCGGTGGCTCAGCAGCTGGCCGGCGTTGAGACGAAGCTGCCAGTGGCCTTAGCTCAGCCTGGATCGGCGGCACGGCGGCGGATCTACTCGGTTTACCTTCGGTCACTTCTCCTCCTCCGTCGACCTTCCTCCGCCGTCGTTGGCCTCACCGGTGGCCTCCATCCCTTTCCTCTTCTTCCGCCGGTGCTTCGGCTGTAGTGGCGACGGCCAATTCCGCCGGCAACCCCCAGATCTGGTTTTTCCTTTTCTCGGCTTTTTCCGTCGATTTCGGTTCCTTTTCCGTTTCCGTTTCGCCGGCGTTGGCGTCGGCTTCCTCTTCCTTAGCCGGCGTCGACGCTTCTCGTCCCTCTTCTCCCCCTTTCCGGCGGCGGTTGACGGGATCGGCTTCCATCGGGGAAGACAGAATCGGGGTCGTCCCGATTCTGTGTCTCTTTTCTTCTTTCTATTTATTTTTTTTTGTTTTATTTCTTTTAATTTATTTATCATATACTATATTTATAACTATATTATAAATATAATATTAATATTATATTATATAGTATTCTACTATATAATATCATATAGATATATGTATATATACTATATACTATTATTATTTTATATATATAGTATTGTACTATATATATTATATAAAAATATATATAATTTATATTAACATAATATATATATCTAATATATATATATATATATATATATATTCATATACTTCAAATTTAAATACTATTCACATATACATGTTATAATACAATATATATTGTATTTACAATATATATTTTCAAACTTTAATGTAAACTAGTATTTACGTTTTTCATTTATGTATATATCTATATATATACATAAAATACTTTACTTAAATACATATGTATTTATATCAAAATACATTTATATAATTTGTAATTATATAAACATTTTATTTTCATTTTTCATTTTCTTATTTAATTTGGATTTCCATTTATCCAAATTAAATTTCCCTATTTTCCTCATTTAATTTCCTTCACTTAAATTTTCAAATTTTATCACTTCCTCAATTCTCGGAATTTCCACAATATTCCGATTCTCACAATTTTATTTATTTACTTTAATTTATTTATTTCCTCTTATCTATTTTCTTTAATATTAATTTCTAATATTAATAATTTCCAATAAATGGAAAATTTGCGGTTATCACAATGTTTGACCTAAATACATGGGAAATATTGAAAATAAAATATTAAATCTGAATTTAGAAATGTTAATTTAATGATTGGACTTAAGTGGAAATACTGGAATTATACAAGGGTATAATAGTCATTTAATGTGGGGACTGGTCAATTGGTCAATGATTGACCAGAATTGACCTAAATAAATTTAATAAAAATAAAATCTAGATCTAAAAATTTGAAATAATAAGATATTTTTATGGTATTAGTGTAAATAAGTGATTTTAAGGGGGGATTTTAATTATATAACCAAGTGTTAATTTCTTATTGGATCAAATATTGCCAAAAATTCATCCCATCACCAACTTCCACTTTGTATTTTGCTACTGGAAACTAACTCTTCTTACAACTCTTTCTCCTCTCATTTTCTTCACGCCAAGTCTCCCCTAACTTGTAGAACTTCACCAAATCAACACCAAATCACCCAGCATCTTGAATAAAAATTATTCCTTAATATATGAGCTCCTTAAACCTGGGATTTAGTGGCTGAATTTCAGCAATTGGAAGTTAGGAAATTGTTACTGACTATGGTTGTCCAAGAGTAACAATTTTGGGAAATAGAATTACACAAGCGGTAGCAAGAACGCAAAGATATTGCGTGAACTTGAGGTAAGGAATATATATAGGAGTTGCTTATAAATATTTTACGTGTTTTCGGAATCTTCAAAAATTTGATTTTTAACCGTTTCCCATCAATTTTCCTAAAGGGGAAATATAATTTATTCACATGACCAAATGTGTTTTTTTTTTAAAAGTTGCATGTTTACTATATTTTGTATTGAATTTTGTACTACACTGGTCTGGAACAAAATTGGTTATTGACGCTGAACTATTACTGCAGTGATTTTAGATTTACTATTTATACACAGTTTATATATCGAAAAACAATATTTAAATATCCATTTTAATTGAATTTTTACAAGTGAAAAAGCACCAGCATGTTTTTCTTACTTATCTACAGTGAAATGGAATATTTTCAGAAGTAAAAATTGAATATTGAATATTTTAGAAATTTTTACTTTGGAACCGACTATATATTTTTATACCGGTTATATATTTTCCTACATGTGTTACGAAGTGATTTCCAATGATTACCTTTATGAAAATTATACAGTTTACAAATTGTTTTGAGACTATTAGGTCTCATATCATGCTCACGTGTCATGTGTTATTGTTACTGTGGCTGATAGACCTGCCAAGTCATCAACTGTCCCAGTTGTTACCTGGCAAGTGAATATTGTGGACCCCATAGATTATGACCATATGTCTCACGTGTTTATTGTTTATTGTTACTCCCTTCGAGGTTACTGTTATAGCATGATATACTTTGGGTGAAGCCTGGTCTCCACTTACTGTTACTGTTTACTCTACTGTTTTACTATATTGTTGCTGGTACTGTACTATTTACTGTTACTGAACTGTTTATGGTCACTGAATTGTTTATTATTACTGAATTGTTTACTGATAATTGAATTGTTTACCGTACTGTTTATAACTAAATTGTTTATTAATAGTAAACTACTTACTACTACAAATCTAATCCCTCAAGCCTACGTTTAGTCCTACCCAAAACCAACCATGTTTCTGACTTCAAAATGACAGCTTGAGCTTAACTTTCCTCCCCTATTTTTGGCTCCCAAAATGATTTTTACTAGTCTTGAACCTTCTCTTATCTTAGGTTTTTCCTTCCTTGAGCCTGTGCAGCTGACACAAAGGGGACTGAGTGGTAATAGAATCGTGAGGATGTTGATGGTGGTGCTCTTGGTACAGTAGAAAAACTAAAGAGAGGAGGTGGAATGGTTAAGGTTAGGATAATGATTATGACGAACATGATAATGGGAGATATAGGTGGTCGGTAGAGGGAGGTGATAGTGGATTAGGTGGCTACCCTAAGCTTCTTCAAGAAGCTACAAATACCTAATATATACATATCTATATTTATTTATTTATTTTAGCCATCTATTTATATTATTAAATTATTTTAAATTATTTAAGTTCATTTATCACATGCTCTTTGTTTCACTAGCATTTCATACTTTTTATATTCACTAATTTAAATATGAATCATTATAATATATATATATATATATAATATATATACTGAGACGTATTCAACTATACTAATTAAATTACCAAATATTTTTATTTTTCTAAGAAATATACATATTTAACATAATGTGGCTCAACCCTTGACTTTTAATGAAGTTTAACTAGTCAAAACATGAAATTACTAAAATACCCTTATAGTGTTTTTAGGTATTTTCGTGTGATTCATTCTACAATTTGAATTGGAGTGAGACATCTTCACACAGAGGTTCAATTATCACATTTTGTGGGTTTAAATTCAAATCATATTGACCTATGTTCAAAATTTACGTTTTCAAACCTAGGGGCAAAATCGTCATTTTGCACAACTTTTGGCACATTTCCCAAGGCATGAAAGGATTCAAGGTATGAGTACTTACGATTACCATATTTCACTCCAAAAATCATCATTGCAAGATCCATACCCCTTCAAACTTTAAAATTCTCTTTGGGACCCATAAACCGCTTGTCTCTTATAACACCAATTCATAAGAAATTCATTTTCTATCTTTAAATTTAATTATTTTAATTCCAAAATTACTTATATAAAAAGAAGAAATTGGGAATCTCACATTTTCTAATAACCAAAACCATCCTTCACTTATGTATTTTCATACATATCGCATATAATAAGATCAAAGCAAAACAACTTCATTTTACAGTTACCCTTCACCATATCCAAACCCTCACATCAATACTTCATAAAGTTTTGTTGAAATCTAATACCATGGAACTTATTTATATCACTCATATATTTATATATATAAAACTTAAGGTAGGAAAACAACTCTCACCTTATAAACCACCTTTTGCTCGAATGCTAGCCTTGCTCTTCCTCAAAGTTTTGCTTGACAATAACACCATATAATGACTTAGAAACATCTTACACACCATATATATCAAGCTCAAATCATAAAAACAACACTAACCCTTAAGATATCACTTTGGTCGAAAGTACTTTCTCTTTACTCCAAGATTTTCGTCATGCAACACTCATGATATCAACATAAGAAAATGTTTTCTAGCTTATGGAGATGTAGAAGATTAACTTAAAGGGTTAGGGTTTTCACTTCTTCTTCCACGTCCCTTGTCCTCTTGGTTTCTTTCTTTTTCTCCTTTCTCTTTAGTTTTCAACTTTTTCTCTATTTTCCTTAGGTTTGCCAAGCATTCACTTGCACCTTTAGTGAAATTTGCTCTTCAAATGCTTAATGGTTAAGTTTTTAAGTCAAAGCCAATGTAAAATAAGCATGCATAAATATCTATGTATATTTATCTCATAAACTTCCAAATTTCCTAGTTTCTTTAATTTTTATGGTTATTATCAAATCACATATACTTGGTTGATTTTTAATCCCTTAATATATGTTGGCTCAAATACTTAACTGAGAGGGGGATGAATCGGTTTTTAACTAATCTTAGGTTCATTTTTTGGTTTTTCTAAATTCTTTAGCTTATATTATAGTTCTTTAAGTTCTCTAGGCTATTCTAGCATAAGATTCAATCACAATATACACAATTAAACTTTAAATAAATAAAGCGTGAATGGTTAGAGAATTGTATACATGTGATTTATAAAGGTTCGACAACCTTACCTACATCCTTTACCTTGAGACGCTCCTAAAGATTTTCTCCAAATTCACTATTGAATTTATTACACTCTTTTTCGTAGGCTAAAGAGTAACCTTACACCACTCCTGTAAGAACCCCAAATCCCAATAATTAGTATAAGTTACTTATTTTGTAAAACAAAAAGCAAAAACTAATCACTAAAATTTCTAAAATAGTGGTAATGTTGGAAGAACTTAGATGTGGGTCCCATTAGGATTTCTACAATTCTAATTAGGATGAAACTCCAAAATATTGATATTTGGAGTGAAATAATAAGATGGTAAGAATCTACATCTTGAAATTCCTCCGTTTGTGCATATTTGGAGAAATGTGCAACAAAATTTGATAATAATGGTTTTGTCCATAGTTGAAAAAACAATGGCGAAATCAGTCAACCTAGTTTGACTTTGGACCCACTGACTATCATAGGAGAATCCTCGTGTGAAGATATCTTACGTGATTCCAACCTGTAGATTGAATTACATGAAAACGCAAAAAATAACGTGAATGAACAATTAGAGTATTTTGGTAATTTCACCCTTATGACAATTAAACCCTAATAAAAGTCAATGTTTTGACTAAATTATGTCGAATAGATATATTTGGCATTGAAATAAGAATAGTTTGAAGTTAGACTGAACGTTTAATCCAATATTGAAACAGTGGGGACGTAACGAGAATTTTAAAAATTATTGAAGGGCAAAATAGCAATTTGGTCAGAAGATATTATAAAAGTAACAAGTCATCATCTTTCTTCCCATGTGTGGCCGGCCATGAGAGGCGAGGAGAGATAAACTTCCATGTTTTCACACTTTTAGAGAGGAAGCTTGTAAAACACCTACCTACAAGCCCCAAACCAGAAAACACCCTAAATGAAAGTTTTTCAGCTCAATGAGCTCTACAACATAGTGTGGAATAGGTTCTTGAGGAAGCCATTTGAAGGGTGAAAAGGCACCCCAAAGTTTTGATCCTAATGAAGTAAGAGAGAGAAAATTCGGTTTTTGATTTATCAAATATATGTGATAGATCTAAGTTTGTAGGGTACGAATATGCAATTTGATCTTAAAAATTGTCTGTAAATTGATCTTTACAGCTTGAAAATGAAGTGGACATCTAAGCTTGCGCATGAAATTAGTGCAAAAGATTGTTATCACTTAATCACGATTAATAGGTCAGGGATATATAAAGGAACGTAGGGATATTGTGTTTACATGGATTTGTGATTGAATTGTGGTATATTGGATTGTGATTGATTGTGTATAAAGTCTTGGAAAGCAGATTTTTAACTTTTAGATGGCATTTTGTCTAAGAGTAGCCGACTGCCTAAAAGGAGCAATTGACTGCCAGACACAAAATTTCAAATATTTTCATCATAATCGACTTAGACTAGTCGATTGCCCCTAACTATTAACTGACTTGAATTAGCCGATTGCCTTAAAGGCTAGTCGATTGTATTTTACCCATACGCTTTTTGTTTAAAACCGGTTGATTGCCATGTAGGCCAGTCAACTGTCCTTATTATAATCAGATTTGAATATTGAAAATATTAATTTAGAAATAAAAATTAAGGAAAAGACATAATAGTCGATTGCCCTAAAAGAGCAATTGACTACCTTAAGTCAGAATGGTTCTTACTTAAGAAAGTGCTAGGTAAAGTAAGAGTTTTAAATAAGTTAAGTCGATTATTTGAAATCGTTGGATTTTGATAGTGAAATATGACTATTAGAATGAATTGTTAAATCCTAATATGATTAGTATTATTCAACAATACATGTATGAAAGTATTACTTTATTGGAATAATCAAAAGTTTATGAAATGTATCGAAAGATTATAAAGTGAGGTGTTTTGAAAATGGATCTGGTTGAAATGATTGAATAGATTGTAGAGTTTGAATAACCAGAACGATTAACTGTTATTGAGTGAAAATAAATGTTTTGAGTTTGGTTAATGATTCAAAAGAGTTAATGATTTGATATTATTGATCGTATTGAAAGTATTGGAATCAAATAAATGGCATTGATCGTATTGAAAGCATTAGAATTGATTAAATGTCATTAGTTGTAATGAAAACATTGGGATTAATTGAATGTCATTGTACTAAAAGTATTGGAATTAAAAGTATAGAATTGAAAATGAAAGGGTAATTCATGAGCATGAGTTAGTAATGCATAATTGTATTACTCACATGCATAATCATTGTTTGATAGTTTTTCAATAATTATGCATGATGGTTTTAAAATGCATTATTTTAATGTTTGATTGTTTAGAAAGAATGTATCGTTTGAATGTTTTGAAGATTGAACGGATATGAAGTGTTTAAGTTTTTATCTATTGAAATGATCCGAATGTTTGAGGGTATTGTAAATGATTTCTATTTTATATCGAATGAAATGTTTGATAAAGATGGTTTATCATAAATTTTTTAACATGGTATGCTATGGTTTGAGAGTTATATTGTGTGAGTCACCTCTAGGGTCCTAAGGGACATATAGGCTACACGAGTTCCTTGAGACTGTGACAATCATTTTTAGGATCCCAAAGGAGCTAAGTGCTACACCAAGGGTCAGCGTTGAGTCCATTCTTGTTTGCGGTAGTTATGGACGAACTGACAAAATTTATCTAGGATAAGGTGCCTTGGTGTATGATGTTTGCAGATGATATTGTCCTATGTGTGGAAACTAGAGCGGAGATCAATACAAAGTTGGAATTATGGAGACAAACGTTGGAATCAAAAGGATTTAAACTAAGCAGAGTGAAGACTGAATACATGGAGTGTAAATTCAGTTCTAACCGACTGGAAGAGCATGATGTGGTGAAGTTAGATGGGGTGGCGATACCTAAGCGGGATCATTTTCGATACTTGGGATCAATAATACAGATGGATGTAGAGATTGATGGTGATATGACCTATAGGATCCAGGCTGGATGGAGTAAGTGGAGAAGTGTTACAAGTGTGTTGTGCGATAAAGGAATTCTTACTTGGTTGAAAGGCAAGTTTTATAGGACAGTTGTTAGACCAACATTGTTATATGGTAATGAATGTTGGGCGACTAAGAGGCTACATACACAAAAGATGAGTGTAACAGAAATGAGAATATTACGGTGGATATGTGGATATACAAGAAAGGATAGAATGAGAAATGATGATATTCGTAAGATGATTGGAGTGGTACCTATCGAAGACAAAATGTATGAAAATCATTTATGTTGGTTTGGACATGTAAGACGTAGAGCTGTAGATGCTCCAGTTAGGAGAATAGAGGCTATGGATTTTGAGAGAAGGGTTAAGACTAGAGGAAGACCGAAAAAGACTTGGAAGGAAGTAGTTTGGAAAGACATGGAGGTTTTAGAATTAGATGAGCAAATGGCCTTGAATAGGAATCTATGGAGGCAGAGAATACATATGGACTTTCTAATGTGATTTTAGATATTGGTTCATATAGCCTACCTCAATCTATTAGGATAAAGGCTCTGATGATGATGATGATGATGATGAAAGGAGCTAAGTGCTACACAGTGTACCTTACCGTAAGAATCCATGAAATGGCAAACAAAACTTGGTTTCCAATTGTTTAAATGTTTTTAAAAATATTGTACATTATGTTTTAAAGTACAAAAGGTCTTATAGGAACTAAGTAAATGTTCTTGACATTGTAGTTGCCTTTGGCAATCATGCATCCAGTTAGTTTGTTGCTGTTTGACCTTAGTTAAGTCATCAGCTCCCACAGATGTCACCTGACTAGTGTACACTGTAGACCTCTGACAATGACCATTAGTCTTATTATTAAGTAAAACTGGCTCTCTAAGGGTGGATTCCTGGCTCATATTATGGGTACGCCATTCTGGCTTTTTAGGGGTCGATCCCTGGCTCGTACTATAAGTATGTTATTTCTTACTATATGTCCCTCATGGGAATTATGCATGATTTTATTGGGATGTTGACTGTCTATATCGATTGATTTGACCGAATGATTATACCAATTGATTTTATTGAATGATTGTACCGAATGTTTTTATCGAAAGATTGTACCCATTGATTTTACCGAATGTTTGCACCAAAGGATTTTATTGAATGATTGTAGAAAAGGATTTTATCGATTGATTGCATTGAATGATTTTATCGAATGATAGTATCGAAAGATTCTATTGAAAGATTGCATTAAATTTTAATTACCGTAAGTGAAATGTTTATGCATTGTTAGGATTTTCGAAAGTATTGTATTAAAATCCCATTAGTTTAAAAACATGAATTCCTTCTCTGTGAAATTCGTTTAGGACACCTATAATCAGACCTAAGGACCGAGACAAGAGAGGTGCTTCAAAGCATTCTTCCGTATTCAACTTGGTATTCCTAACCGGTTATAGCAATTTGTTTCCTTGTGCACTATGTCACTATTAGAGAATGTTAATGAAAATGTCTTATTATAGTTAGGATATTTGCATGTAGTTGCATAGTATCTAATACTAATGAAATCCAATTTAATGCTATTGATTGTAATTGTTATTATAAGAACCTATATAAGATACGTGCATATAGTTAGCATGATATCAGCTATTTTATATATATATATATATATATATATATATTTACTAGGCATAAAGCTCATCCCCTCTTTGACGTCACAGATAGTTCACAATAGTAGCTGCCTATTTAAAGAGAGGATTCCAATCGAATTCCTTGAGGCTTCCATATGGTATTTTTGAGGTATAATCATACAGTTATGTTATGTATTCAGACTTTATTGTACGGTACTTTAGTGTGTCAATAGGATGTAAACTACAAAGTCTATATGTCAAGTATAGGTGTTTGACACAAAAAGGAATGTATACCAAGTTTAAATAACTAATACTTAATATTTATATAAATTGCGATTGTTTAGAAGTATTGATGAGAAATAATCTTTCTTGACTTGATGTAAATGGAATAGGAATGTAAAGAAAAGCTAACATGTAATGTAATGATTGTATTAGGACTACTCATGATTAATTGGATATTGATTTAGTTAAGTAAATTTGTTTGTATGATACTGCTCCCAACTTAACCAAGTGATTGAATGAAAGAAAAAAGTTAGAATGAAATTTGAGTGATCAGGACGTTATAACTCCATTTTTGGGCTCAAGGAGGAAACCTAACCACTACTTTTTATGGGATCAAGTAGCAAATCTTACACCACTTTCTTTTATGGCTTAAGGAGTAAACCTTACAACTCTCCCTTTTATGGCTCAAGTAGAAAACCTTCTACCCAGTTCCTTACTTACAAATGTACTCTCAAGGGTTCACTTCCTTTTACAAATTGTGAAGAGGTTTTCTAGTTTATGTAATCAAAGAGAAGCATCCAGATAGGCAAATGATTACATGATTAAGCTTTAGAGAGATCTACACAAGATTTGCGCTATGCTATACAAGAAATGTCTGAATAATAGAAGGTTTGGAATTTCTTGTACAAGAGTTGATTTTGAAGCTTGAAGAAGATGAAGGATTGTGTCTTTTGGTGTCTTGAACTTCTTAGCTTCCATTTATACTCCCTTGGTTGTTTGTTGAAGCTTGGTGGAGCCAGAAACAAATCTTCTTATTGGCTCACAAGAAACTAGCTGTTGGGGCCTTTCCTGTACACAAGGGATCGATCCCTTAATGGAGGGGATCGATCCCTTTAGCATTCTGCCAAAGGGGGATCGATCCCTACAAGAGGGAATTGATCATATGCTCTTGAATAAATATTTTAATTCTATTAATCCCAAAATCATTTTTCAATTCCATTTAAATATTTCTTAACTTAAACACTTGAAAACTTGGCTCAAACATTATTAAATAGTTTTCTAAAAGTATAAACAATAATGTAATGAGAAAATTACTTAATGCAATATTAAAAAAAATCATTTTCTAAATAGATTAAAACCAATAAAAATAAGCAATTAAATCATGATCTTATATTTGACAAAAATACTCAATATGGTTTGTGAAAATCATAATTATTTAAAGAAAATTTACAATATAGATCTTTCATTTAATCTTGTATAAGTGTTTGTCATTTCAATATATATATATATATAAATATATATAAACTAAAAGCTAACAATATACAAATGGAAGACAACATATGCCTTCTAGAAGCAAGGGCAGTTGGCTATGCACACATACATTAAGGTTTTTGCATATTTTAGCCTATTTCAATATTATTTAGTTCGCTTAGGGTTTGACTTGGTCAGCCTTCATTTGGGTTTGACTTAGTGCTTTTACAATTTGACCATACTCATTTAGAATTCTAAAGTCAAACCATGTTGTTTGTTTTGACCAGTTAGTTCATCACCCCATGGACTAAATCGCCATTTTTTTGTTTTTTGCGCTCATTCCCATGTAACCTAAAACCGTAACTACTTGAGATAAAATGCCTTACTTTTTATTCATAATAGGGTAATTCCATGATTCCGAGCTAGGTGTGCCACTTTGGAAGGCCTGCTTACTTGTGCGTAGGGAACCTCGTGTCTTTACACAATAATTCAAATGTTATGATTCGGTTATCGAATGCATTTCAAATATCAAGTAACTTACGTAGTATTATAGAGATTGCATTTATCACTCAGTGAAAGTGGTTTGCATTGGTTGGACACATATGCATAGACCTGTACATGCTCTAGTTAGGAGAGTGGAGGCTATGAATGATGAAAAAAGGGTCAAGGCTAGAGGAAATCGAAAAAGGATTTGAAAGAAAGTTATTAGGAAAGATATGGAGGCATTAGAGTTGAATGAATGTGTCTTGGATAAGAATGTGTAAAGGAAGGGAATTCGTATGGATGATTTAACTTGAGTTCATATTTTAGTTAATGTAACCTACCTTATCTATTGGGACAAAGGTTTTGATCATGATCAATAAACTTTCCATTGGGAATATTGTAAGAATGATGATGCTCTTTGATGTTAAACAAACTGTATAAAGATTGCTAAAGTGCCTACTACACTTGTATGAACTATGAACATCTCAAAATGCTCATGGAAATATTTATTTATGGGAGTTTGGATCTACCAGTGGCGGTGAGAAATGGGGAAAAGACAAATTTGGAAGGGTAAAATTACCCTTCCATCCTTAATTTTGATTTTTTTATTATTTTATTAAAAAACATTTATATTTAATAGTCTTTTTATCATTTTCAATCTCACTGAAGCCTATTTCACAGCTCATTCAAGCACACCCTTAGATGCTACAATGTGAGTATATGCTTCTAGTTCATGTTAGGAATCTCTCATTAGTATGGCAAAGGCTAAATGCAGTAAAAGATACAATGGTCGTGTTTGGTGCACAAAATTATTGAAAGAATAGGATACTATGAATTTGTAGATAGAATAAGATTATATGATATCATTTTATTTTTTATTTGATATATACAGAGATAAAGAATAAGATAGGATGATTTTTATATCTTTCGAACTTCACTGTATTTACTATCTGTAAAATTAAAAGTAGTATAAAATGGTATTTTTTTGTAGTACTCTTCCCTCAAGAAACATAATTTAAGTTTATAATTTTGTTGTTATAAATATAAATTAAAAGTTAAAAAGTTAAATATTATTTATAATTTTATAATTACTTGTTAAATTTATGAGTTGATTTTTTAATAAAAATTTTAGTTTTAAACAATTTAAAATAGTTTTTCAAAAAAAAAAAGTATTTTGTCAAACAATTAATTTTTGAAAGAAAAAACATTTCTCTGTATTTATTCACTTTTCTTTATTTCTTTATTTCTTTATATTATTTAAATTTAAAATAATTTCATTGATTGTAATTTATATATATTTGTTTTAGAAAAATTAGTTTTTCTAAAAAATAAGTCCATTTTTTAATTACTTTATTTAAAAATAACAATTCTAAAACATTTTTCTTTGTTTTTTAAGTTTTCTTCCACTTCTTTTTTTTTACCAGTTAGAAGGAGAAAAAAAAGAAAGAATACAAATTAAGTTTAATATTTCAAAATTTATAAACTAAAAAATATATAGTTTCTAATAATTTTATGGTGAACACTTATTTCTTTTCCTTGCTCCTTCTTATATTCTTTTCCTGCGGCTGCAAGCAAGAAAAAAAATCTAAGGAAAAAAAAATTTAATCGTAAGAAAAAAGAAACTAGTCAAACATATATTTTATAATAATTTTTATGGTTGAAAATTTATTTTCTAAAAAAGTTATTTAAATATTTATTAATTCTAAAAAATAATTTTTGAAAATAAAAGAATTTTTCATAATGGTTCTTATTATTTTATTAAATATTTAAGTTAATTTTTAAATACAAATTTTAACGATAAAATAAATAAAATATGAGTATTAGAAATAATCATTATTTTTTGGAGAGACTTGAATCATCTTATACTAAGAGGATCACTAATCTTTTTTACAATCAAATTCTCTTTTATATGTGAATACTAATCATAAGATAAAATAATTATCATTCCATTATATCTATCATGCTATGCACAAAATATGACAAAAATGTTCAATATTTTTGATTCGTCAAAGATGCCCTTGTGCTGCTATGAAATGATTCTTCAAGCAGAATTCCGAGAAAATCCTGTCTGGATGCCTCAACAGCAAATACTACTAAAATTTGAAAGTAAAATTGTCCAATCTTAAACTTTAATCCAAGTTTAGGAATATTGTAAATTGTAATTGCGGAAATAAGATCTTTACTCTTTTTTTTTTTAGAAAAATAGTTACCATACTTGCTTCTCTCCAAGCCCTGTAAATATGGCAATCCCCAACACATTAGAAACTTTCCCTTTGCAATCCCAAAATTTGAAAAAACTAGCCGTTTCTCCATTGCTAATGCAAATTCTCCACCCTGTTAAATTTTCTTATATATTAACTATAATCTTCAGTAGATTTACAAGAGAGATTGAGACAATCTTTTTGGGTTTCAATAGATTTTCGAGCCATGAATTCTGGTCGTTGTGCTGCTTGCAGATACTTGAGGAGAAAATGTGCTGCCGATTGTATTCTCTCTCCTTATTTTCCTTCCAGTAATCCCCAAAGATTTGTTTCTGTTCACAGAATCTATGGTGCCAGTAATGTCACAAAACTACTTCAGGTAAATCTCCCTTACCATGCATACATATTGCTGCAAACTCTTGATAAATAATATATATGTTCAAAATTGCAATTGATTTTGAAGACCCTTTCAAGTGTTATTTAACAACTTTCAAGACAATACAAGATTTTCTTTTTTTTTTTAATCAAAATCTCCCGATATTCGAAGATCATTTTGGATCTCAATTAATTTAGAATCGAGTTATTGTCGAACCCAAACAAAGAGCTCTCCCAGCACACAAGATTTCTTGTTCATAATATTGTGTTTAATGGAGATTTTACTTGATATTTTTTACATTGATTTTTAATTGTTATTTTAGATATTCAGTGCC
This sequence comes from Heritiera fomes, assembly GCA_032173925.1. Classification (NCBI taxonomy): domain Eukaryota; kingdom Viridiplantae; phylum Streptophyta; class Magnoliopsida; order Malvales; family Malvaceae; genus Heritiera; species Heritiera fomes. The sequence continues at coordinate 23,924,823 of JAPDPM010000015.1, forward strand.
TATAGGACAATCAACTGGAGATAATAACCAACTATACTCCTGAAAGTGACGCACATTGTTTGACTTTTTTTCCTTCGATTATCCAGCAACTCCCAACCCATTTGCGAGCTGAAGCAGCAGATTCCTTGTACTTCGAGGCGCAATGTCGGTTTGAAGACCCTGTCTATGGCTGCGTTGGGATCATATTTCTGCTGCAGCAACAGATACACAATGCAGAGAGCCAGCTAGCAAAGGCCCGGGCCGAGATTGCAGTTCTGAAATCTCAGACCCAACATCATCAATCTCAACAGCTTCAACCTGAATCTGATTTCAGTAATTTGTTGCAACAGCAGTTACACAATGTTGCCAACCTCAGCTTCTCCGATCAAGATTTTTCTGGGTTTAAGTAGGATTCTATATGTTCAAATAGGTTGAATAACACCGAAGAAGCTTAGTCGTCGTGGAGTAAAAGTGACTTGACAAAAGGCATAAATTCAAATTCTTTGTTTAACCCATAGCGTTTACATATTTATCCCAAAAGAATAAATAGAAGAAAGACAGTTAATCTAACGTCATGGAACCATTAACTGTTAACACTTAAATCGTCCTAATATTAAGAATGGCTTTGCTTGTGAGGTTATATTACATGATGCACTTGTTTTGAGGTTTTATTATATGATGATATGGTACATATTTTATTGTTTTTCATTGCATTGAGCTTTTTACTGTCCTCATTAGCAAAGCAGCTGCACTTGCTTCTGCATGCTTCACATTCTGACTAGTATCAACACAGAAATAATAGGCTTGGCATCTTTGTCCTAATATGTTAGATGGATTATTCTTGATCTTAAAGAGCATCATAGGAACAATTTACATCTACGTAAAATATGTTCATGTTGTTATGTTCATTTAGATGGACAGTAAAATTAATTTTGGCGAGATTAAAAACAACAGAGAGATTAGATATTGTAGCTATCATATTGAAATCAATGATGAAATATGCATTTACATGCAAATACAATCGTGACAGTAAGGTGAAATGTAGTGAGAAGAGGAACTGAACAACAAGCATATTAGATTAAAATTTTATAATATATATTTTATATTAGTGAAATTATTAAATAATTAAAAATTACTTAAATTATATTTTCAAATAATATTTTTGTTAATAAATATTCTAATGATAGTTTAAAAATGACAATACATTTATTGATAACGAAGTAACAACTATTAATATTTGTTTACTTTATTATTTATTAGTTATTTATTTAAGCTAATAACCTAATTTTAAAGATATATATTTAGTCCTTTATTTATGATTTATTTGATAATAAATTTATTCATTTATGTGTTAATTATTTTTAAATTTTTATTAATTTACTTAAGAGTAAAAACTTGATAAAAAAATTAAACTTAAAAAAGAGGGGAGGAGGGACGAAATTGGAAAATGCACAGCTATTGGAGGTGCTTCCAGTGAGAATTATTGGTGTAGTATTGTGGGATTTTCCTATAGACTTTGCTTGGTAGAGAGAAAAGAAAAATGCAAAGATGAAAAATTGAAGGGATGGAAAAATGGAAAAATGAAAAACATTAATTATTTTCTTTATTTGTACTTAGTAGGAAAGATGGAACAATGGATAGAAAGTATATTTCTTTTCTCCTATTACTTGATAAAGTGGAAAAGTGAGAGAAAAGAAAACTAAAAATAAAATGATTTTACCATCCTACTCTTATACAAATATTTAACAAGTGTAATTGTTTTGGATTCTTTTTTGGCATTTATTGAGTTTTTATTTTCAAAGAGATATTTTTTAAAAACAAAATTAGTTAAAATAATTCATTAATAATTAATTAAATAATTAATTTATGGTAATTAATTAATTTGTTCATTATTAAGTATAATTAATTAATAATTAATTTATGATAATTAATTAATTTATTCATTATTAATTAATTGTATGATGACTACTAGATGTTAAATATTGCTTAACTCAACCATGAATAATGTCCAATACTAATACAATCATTTTTATACAAGAAACATGTCACATTTCGGTGTCTTAAAAACAAGGTTAACTTTTTCTTTTTAACTTTATTTTTCTTATACATCAATTACCATTTGCATTAATTGCTTTTTGGTCTGTATTCAATGTCACTGTAAGTTCATTCTATTACTTTCATTTACTATCTACCTTTATGTCATAAACCATATAACGGTGAACATCAAATATAATATCAGAATGTAAACCAAAGTGCCTTAATATATAATTGTATATATCAACTTAATTTCCTACTTTCCTTTGACACTCCTAACATTTCATTATGTGATTTATATCCCAAACTATAAATACATTAGCTATGCATAGACTGTCTGGATACAAAAGCATAACATATATTGTACATCTTATTACGTGGTACATTAGGTTTTTGAAAGCTAGCTTCAACTAACCTCAATAGTAGCAGCGATCGTGTTTACCATCAATAATATTAGACTTAAACTCGAAAGGAATTAGATACTATGTAATTAACATGCATGTATCATAACTATATTTCTACATTTTTATTTACTATCAATAACCATAACATGAGAATCGGAAGAAAGGATTGCTATAACTGGTAGGGATACCAGGTTGAGTATCTTATTTGTCTCGGTCCTTAGGTCTGATTATAGTGAACTTAAATGAACTTTACAGAGAAGGAATTCATGCCTTTAAACCAAAGTTCCATTATTTTTATAATCATTCGATGAAATCATTCGATAAAATCATTCTGTGAAGATATTCAACATCCCAATAGAATCATGCAACATTCAGTTCTTGAATGGGAATAACATTAAGACATATTGCTATAGTCATAGGGTGTCCATCCCGTGTCATGGAGCCATTGACATCCTACTGATTGCTGAAGATTTGCTCAGTGTCAATAGCAAAACCATTAAATACTTCTCACTCATATGACTAAGTCAATTATGTCCTAGCTCAGTTGTACCATTAATATCCATAGCATTGATAGAGGAATCACATATCTTAGCCTACATCATCTATAATGAGGGGCACTTTGAGCCCTTAGTCACAACCATAGAACTTTTAGTAAACTTTTACTTACCATCACTAAAGGTGTTGCAAAACCCTTCATCATCATGCTTCTCCATAGAAATCAAATTCATACAAATATCAAGAATATGTTTAGCATTTTTCAAAACAAAATTTGTACTATTATTGGTCTCCAGGCACATATCTCCCATATCAATGGCTTTAGCAGAGCCATCATTATTAACACTCCTAAAATCATTGGATGAGCAAGATTCAGAGTACTCTCTTCGAGATGTAGCATGAACCAAGCCATCATTGTCAATCACTTAATTGATTTCATGGCGTGCAAGATTAATAACAACATCATCATCACACAAAATAAGGAAGTCGTTTGTAACAATGGCAACTTTATCAACATCACTATCAACACAATCTATCTTTCCTTACCTTTGTTTCTTTTGCTATCCTTTCTTAACTGCTGACAACATTTCTTTATATGCCCTTTTAGACCATAATGATAACACTCAATATTACCAAACTTGTTGGGCCTACTCTTGCTTCTACCTTTATTCTCCAAACCTTTACTTTTACTTCTCCCCCTATTTATTGTAACTAAGACTTCTAACTATGAAAAGGAACCTTGTGACTTTCTTCTTATCTCTTCATTCCAAATGCTGTTCTATTTTAGTCTATAATTACATTTCAAAGATAAAATTCAGACCCTAAATGCACTAAACTCAATACCACCATCCAAACCCTAAAATTTCATACAAATTTTTCACACCACATTTGCATTTAACCTAATCAATTTGCATTGTACCTTTGGGTGCCAAAAAGAAGGTCAAACCCTCCTCTCCTAAATGCCTTGGCTGAATGCTACCTAGACAAAATTTCAAATTTGTCAAGATCTCATCAACACATTTCCAACATAATATCATCACACATCGAAATGAAGCATGCTTTGTACCTTCTTGCAATAAAATGAGCCAAAAACCTTGTCTCGACAAGCTTGGCCAAACCTTTTTAGGCTTAATTTCAACATTTTGTCAACAATACATCAATTCTAAGATCACAAGTTCTTTAATACCATTTGAATCATCCAACCCAAATCCTCCTTGGTCGAACCGTTCTCAAGTTGGTCAAATCCCTTTTATGAAAAATGCTTAAACCTTGTCAACATTTTATAATATCATGACCATTTTCATTGAATGATTAACAATTTTATAATATCATGACCAATTTTGAATAAGGACAAAGGAGTTCTCTTTACCAAAATCACCTTGACTAAAGGCTTAGCAAGCTTCCTTTCCCTTTTTTCTTTTTTATTCTAATTTTTGTCTAGGCCTTGAACTTGTGAAGGTTGCGGAAGAGAGTATTCTACATGTTCACAAGTGAAGACAACAAATTTTTTTTTTTTAGGAAATGTGATAATGGTCGAAACCCTTAGGAGCTCTTTCACTTATGTTTAATTTTTTTTGGCTTCACATATTTCAAAATGAAACCATTTTCTTCCTGTAGTTTTGTTTAGCTCTTCACTTAGGAGAATTTTAGATTGTCATTTGCAAAGTGTGGCATGTAGTGGTAGGCCGTAGTGGGGAATCTCCCTTCATGGCTTTTACTTTGATGGCTAATATTGGCCATGGTGGAAGGTGCCAAATTACAACAAGACATGGAATATTCTATTTAAGGAGTATGAGTGAACATCTCTTGGTTATGCAATTTGGCCTTTATGAATCTGGTCTCCAATTTTATTCCAATTTAGTCCACATTTTCTATTAATACAACTTATGACACAAATTTAAATAAGTAATTGTACTAATCCACAGTGAAAGTGAATGACCATAATGGCTAGAAAGAGATAATGAACATAATGGTTGGAAAGATCTCTAAGTTAATTTTCCAAGAAAATTTAAATCACTTCAATTGGCATTTCTTATCAAAAGTTATATGTGATTCTTCACAAATTGCTTGCTAGCCAAGTTGCCTGCACATAGTGCAACTTCAACTTCAAAAATTTACAATGAGCCATATATGGTTGGGAAGCTCTATGAGTTAGCTTTCCATCAAATTTTATAGCATGTTAATTGCACCTCTCTATCTACAATTATGATTAAATCAATACAGATTGGTCAAAGTTTCTTACTTATCCAATATTAAATTCTAAATTAAATCCATTTAAACCTTGAATTTACAATTAACCATAAAAATTAGACCTGGCAATTCGTGTTCATGTAAAACCGTGTTCGTGTCATGTAAAACCGTGTTCGTGTCGTGTAAAACACAAAAATTTCGTGTCAAAATTCGTGTCGACATGAAAAACTCAAAATGTTATTTTTAATTTTTACCTTATTCATATATTAATTTTACTTAATTTTAACCCCATGTCACATCTCGTAATATACATTAAATATCACATTTCACACACATAACAGTGATTGGTTGAGCTATCTGTGATGTCTTTATCACTATTCATTTTCACTTGTAATAGTAAACATGCTAGTAAATAAAATTTATATTTATCTATTCTCAATATTCACATAACTGTACTATCAATTTACATCCCCTGCACATAATTATATAAAATGTAGTATTGAACAATAATGTCTAAACATATAAAGAAGATGAATATACCTCCAGGATCCACCAATAGCTGCCTCGAGATACCAAAAGCGCAACAAAATCCTCATAACGATGTAACAAAAGATCACTGTTGATAATATGTGGAATGGAAAAATAAGGGATAAGCTAACGTGCTCAGTAAGAGAATTGTATGTAAAATTGATACTATGAAATCTATATGCTAAAAACACTTATTTCCTAATAGTACACTAAGGTATAAGTTAGGATGGATACTATAGTCGGCTAGGAAACCGATGAAGTATGAGAGGTATTTTAGAATACTTATCGTGTCCCTGCCCCTAGAAGTGACTATAGGGAGTAAACATTTGAAATTGATATGAATAACCATTTTAATCACATGAAAACAATAAATGGTATTATTTAATCTATAAATAAACAATATATATATAAACACTTTCATTTAAACACTTCTGTAAACAGTTTAGTCTAGAAACCCAGCAAACAGTACAATAACACTTTAAAACTTCCTAGTACAGTCAACATTTAAAACATTCACTTCGGTACCAGTAGCATTTTCAGTGGAATAAATAGTACATTACAGTGGAGATTAGGCAACACCCAATGAATATCATGCTATAATAATGTCCCAAAAGGGAGAAATAATAACACGTGATACATATGGCCATAGTCTATGGGGTCTACAATGTGTATTGATGAGGTGACAATTGGGATGTTGATACTAGGATCAAAATCTATCAGCAACAGTACAGTAATAGTAACACGTGACACATGAGCATGATACGGGGCCTAACAATTTCAAAACAATGTATATCCAGTAGAAATACCATTTATGAAATCAATTTCACCGATAATATCTCCAATCAGTCCATAAATAAATATATTGAAAATATATTCAGTTTATGAATAAAAATTCATAAAATATTCACATTTCAGTATTCTTTCCTGAAAATGTTTTATTTATCTATAGAACAATAATAAGCATATGCTGATACCTTCACGTAATTAAAATTTATTAACATGAATATTTAAATATTGTTTTTTGATAAATATAAAATTATGTAATCTTAATAAATACCAATCACTTGGAATTCTACTTATTTCTATCCTTTAAATATATTAGAAATAATTTCTTAGAACTTTTATAATTTTCAGCAAAGTAACGGTTGTTTTCTAACCTAGCCTTCATACACGGAAGATATAGTTTATACACCAACCAGTATCCACAATTTCACAAATTCCAAAGTATTTGATTTTCAAATCATTCTATAAAATCATTTCAAGCCAAAATACGCATTTACAGTATCCTTACAGCTTTCACACTCATCCCTTACCTGTCTAATTTCACCGATATAACTGATAGCACCACTTGATATTCACAACTCTCGAGCTATAAAACATTACATTAACCTTATTAATTCACCATATTTTAATTTATAACCCATCCTTCTTCATGAAATTCAGCCACATTGTCTGCAGTAATTATTTAACCAGTCTAAATTACACCGATGCTAAAATATAACTTCGTCAAATTAAGTCCGAATTTAATTTCGATCACTCCGGAAGACTCCTTATAATTTCTACAGTATTATGGCACTTCAAATTCATCAAATGAAGCACAAAAACCTCTCCCTTTAGCCATGGCTGAAACCTCCACAATACCATTTACATGGTATTTCATCCATTTAGCCATTAATTTATGTTTCAACCTTAATTTCTACTCATTTAAACACTACTTTCATACATCAACGCTTCATGAATCCTACATTTCCATCAATGGTTGAAAACCTTAGGGAGTGATTTAGAGAGATTCACTCCAATCCAAGGTTAAACTCATGCTTAAGAAGCTTAAATGTATCATTTCCTACCATTAAAATTTAAAGAATCCAAATGTATAGAGAGAGCTCATGTGATAACCGTAAATTTTTCAATTATTGGAAATTACTAATATTGGAAATTAATATTAAAGAAAATAGATAAGAGGAAATAGATAAATTAAAGTAAATAAATAAATTATTTATGAGAGGGGAATACTGTTGGAATTTCAGTAATTGATGAAGTGAAGAAGTGGAGAAAATTAATTTGGATAAATTTGAGGAATTTAATTTGGATAAATGGAAATCCAAATTAAATAGGAAATGAAAAAGAAGAAAAAGAGGAAAAAAGGAGAATTTCGAGAAATTCAAAAATTCTCAGGAATTCGGCAAATCAAAAATTACGAAAATTCGGTAAAAATTTCGGAAAATGATTTCGAGTAAAATTAAATAAATTATTTATGAAAATTCTAAAATTTAGAATTTTAATTTCTAGAAATTATTCTCGACGATCGAGATGAGGAATCGGGAGAGATGGAGTACGGGCGCGACCGATAAGAGGAAGTCGTCGACCTGGGAAAAAGGTAAGGGATGCAGGTGCAGTACTGTAAGGATATTCAGTCTGCATGATTTTAATTATGAAATATTTTATGAAAATATTTATGAAAATATTGCGATGAATGATTGGTTGGAAAATTGTGGTGAAGTACCGGTTGAAATTATAAACTGTATTTTCCGTGCAGGAGGCTAGCCAATTGGCAGCCGTTATACTGTCGAAAAATTATTGAAAATTTCTAGAAAATTTCATAAAATCATAATAAATGATTTTATTTCACGAGAAATGATTTTCAATCACGAAAATTGAGAAAATGAATATTTTCTAGAAAAACATGAATGAAATGAAAGTGATTTTAAAATATTCATGTTTTCGAGAATGGTGATAATGAAATCACCGAAATTTCTCCTGATATGTAAATTACACATAATACGAGATGAAAAATGAAAAGAAATAAAGTGAATATTTTTATATATATATTTCTTAAATATTCACTAAATGATTTTATAACCTTTATGGTTTTAAATTATGAAATTATATATATTTTTATAAATTCCATAAAAGTTTATTGATGATGAAAAATACGGTTTTGAGACTAGATGGCATCCTATCATGCTGATATGTGATATGTGATATGTAACATGTAATATGTGATATGTGATATGTAGTCCCGGTCGACACCTGATCAGTGATTCGCCGAGGACAATTATAGACTATGGCCATAGATCTGACATGAAGATTTTATACCCTTCGGGGTCTATAGCATGATATGAGTAACGACCCAGTGGACGGGCTGGGCGTGTGTGCCTAAGTCTCCATATATGATATGTTTTACATGATATGTGATATGTGAAATGTAAATGTTTTACATGATATGTGATACGTGAGATGAAATGATTTATAGCATTTTATAAAATGCTTATTTCAGTACTGTTCTTAGTACTACGAGATGATTTTCATATGATATGTAATATGAATATGTAATATGTTTTCAAAAGGAAAAAGGAGGAAAGTAAATCTAATATTCTTATTTTAATTTTAAATTGAATATTAGATTTAAATGATTTATATGTTATACGAAAAAGGTTTAATAGCTTATTTTGCTATTTAAAGTACTGTACTAATATGATTGTACAGTAAAACATGAAATGAGTTTTATAAGAAAATGATGACGATTTAACTAATATTCTTTTCAAAGAAAATATGAATATTAGTTATTTTATTTAAATGCTTTATTTCATAAAAGCATTATTTTGAAAAGAATATGAAAACGATATGAAATAAAAAGGAAAATGATTTAAATTTCAAACGAATAGAAAATTACTCTCTACAGTTGCTTCTAGGTTCCGGGACAAGATAGGTATTTCAAAATACCTACCTTACTCCATCCGGATCCCTAGCCGACTGTAGTATCCTTCCTACATGTGTGCCTAGAGTCCCATAGGAAAAATGAAAAAGATTTTCAGCATATAGAAACTGAATATCAAGTATGCATATAATTCCCTTACTGAGCCGTGATTTGCTCACCCCTTAATTTTAACATTTCAGGTTTTCGAAGACCGAGAGTCTAGCAGTAAAAGGATTTTCAACTGCGCATTTGGGGACGATGTGACAGGTCAATTTAATTAATAAGGTATGATCATTTATTTTCTGTATTTAGACATATTCACAGTACTACTTTCTTATGAAGTAAGATAGGGGATGTAATTCGTATTATAATTTAATATGAAATTATTTATATGTAAAGGAAAAGTAAAGTATCGCAGACAGCCCAACCATATAAGATGTATAGAATAAGGTGAAAAATAGGGTCACGGGCTGTGACAGCTCACCTTGGCTGAATTGTATAGGCTCCCTTTCCTCTTGATTTTGTCAACTTTTCAATGAGCTATGGGTATGGGTTTGTAGAGCTTGAAGACTAGAACAACTTTGTAGAAGAGGTTTTGGTGAGCTAAGGTAGTTTAAGTGATGTTTTGATGAGCTTTTCTTTTCTTTCTTTTATTTTGGTTATGGAGGCCACGTGAAGAAGGAACAAGAAGAGGGAATAGTGGCCGGCTGATGTGAGGAGAAATTTATAGAATGTTCTACATAGGGACAAAATGACAAAAAATGCCCTTAATTATAAGATTTTCGGATAATTTTGCCTTTAATTTTTCGTAACTTTTTTAACTATCCTATTAAACTCCAAAAATTCATATTTCATCCCCAAATATTATTATTGGACATATTTTAATGAATAAAGGTGGTTTCGTTGAGGTTTGATATACTATAAAGGGGAAATTACGAAAATACCCATATCAGGTAAATCATGTAGATTTCTGATCCTACCACTGATTTAATCTATCTGTTGACATATCTTAGAACTTATTTATATATAGATTATCATTCTTCAATCAGTTGGTCAAAAGTCAATTTATTGTGACCGTTATTCATGAAAGTTCATTCGGGCTATGTACTTAATTGTCACTTTCTAAATTGCTTTCATACTTCCCAAAAATAATCTAAATAAAGGGTTTTCGTTTGGAAATTCTTACCATAGGCTTTTTGGACTCTCTTTACAATATTTGTTCGGTCTCACATTCATTCATACACTGTAGGGCCTGTGGGACCCACCTTACTGTCTCGGGCTAAACCTACGAAATACACAAGAATTGAATAATGGTGAGTAGCCCTACATGTACAACAGTACTATAATATAAGGTTCTCATTGTCGACCCTAAAAGGTATCTACACTCAAGTACACGTGGTCTTCAAGTAATACAGAGATGAGTCCAGAAATATCGTCCCACAGAAACTGGTAGTGCGAAGCTTAGCTAAATACTAGATACTATTATCTAAGGTATATCCTAGCAAATTATGAAGATTTAGTTTACTTGGGTGTGATCTACAAAGGCTAACAAAGCAAAATAAAATAAAATAAAATAAAATAAAATAAAATAAAAGTAATTGAAATTAAAAAGCAAATAAGAAATACTTATGGTAGAAATGATGAAAATAAAATAACTGCAAAAGGAAAGAAACAAAAATGCAAATAAGTAAAATGGAAGGGTAAAAATGTAATTTCTTAACTATATGGGTCTAAAATGCAAATAATGAAAATATGCATGAAAATCCTAAAATGAAAATAAAAATGCATGAACATGTAAAAAAAAAAATAAATCAAAACTAATGTAATTGAAAGAAAAATGAATTAATGCATGAAGTTCCTAAACTAATGTATGAAAATGCCCAAGTAACTGAACTTGAAATTAAACCAAATTTTACCTAATCAAAGAACTATATGAATACTAGCCCAAGACACCTAAAATGTACCTAACACAATACCTAAATGCATAGAATTAATGTGAATATAAAACCTAGACAGAATTGAAATTTAAAGCAAATTGAATTGAAAATGTAAATAAATGATCATGAAAAATTATCTAATGTAACCTACACTTAGACCGCTAATTAAATGGACCTAAAATGAGCTCAATATGATGAAACTACCCCTAGAAGACTCCTAAAACAGCAGCTGAAAATCTGGACAGAATTTATAATGCAAGGATGCCTAACATGGAATTAATGCCAAAAATGTTATGCAAATGCTATGGAAATGGCATGAAAATGCAACTTAAGCTAGCCAAAAAAATTATCTAATGAATGTATGGTCCTAATATGATCTAATACTACCAAAATGCACCTTAAAATGTCATAAAACAATATTAAAAAAAAAATGTAAACAGCCACAAAAACTGATCAGGAAAAACAGTGTACTAATACGATTATGTCTAAGAAAATGCAATGGAACCTAATCTAAATGAAGTCCTAAAATTCCCAAATTAAAATATAACCCAGACATGACCCGAAGACACATAAATGGTCCTTAAAATGAAGCAAATGCAGACATAAAAAATTACTATAAAAAACGTCACTTTGTTGGACAGATTTAAAAAAAATGCATGAAACACCTAAACTAATGCCTAGAACATGTATCAAACACTTAGTAAACCCTATTATAATGGCATGAAATTAATACCAATCAATAGAAGACTTAAAAGAAATTAAAAAGGACTAAAAACAGAACCTGAAGGGACCCTAAAACCGAACCAAAAAGCAGCTACAAAGTGAAAAACTGAAAACAGTCAAAAATAACTCCTAAGTTAACCTCTCCTACTTTGATCATTTTTTGTATTTTTGTTTTGTAAAATATGTAAAAAATGAATTAACCCAACAAAATAGACTCTTAAAACAGTATAAAAAAATTCTAAAAAATTTTTTAAAGATCTGAAAATAGGAAATAAAAATTGCTAAAGAAACCAACTCTAGACTAACTTAAAAGAAGACCAACTTCCTACATATCCTACTTTAAACATTTTTTTTATTTTTGTTTTAAAAGATTTTTAAAAACTGCTTTAAACCATTAAACTAGACCTCTAGAACAGTAGAATAAAAATACTGAAAATTCATTTAGACATTTCAAAGCGTAAAATAAAAATTGCAAAAGGAAACTATGGACCAAGCTCCCTCACAAGAGCTATGGAAGTAGTTTTTCAACCTCTTAAGCTCCCATGATCATGGGACTCAATCATGAACCAAAATAAAAGAAAAAAGAAAGAGTAGAAGATGAATATAGTTGCTGGAAATTTAAAGAAACAAAAAGCTTAAGTAAAGAGTGCAATAATGTAGTAAAGAGTAAAGAAAAACATCATGAAAACTTGTATTGAAATTGCAAAAATGTAAAGAACATTAAGGAAATAAAAATGGTGGCTGCTCTAAACTTGTAAAGAAAAAAAGTTGCTGGAAAAACAATAAAACTAAACCCTAGGCACCCCGCCCTAGGTTAGGTCTCATAAAGTTGCTTATATAGTCACTTAACCTAGGGATACAATGGTAATTTCTTATCTTAGATGAGTTGGCATTAATTGCCACTTGTCTTCATATCCTTTGGCTCTTCAAAGTAGATATTTCCATGTTATTGAAGTGCCCATATCAGCCATGGACACCTCTCCCTTTCTAGCACTTTCCTTTTTGTCTTCTAGTCCATATAAGCGTACAAGGTGGCAAGGGCATGTGTCCTTCATGTGTTGGCATATGTCTTTTGTTCTTATTCACTAAGAGTGAGTAGGATGATGACATATGGCATACTAGATGTCAAAAGATGGGAGAGAAAATGAAGAGTCATGCTCCCTTGTCTTGTAGTGGTCCAGTCTATTTTCTTGCCCATTTCAGTCTATTTTCTACTGAAAAAACTGAAATTCATCTTGAATTTATTTTTCTACAAAATATGAGGAATTTAATAAAATTAGGAGAATAATTAATAAATCATGGGGGAATTAAGTAATTATTAATCAGTAAAGTACTAAAATAACTCTATTTTCATAGAGTTATCACTGACATCCTCCCCACCTTAGGAAATTTGGTTCTCCAAATTTGATCGGACCAGTCACTGGAATAACTCTTTGTACTTCTCTCGCATTAAACTTTCTAATTCTCACGTAGCCTCCTCCTCTAAATGGTATTGCCAAAGCACTTTCACTAATAGATTAGTCTTAGACCGTAGTACTTGATCCTTCCTATCCAAGATCTAAATAGGTCTCTCCACGTAACTTATATCCTCCCTGATCTCCAACGGCTCGTACTAAATTACATGAGAGGGATTTGGATGGTACCTCTTCAACGTTGATATGTGGAAGACGTTATGCACCTTAGATAATTTTTGTGGTAGTGCTAACTGATAGGCAACATCTCCCACACGGTTTAAGATCTCGAATGGCCTGATATAACGAGGACTCAATTTCCCTTTTTTACCAAATCTTATGATGCCTTTTGATGGTGAGACCTTAAGGAAGATAGAATCTCCAACTAAGAACTCTAAGGGTCGACCTCTGGTATCTGCATAACTTTTCTGCTAACTCTGTGCTGTCCTCAATCTCTTACAAATAATTTGTACATCTCGGGAAGCTTGTTTTACCAAGTCGGGAGCTAAAAATTTCTGATTACCCACTTCTTCCCATGCAACAGGTGATCTACATCGTCTGTCATACAAAGCTTCATACGGTGCAATGCTGATATTGGACTGATAACTATTATTATATGCAAACTCCGCCAGTGGCAAATGATTGTCCCAAGAGCCTTTAAAATCCAATACATACGTTTTCAACATGTCCTCGAGCGTCTAGATGGTGTGCTCGGAGTGTCCGTCAGTCTGCGGATGGAAAGAGGTGCTGAAATTTATTTGGGATCCCATAGCCTCTTGAAACCTCTCCTGAAACTATAAAGTAAACCAGGAATCCCTATTAGAAGTGATGATCATTGGAACATCATGTAATCTCACTATCTCTTGAACATACAAATCGGCTAAGGCACTGAGAGAATCAGTAGATCTATGGCAAGAAAATAAGCAAACTTCGTCAACCGATAAGCTATCACCTATATACTGTCATGATTCCTTTGGGTTTTCGGCAAACCCATAACAAAGTCTATAGTAATATGCTCCCACTTCCACATCGGGATAGATAGAGGCTGTAGTAACCCAGCAAGCTTCTAGTGCTCAATCTTCACCAGCTAACATGTGAGACATCTTGCTACAAACTCTGTGATGTCTCATTTCATCTTAGGCCACCAATACACTCTCCGTAAATTATGGTACATTTTAGTACTGCCTGGATGCAAAGTGTACCTGAAAGTGTGGGCCTTTATCAAAATCAGATGCTTTAGTTACTGGTTCTCAAGAATACAAATCCTGCCCTTAAAGCTCAATATCCAGTCAATGCCAATCCAAAAATCTGACTATACTCTTATTTGTACCTGATTGGCCACCTCAATACTATAAGCATCACTTCTCTAAGCATTCCTGATTTTGTCTATCAAATCCGGCTCAATCCTGAAATTGGCAGTAAACCCATATCTCTCAAAAGAAATCTCGCTCAGATTGAGGCTCAAGAGCTTCTCTATTAATACTCCCGAACCATCATGTATGGTACCATACCTATATGCTTACGACTTAAAGCATTTGTCACCACATTTGCTTTCCTCGGGTGGTATAAGATCTCATAGTCATAGTCCTTTAATAGCTCCATCCATCTATGTTGTCTCATATTCAACTTCCGTTGTGAGAACAAATACTTTAGACTCTTATTGTCTGTGTATTCCTGGAATCTCTCTCCATAAGATAGTGCCACTATATCTTCAATGCAAACACCACAACGACTAACTCCAAGTCATGAGTTGGATAATTATTTTCATGCTCTTTCAACTGCCTAGAACCATAAGCAATTACCCAACCATTCTGCATCAAAACACATCCCAATCCCAATGCGAAAGCATCATTGTAGACTAGAAAACCCTCTAATTCACTAGGAAGAGCAAGAATAGGACCACTAGTCAATGTCCTCTTTAACTCCTGAAAACTGTGCTCACAGACATCTATCCACTCGAACTTAACATCCTTGTGTGTGAGGTGAGTTAATGGAGCAGCTAGTCTTGAAAATCCATCTACAAACCAGCGGTAGTATCCGGTTAGACCCAGGAAGCTTTGTATCTCTGTCATTATCTTAAGCCTCTCCTACTATATAATGGCCTCTATCTTGGACGGATCTATAGATACCCTGTCTTTGGATACGACATGTCCTAGAAATGTAATATGATCTAGCCAAAACTCACACTTACTGAACTTAGCATACAACCTTCGGTCTATGAGGGTCTGCGGAATTATGTAGAGATGCTGCTTGTGCTCCTCTGCTGACTTGGAATATACCATTATATTATTAATGAACACTATCACAAACTGATCCAAGGATGGCTAAAACACTTCATTCATCAAACTCATAAATGCTGCAGGGGCATTCGTCAATCCAAAAGGCATCACAAGGAGCTCGTAGTGACCATACCAAGTCTTGAATACAGTCTTAAGGACATCAGCTTCTCGTATCTTCAACTAATGATACCTGATCGAAGATCAATCTTCGAGAACACTTGTGCACCCTTGAGCTGATCAGATAAATTATCAATCATGAGCAAGGGATACTTATTCTTGATGGTAGCCTTGTTAAGCAACATGTAATCTATACACACCCTCAAGCCACCATCTTTCTTCCGGATGAATAATATTTGGAGCACTCACGGAGACACATTAGAGTCAATAAAGCCCTTATCTAGTAATTCTTGGAGTTGCTTCATAAGCTCCTCCAACTCTACCAATGCCATCCGGTAATGGGGCTTAGAAATGGGCTCCATATCGGGTACCATATCAATAGCAAACTCCATCTCTCGATTCGGTGGTAACCTTGGTAAATCATTTGGAAGTACATCGAGGAAATCCTTAACCACAGGAATCTCAAACAGCTCTAGATGTTTCTTTTCCATGTCCTCCACTTATGCAATGAAACCTTCAATCACGTCACACATAATACTCAAACAGTTTAGTAATAATAATTTCACTTCCATTACTTATCTAATAATTTTATAGCATAATGTTCAGGATGAGAGAAGGTAATAAACTTAGTATAATAATCTAAGCTAACATAGTTCGTATTTAACCAATCCATTCTTAGAATTACATCAAAATCATACATATTCAACAAAATTAGGTTAGCTGTCATTTCCTTCTCTCCTATTGTCACATTACAGTTTCTATACACCATTTCAATCATCTATGATTCCTTAAAGGGTGAACTAATCTATAAAGTATACCCTAAGGGTTCAAGTTCTACTGGTATTTTACTAGCACAAGTAGGCAACAAAAAGGAAGGTGAGAACCAAGATCAAATAAAACAAGCATTGAAATGTCAAAAATGTAAATCTTACTTTTAATTACATCTGTAGAAGTGTCAGCAGCCTCCTGATCTAATGCGTACACCTAACCTTGTGTCATAGCCTTCTTACCCTTCTCTGCTGTTGTTGCTCGTCTGGGCTGTGAGGGTGTCACCTTTTCTGACTCTGTCTATGTCAGGGCTGCTGGAGGTGGAACAGTAGCTAAAGTAGTAGATGCAACTGCCTCTCGCAACATCGGGGAATCTCTCACTAAATGCTCTGTCTAACCATATCTAAAGCAGGCCTTAGAGAGCATATAACAAGGTTGAGTAAAGTGTGACCTCCCACACAGTGTACACCTGCCCGTGGTACCCTTTTGACTAGTATTAAAGCTAGTAGTAGTGGCTGTAGAAGTAGGTCTAATTGATCTCCCCTCTGAAATCTGAATAACCGATGTCTTGGCCTTCTTAAGCTGCCATCTACCTATCCGATCCTCTGTCCCTCTCTTCGCCTTCTCCTTACCCTTTCCCTTAACCTTAGACCTAGAATCAGTATGGAACTGCTCGAAGTCCCTCTCACATAACTGTGCTTGTCAGACAGCCTCATCATAGGGCTGAATATAGAAGGGGACTAATTGGGTTTGAATTGAGGGTCTCAATCCTACCATAAATCTATCAATCTTTTGCTCCTCACTAGTCCTGGTCTGCGGATCAAATCCATTGAGAGTGGTGAATCTGGACTCATACTGGTCTACAGTCATACCTCTTGAACCAATTCTAGAAAATCCTGCTGTAACTTGTTCTGTGATGTCCGAGGAATATACTGTCTCCAGAAAGCCTCAAAAAATATCGTCCATGTCACCACTGGATCCTGGGCCAATAATATTGTCTGAGTCAACTTCCACCAATGCTCCGCATCATCAATCAACGAGAACACTGCTAAACCCACTTTCTCTGTCTCCAAACACTGCATATACTTAAACAATTTCTCTGTCGCATTTACCTACTGCTCTACCACCAATGGATCCTTATCCCCCTTAAACTTCGGAGGATCTAACTTATTAAACTGCTACACTAAACTTATATCATAATAAGACTCAACATCCTGCTGTGACTACTGTACTGGTGGCTGCGATGCTACCTGCTGCTGGGGTGTAGACTACGGAGCTAGCTGTCGTTCGGGAGGTGTTGGTGCTTGTATCGGCTGAGGTGGGGGTGGTGCTATAAGTGGTGCTACAACTCTAGCCTCTCTGTCTGCAGCCCTATCTGCATTATACATGGCAATAAAGTCTGCCAACATCCGTTTCACCCTCATAATTCTAGTATTTGAGCTCTCGGGCTACAGAGGGAGTGCGGGTTTTGGGTAGGCTCCGATGCTGGTTCCAGAATTGGCTCTGCTCTATTGAGTCCTCTACCTTGTCGGGTACCCTTACATCCACTCATTATTGTATAGCACATACATTCAAATTGGTTTTCAGTCACTTGCATCATTTATATATTCAGACTATACAATGCTACAAGGGATGTACTTCGATGTAAAAATAAAGATACTGATAGACATCAAACCAACCTCTCTCTGATACCAATTAACTGTCACATCTCATAATATACATTAAATATTACATTTCACACACATAACAGTGATTGGTTGAGCTGTCTGTGATGTCTTTATCACTATTCACTTTGACTTGTAATAGTAAACATGCTAGTAAATAAAATTTATATTTATCTATTCTCAATATTCACATAATTGTACTATCAATTTACATCCCTTGTACATAATTATATAAAATGTAGTACTATATATTAATGTCTCAACAGATAAAGAAGATGAATATACCTCCAAGATCCACTAATAGTTGCCTTGAGATACCAAAAGCACTGCCAAATCCTCAGAACAGTATAACAAAATATCACTGCTAATAATTTGTGGAGTGAAAAAATAAGGGGTGAGCTAACGTGCTTAGTAAGAGAATCATATGTAAAACTAATAATATAAAATCTATATGCTAAAAACACTTAGCTCCTAACAGTACACTAAGGTATATGTCAGGATGGATACTATAATTGGTTAGGAGATCGATGGAGTATGGGAGGTATTTTAGAATACCTGTCATATCCTGACCCCTAGAAGTGACTATAGGGAGTAAACATTTGAAATTGATATGAATAACCATTTTAATCACATGAAAACAATAAATGGTATTATTCAATATATATAAAAACAATATATATATAAATGCTTTCATTTAAACACTTCCGTAAACAGTTCAGTATGGAAACCCAGCAAACAGTACAGTAACACTTTAAAACTTCCCAGTACAGTCAATATTTAAAACATTCACTTCGGTACCAGTAGCATTTTCAGTGAAATAAACAGTACATTACAGTGGAGATTAGGCAACACCCAATGAATATCATGCTATAATAATGTCCCAAAAGGGAGAAATAATAACATGAGACATTGGCCATAATCTATGGGGTGCAGAGTGTGCACTGATCAAGTGATAACTAAAACGCTGATAATAGGATCAGTATCTATCATCAATAGTACAGTAACAGTAACACGTGACACGTGAGCATCATACGGGACCTAACAATCTCAAAATAGTGTATATCCAGCAGAAATACCATTTATGAAATCACATTCATCGATAATATCTTCAGTCAGTCCATAAATAAATATATTGAAAATATATTCAGTTTATAAAATATTCACATTTTAGTATTCTTTCCTGAAAATGTTCTACTTATCTGTAGAACAATAATAAGGATATGCTGGTACCTTCAGTAATTAAAATTCATTAATATGGATATTTAAATATTATTTTTCGGTAAATAATAAAATTATGCAATTTTAATAAATACCATTGAAATCACTTGGAATTCTACTTATTTCTATCCTTTAAAAATATTAGAAATAATTTCTTAGAATTTCTATAATTTTCGTCAAAGTAATAGCTGTTTTCTAACTTAGCCTTCCTGCACAGAAAATACAGTTTATACACCAACCAGTATCCACAATTTCACCAATTCCAAAGTATTTGATTCCCAAATCATTCTATAAAATCATTTCAAGCCAAAACACGCATTCACAGTATTCTTACAGTTTACACACTCATCCCTTACCTATCTAATTTCACCGATACAACCAATAGCACCACTCGATATTCACAACTCCCAAGCCGCAAAACATTACATCAACCTTGTTAATTCACCATAATTTAACTTATAGCCCATCTTTCTTCATGGAATTTAGCCACATTGTCTACAGTAATTATTTAACTAGTCTAAATTACACAGGTGCTAAAATATAACTTCGTCAAATTAAGTCCAATTTTAATTCTGATCGCTCCGGAAGACTCCTCATATTTTCTACAGTATTATGGCTCCTCAAATTCATCAAGTGAAGCACAAAGGGAAAGGTTTTTGTAGAAAAAAAGATTAGACCACTACAAGAAAAAAGAACATAACTCTTCATTTTCTCTCTCATCTTTTGACATCTAGCATGCCACATGTCATCATACTACTCACTCTTAGTGGATAAGAACAAAAGACACATGCCAACACATGGAAGACACATGCCCTTGCCACCTTGCATGCTTATGTGGACTAGAAGACAAAAAGGAAGATGCTAGAAGGGATGAGATGTCCATGGTTGATGTGAGCACTTAAATGACATGAAAATATCAATTTTGAAGAGCCAAGGACATGAAGACAAGTGGCAATTAATGACAACTCATCTAGGATAGGAAATTACCATTATATCCTTAGGTTAAGTGACTATATAAGCAACTTTATGAGACCTAAGCTAGGGTGGGTTAGCTAGGGTTTAGTTTTATTTACTTTCCAGCATTTCTTTTATGTCTTGAGAAGTTTAGAAGCAGCCACCATTTTTACCTTTTTAAGCTTTTTTTCCTTTGTCATGCAAATTTACTTACTTTGTTCACATTTCTTTTAAGTTTAGTAAAGTTTCTTTCAAGTTCTCTTTTAATCTTAATGTTCATTTATATTTCTTGCAATGATATCTTCTTCTACTCTTTCTTTTTATTTTATTGTAGTTATTGATGAGGTTCTATGAGAATGGGATTCAAAAGGTTGAAACAATACCTCCATAGTTCTTGTTCTTGAACTTTGTCTACATTTTTCTTTAGTGATTTTTTCCTGTCTTCCATTTTTTTTAGTTTATAGTTTTTTCTTTACTGTTTCATATGTCTATTTTAATGTCATATTTTTAGTTTTAAGTATTCTCATAAATAGAAAATGTAAAAAAATTCGTACAATGTAGTAGTGTAGTGAAGTGGCGTGAATGGCATCTCTGGATGCAATTAAAGGATTCATTTTTTTTTCAGCCTCTTTTAGTTCGGTTTTGTGAGAGTTGTGGCTACTGTTTTGGAGCATGATCATGATCTCTTATGTGTCCATTGGTATATCATTTATTTCATCAATTTAGAGAGCATGTTTATTAAGTGTTTGTTGAATGTCGTAGGTTAGCACCATTAATGTCATGCATTTGGTTTTTCTGCTCTTGTTTGGCGTGACTTGTAAGATATTTTAGGGGCTGATTTTAAGTTGTTTTAAGTGCATTTCCAGTAGCTTTTTGTCACATTAGGGTCATATTATTTTTAGAATTTTTCTTAGAATTTAATTGTTATAGTTTACTTAGTCATTTCTTTACATTTAATCATGTTATTTGTAAATTCCTGATCAGCTTTTTTTTTTAATCTTTTTGAGTTAATTCCAGGTTTGTTTTTCACCTTTTTAAGCTTCATTTAATTAAGTTTAAGTTAGGTTTAGATTATGTATTTAGAGGTTAATGATTAGGAGTTATTATGTTTAGTATCTATAGCATATTTCATTGCATTTAAGGCTCATTTTGCATTCAATTTTTAAATCTGTCCAGGTCAGTGTGTGCTACTGTTTTGGGTGTGCTACTGTTTTGAGTCCATTTAGCTACTGTTTTCAAGTATTTTAAGTAGTTGCTAGGAGGTATAAGTTTAGGGTATAAAATAGGTAAAGTTTGAGTTAGTTTCTAGGCCATTCTCATTAGCATTTCCATGCATTATCTAGGGGTATGCTGCATTTTCATGTTTCAATTTTTAGGGGCTGTTTTAGATGCATTTTATTTACTGTTTTAGTTATTAAGTGCATTAGTTTAGGGGTTAATTCATGCATTAGGGTGTAGTTAGAGTTAGGGTTAAGCTTAGGTCTCATTAGTTTCATTCATCCAAATTCTAAAAATACATTAGCTTTTACGCATTAGTTAAATTAAGGTATATTAGTTATTCATGCATTTAAGTAACTTAGGCTTCATTTAGATTAGCTTGTAGTTTAGGATTGTATTTTGGGACATAATTAGGGTTAGGGTTGATTAAGGTTTCATCTAGGATTTTTAGGGTTTACATTAGGGTTATGAAATTCATACATCATTTTCTCTCTTAAATTATTTTTTAATTAGTTTTTGCATTATTTGTTTCATATTAGGAATTTCACGCATAATTTCATTATTTGCATTTTTTTAAGAAATTACATTTTATCCTTATGGTTTACTAATTTAAAATTTTGTTTTGTTTCTTTTGCAGTTATTTTATTTTTATCATTTCCACTATAAGAATTTCTTATTTTCTTTTTATTTTCACTTACTTTTATTTTATTTTAGAACTTCCATTTATTTTATTTTATTTTGTTTTGTTAAACCTTGTAGATCACACACTTTAAAAGCATTCATAATTTGCTAAGATATACTTAAGGTAATAGTATCTAGTACTTAGCTAGGCTTCGCAAATCCAGTCTCTGTGGGACGACATTTCTGGACTTACCTCCGTATTACTTGAAGATCACATGCACTTGCGTGTAGACACCTTATAGGGTCGACAGATATTCTTAAAGTGAGGATGAAATTTAAGGAATTCCACCAACATGATGGAGAGTATCTTAGAAGTTGTGCAATATTTAAATATTTGAATTTAAACGAAGATCATTTAGTTAATAATTCTTTAAGATATCACAAAAATTAGTTCGTACCACTTTAGGATGGGTGTTGTGGGGGTGCTAATCATTTCTTACGTGTAACCGTACTCCCGAACCTAAAAATCTTTAAATGTATACCAAGCCTTATCTTTAGACAAGAATAGGTGACCAATCACTCCTTAGGTTTGAATGGTTGGTGGCGACTCTATGAATTTAAGTCTAGCAAGTTAAGATCTAGGGCATGATACATTATAACAGTTTGGTGACTCCATTAGGGACATTTAGAGAGTCAGGCTAATAGAAAATTTTGTGATTTTCCTAGTTTTAATTAAATGGTTTTTATCTTGATTTGTTGTGTTTATTGCTTACTATGTTATTCTTATTGTGGGACATTTAAAATGGAGTCTTATTCCTTTATACACACATTTCACTTGCTTGAGTATGCATAAGCCTTCTCATAAGCTCCATCTTTTTTTAGGAGGAAGTATAGTAACTACATTCTCGTGAGGTGGTAACCTCTACAATGGCTAGAGAAATACTTCCACTCAAATT
Organism: Heritiera fomes; assembly: GCA_032173925.1. NCBI lineage: Eukaryota > Viridiplantae > Streptophyta > Magnoliopsida > Malvales > Malvaceae > Heritiera > Heritiera fomes. The sequence continues at coordinate 23,948,056 of JAPDPM010000015.1, forward strand.
GAATCTTTCCTTTTGTAGCTTGTGATGGGTGAGGATTGGGTGCCTTACTAATCCTATATGGACGACAGTGAGGAACAATTTAGGAACCTTTAGAACCTCGAAATATCAAAACCTAGCATATAGTGAAACCTAAGATGCCTAACTTTGGATGGAACCATACCAATTCATTAGGGCACACAAAGGAACAGTCTTTACTCTTTTATGAAGGGATTAAAGCATAAATATTTTCAATAAAAAAAAATAGAGAGAGATGAGTGAACAAAACATAGAAATGTTTTAAGCATACTCATGTATTCAATTTTCTTGTAACAGTTGTTTGGCAAAATTAATACCTCATCCATAAGATGTTAACTGCTATTTGAGGTGCCTAAATACTAGTCTCCCTATGATTTGAAGGTTAAGTCAGAGGATGCCCAACAAAGTAATGGTGATTGCTTGACTAAAGGTTATGTGTCTACTTTCCCTGAGAGGGTACATCTAAGTATTAGATCAAATGATTTTGTTGAATTAGTTAGTGTTTGGAGGCAGTGGAGTAAAACAAGACGAGAGGATTTCCAATAAAAGTATAGGTGTTTAGCATTACTCCTTCCAATAGTTGTTGATAATAACCTAATTAGGGCCATGATTCAGTTTTGGAATCCTTCATATAGATGCTTTATGTATAATGAAGTAGATACGGTACCAACTATCAAGGAGTATTCGACTTTGCTCCAACTAAAACCTTCTAATTAAGGCAAGATCTATGTTAAGAATAAAATAGGTTACTAAAAGAAGTTAGCCAAGTTACTAGATCTCAATGTCACCAAGTTGATGCCCTTGGAATTTCTTGTAAAAATTCATCATAAAGCATCACAAAATGCGCAAGGATTGAGAGCTATGGCCTTAGCTTTTCATGGTTTGGTTATATTCCCAAAAATCTTGGGATATGTGGAAATAGCTATGGTAGATCTTGTGGATCAAATTGAGCATGATATTAACCCCTTCCCTGGCTGAGATTATTCGATCTTTGAATTATTGTAAGAGGAATGGAGAGGAAGCTTTCAGGGTGTCTACAACTACTCTACATTTGGATGAAGAGCCATTTTGAATGTGAAGAACCAATTTTTGAGAAAAATTTGTTGGCGCTAGACTCCCTATCAAAGAATTTTTTGAAAGTAGATAGCTAGAGCTAAGATCAAAAGATAGTTGGGTTATAGTTCTGCACAAGCTTTGGCACCAAGAAGTTGTTTGGAGAGCACTGTGGATGACATATGAATGAATATTATATAAATGTTGTGACGACCCTTGGGTTCCTCTCTTAGGGATATGGGGTGCTGTTAGTTATGCTCTAACGATTGTATGAAGATAGGTTACTAAGGAACAATTCATCTCGATAACACATAGACTCAATCAGTTGGAGTTTCCTCACACTGAAATAGGAGCACAAAAGAAGATATCAGGGTTTGTCAAAGATTGGAAGCAAGTTATTAAGGTCGATCCATTGAGGTATACTAATGATATCACTCCTAAGTATTCTGTTTGGCATGCAAGACGAATCAAGGATATTAAGATCTCGCTTGAAGAAGATGGAGAAACCCCTAAAAGACCTATATTGTAAGATCCCATGATTGATTTAGAGATTATAAAAAGGAAGTTGGAAGGAAAAAAGGAGTTGGAACAAGAATACAATAAGTTCAAGCACGAGACTAATATGAGGATCGGAAAAAGAGATCATATTTACTCAAAGGTCCATCAAGAAAAGAACAAGTTGTTGGATGAAATTAGTGACTTAAAGAAAAAGCTTGCAAACTTTGAGAATGGTCGAAAATGAATGACTAAGGGAAGAGGCTCAAAAAGATAGGGAGGAAAATCTACAATTCAAGGAGGAAGCACAAAAGAAGGAATGTGAGCTTGATAAAACTCACAGGGAGATAATACAATGGAAGATCCGACTACAAGGAGTGCTCAACCAAGCTAAAGAAGATCAACAAAAGATGAAGAATAAAGCCCAAAATATGCAGAGCCTATGAGAAGAATGGGAAATTTTCTAGAAGGATTCATAACTTTTTTTGACCATGTTTCATCAAATTAATTGGGTAGCTCATAGGGCCCAAGATATAAAAGATGAAAGAAGGGAGCTAAAGCTTGGAGTTACCCCAATAACATACCATGGAGAGAGGCTGCTATTGTTGAAAGATATGGAAGGCCATTATAGTACTATCAAAAGACTTATATGGCATCATTAGATTTCTTAGTGGATCTATTTGGATTTTTGTTTTGTTAAATAATTGATATGAAACAAATTTTTCTTATGCATTTAGGTTGTAAGATTTCATTTATTATTAATAAAATATATCTTTGAATTCTTTCAAGTCTTTACGCATTATAATTTGAACTTAATTATGGCATTCAAGGTTCAAAATTGCATTTACTAGGTAGTCTACCCTCCACAAATAGCGTACAAGGTATCAAGTACGCATAATGGAAAAAGATCAAAATAGTAGGATAAAGAAGCTAGAGAGAGATAATGCAAAAATGAAAGGGTAATTAAGTGAAATTACTCAGTTGTTAAAAACCATGATTAAAGGAAAAGAAAAGACAATTAATCAAGATGAGTCTGTCCAAGAGACTCAACAAAGCATGCGAGACAACCCTGTCTTTGTCCTTAAAGGAAGTACTATCAAAGCTCCAATACCTCTACCAATACAAGCTTAAAACCCAGTCAAAATGCCAAATTTAGATGATGCCAAAGAGTTACAAAAGTTGAGGCATAAAGAAGAATATAATGGTACTAAAGCTCAACTGAGCTTAATAAAGGAAAGGCTAAGTGCCGTTGAAGGAGTTGATTATATTGGATTGACTGATGCTAAAAGGTTGTGTTTGGTACTTGGTGTCGTGCTTCTGCCAAAATTTAAGGTACCAAAATTTGAGAAATTTAATGGAACTTCGTGCTTAAAAGATCATCTTACCATGTATTGTAGAAAGATGGCGAAATATATGTGGGATGACAAGCTATTAATTCATGTTTTTTAGGATAGCTTAACTAGGTCAGTCGCTAAATTGTATAGCCAATTAGAAAGGAACCGAGTTACCTCTTAGTCAGAGTTGGCAAGAGCTTTTATAGCTCAATATAGACATGTGTCCAATGTGGCCCCTAATTGCCTATCTCTCTAAAGTATAGAGAAGAAGAAAGACGAGAGTTTCAAAAAATATGTCGAATGATGCAGAGACATGGCATCACATGTTCAACCTCTTTTGATTGAGAGGGAGGTCACCATGTTCTTTTTTATTACTCTCAAGACGCCTTACTATAAGTGTATGCTTAGCAGTGTGACTAAGAACTTTGAAGACATGGTGTTCATTGGAGAAGTTATTGAAAATGCCACCAAAAGCGGTTACCCATAAACCCATCCCCGAAACACTTGTCAACCCATTTTCCATCAACAAGCTCCTACAACCTCGACAAACCCCTCTTTCTCACCTAATAACCAAAGGAACACCCGACCTGGTTGAAATGTTACCATAGACCCTATACCCATGACATATATCCAGTTATTCCCAAAGTTGGTAAGGGGTCATCTCAATGCCCCTGTCTATATAGAACAATAGAAACCTTCCTACCCACAATGGTTTGACCCCCAACGCAAAATGTGCCTATCATAATGGCAATGTTTCTTTTGAGAATTGTATGGGTTTAAAGGTGAAAGTTCAATCGCTTATCAAAGTAGGACTCTTGAGTTTTGGGAAGAAAGGTGATCTAAATATCAGTGTAAACCCATTGCCTGATCATGCTCGGGCAACGGTAAATGCTGTTGGGGATAAAAAGAGGGGTATAATCAAAAGGACAATGGCTAAGTTAAAAACTTTGCTAGAGAAGGTGTTCAAGGTTTTGGTTGAATCTGATGTATTACAACCATTGGTGCTTGTCACAAACACTTATAAGGGATGACAAGATAGAAAAATGAGTTGTAAGTATCATGGTGGAGCCATAGGTGTAAGAATGGCAATTTTATAAATCATTATTAAATTAATTCAATATATTTTAAAGTCATGAGGAGTATGGGAAAATGATTTAAGGCTTTGTTTGGAGAAAGACTGGATTATAGGAGATGAAAAAGAAAAGAGCAAACATACAAGCCTTACGAAATTCATTTGTTATTAATGGCATTTTGGTCTTTTCACAACCAAGACTTGATATTATATTAATATAATATTTAAACACATGCTTGGCTTCTTGAATAAGCCATAAGTGGCCAGCCAACTATTTGGAAAAAAAACCAAGAAAAGTCTAACTAAAATAAAAGAAAATAAGGAAAGTAAGATATTTATTACCAAAGGCTTATGAGATAAGCTTTAGAAAAGTAATAAATTATTTTTTTTATTTCTTTCCCTCATTAAGTGACCGGTAGCCACATTTTTAACCCAACAAAAGCCAAAAATAAGAAAAGAAACGTGAGAGCTTGGAAGAAAAAAGAAAGCAGTGAGTTACCCAAGCATCAACCAGATTTTGTTGCCATTTTTCATCCTACTTCCAGTCAGTTTTAGCATTTCCTCCCTTCATGAAAGTTATTCCAAATTCTCTTCTCTATAACATATCAGAGTTTCAGCTCAAACAGAGTTCATTTGGTTGGAGAAAAGTTTGCTGGAAGCCATATCTATCAAGCTGCCCTGTTTTGGCGAGATTGAGAGAATCACTTTGTGGAGCAGAAACGACCAGGAAAACGACACTTTCTTGAAACATGCAAGAAGTACCAATTGAAGGCCTATCTCGTCTCTACCACATATCCAAAATTCATCTCAAACGGGCCATGTTTGATAGGGGAAATCTGTTCTGAAAATTTCTATTGCATAGGGTCAGTAGTGCTGGAATTTTATTTTCTTTCTAAACTGGATATAAGTTGCATTTCTTATTTTTCTAAGCCTATTTCTAGTATTATAATGGTGTAAAACTGACCCTAAAGTAGTGTTTTAAGTCTTGGCTAAATGGGTTTCCATAAGGAAAGTGTAAGGAGACAAAGGTGCTTTTGTTGTTGATAGTGTAATTCATGTTAATGAGCATGAGTTGAATGTAATGGAAGCTTTAAAGTTAAATTTGGACTTGTATATAGAAAGATAAACTTTAGACCTAAGGAAAAGCAAGGTAGTAAATTGACTTTTAAGGTGAAATGACACTAGTAAATAAGAAGTAGATGAGTACTAATGTGAATAGTGCAGTTGGAACAATCGAAAAGATCGTATAGTGACTTTTATCACATTACAACTAAAGTGCAGCAAAGAAAGAGTAACAAGTAGTTAGTGTTAAATGGCTACGAGTAAGTGTAAGGTGGTAATGACATTGTCTATATATGCTTGTATCGTTAACGATGCAATGTGGTGGTGTACAGTACGCAGATTTTCAAACTTAAACAAATGAGTTTAATCCTTACTTTCAGTAAGTTTACTATGCAAGCTACGAGTGGTAGCTTATAGGGTAAGTGCCCTACACAAGCTACTAGTAATGATATATAGAATAAATGAAAGGTTTATGAAGTAAATGAATTGATTTGGATGTGAATTTTGAAATGTGTTGCTGTTAGGGATATAAATTGTTTTTCTTGCTGGCTAGGTAATGATATATCCTAACCCCATCTTACTGCTGAAATTTTGAAAAATTGTTAAAATTTGGATGTAGATCTCTATGTCAGCATCATGCTATTATATCTTTATGCATAATTGGTTTTATGAGATTTAAGCTTACATGAAGTTTATACAAAACATACGCAAGCTTTTACATCCCATTTGCATCTTGTTTTTGAAGTATGCGAATGATATGACTTAATGGCATATTCATATGAGTTTTTTGGATTGAGCATGCATTGCTTGTACATCCTAGTGATATGAGCTTCAAAACATAAGATGATTTCTAGTTTACAGACTTTTACGGTATCCTATTGTACTATGAGACTAATAGAGCACTATGGAACATGCTCGAGTAGTTGATACTCTTATATGGGCAATACGAGGCTTGTCAGACATTGTCATTGACAGGTTCCAATTCTGGCTGATCACTATGATTAGAGATGATGAGGATCATGACCATAGGTGACACCTTAGTTCTAGGGTAACGAAGACTGCTTGCTGATAGCTATAGTAGGCTAAGACTTTCTTAGTTGAATTACTGGGTTTGCCTAACGAGAAATGTTTTATGAACATGGTATATGAGATTACATGAATGTGATTGAACTTTACGAAGCATTGTTCTTATGAGAATGACATGGTTTGACAAAACCTACTTTACATCGTTTTGCGTGCATGACATCGGTTTTACCATAAAGGCATTGTGATGAAACATTGCATATGAGTATGTGATTGGATGTAGGACTGTAGTTGTGATGTCAAGTGCTCGGGAAAATAAGGTACTTCAAAGTATCCTCCCATTCGATACCTCGAAAGCCCCTGACAGTGTCACCGGAGTCCTAGACTAGAAATATGAAATTGTGATATTGAGTTACATGCAATATAAAGTTTAAATGAGTTATTGATATATGATTTTATATGAAACACATGTTGCATGCATTAGTGGTGCTATATCCTGTTTGTTACTATCTCTGCACTTGTGTTATGGCTTACTGAGCTTTCCTTAAAGCTCACCCTTTCATTTTCCTCCACAAGTTAAGCTGAGATTGCAACGTTTGATAAGAGTCATACCTCGTTTTGATGTTTCAAGCTAGACATTAGACCTCAGTCCATAGCTCAGTATATAAGTTTACTATTCATATGTACTTGGAATTTGCTAATTTTGTATAGTAATGTAATGTGAGATGTGCTAAGTATAAATAGGTTATTACTTTCAAAAATTGAGTTAAAGCAGGATGTAAATGAGTGTTTGTTGTATGTTGATGTGAATAGTGTCAAGTATATAATAATTTTTGGTTGAGAATTTTTTAACAACCTTCGAGTTATCCAAAAATTATGAAACTTCCCTAAATATTCCATTAGACTGTATGAGAGTGTGATAGGCCATTTTAGGCCAAAGATATTGAGAAATGAATAGTATTTTGCTTTGTTGTTTGGATTATGTTGCAAAAGGTTTTTCGTAATTAAGTAGAAATGCTGCCAAAATTTAGTCTTGAGTGATTTTAAGTTATGAAATGAATTAAGACCTAAGGAGCTCAACCTTAAATCGTGTTTGAGTGAATAGTAATCAAAATTGAAAGAGTAAGATTACTCGCTACACAAACTGTAGTTAAAGTGAAAGGAAAGAGTTAACCCCAAAATCTGTTTTTCCGTTATTTCGTTATTATAAATGTCTTGTATTTCGGGGCATGACAATAGGGCACTCTATTTAGTATTTCAAGGATTTTAGAAGAAAGTTGCAAAATCTAATTGTTGAATCTTGAGTAGAGTTTTATGAAAAGGTTGAGAATGAAGAAGTCGATGCTACTGATCAAGATTTCAATAAAGAGTTTGTTTTGAAGCAATTGAAATTGTTTTATGAAAAAAAACCTATGCCAACAATTCAATGACCTAAGTTGGTGATAGAGGTGCCAATCCCATGCCCATATAAGAGTGACAAAGTCATGTCATGGAAATATGGGTATGACGTAATAATCAAAGATGGGGCTAATATTGAATTAATGGTGGATAGTCCAGATCTGCCAGTATAACTAGAGTTAGAGGTATGATGCACAGTGGATGTTGCTATACCTTTGAAATGCTACAACAGGCTAGAAAAGAGAATGCCAAAATGAGAGAAGAAGACAAAGTAGCACCAATCCCAATTCTCGAGGAGAACCGACATAGGCTTGTAATAGATGAGTATGCTTGTGAATTCCTGAAACTCATCAAGCATAATGAGTATAGTGTTGTAGAACAACTGAATAAGATAGTAACTCGAATTACATTATTCTCTTTACTCTTAAATTCAAAATCCCATAGAATAGTGCTGTTAAAGATGTTAAATCAAGCTTATTTGGTAAAAAAGATAGACCATCTAGTAGGCAATTTGGTGGTAGACAATTTCATATCCTTTCCAACCGAAGGCAGAGGAAGTACTAAAGCTCTTCATATAAGTGCAAAATGCAAGGGCATCACAATTGGTAGGGTGCTGATTAATAATGGCTCATCTATCAATATCATGCCAATGATTACTTTGACAAGGATGCCAATAGAAAAATCCCACATGAAGCCAAGTGGTATGGTACTGAAGGAGTTTGATGGAGCTCGTAGAGAAGTTCTAAAAGATATAAAGCATCCTATGTAGATTGGTCCATGCACTTTTAATGTACAATTCCAAGGGATGGACATTACACCAACTTATAGTTGCCTTTAGGAAGACAATGGATTCATATGGTAAGGGTAGTTCCTTCATCTCTTCACCAAAAGCTAAAGTTTATTGTGGATGGCCAAAAAGTTATTGTTTTAGGAAAAGAAGATATGGTAATAGCTCAAAATTTTGCTACACCTTATGTGGACATTAGAGATGAAGCAGTGGAATGCTTTTATAGATCCTTTGAGGTTGCAAATACTCTCTATGTGGGTGAAGGGTAAAAGTTGTGTGCTCCTCGCTTGTCAACTACTACTAATATGGTTGTGAAGCAGATATTATGGAAAGGATGGCATCTTGGTTCTGGATTGGGTAGAAGCCTACAAGGAATGTTGGAACCACCAGAGATCATTGAAAACAAAGATAGATTTGGGTTAGGGTACAAACTAATAGGGATGGAAAGGATGAAAGTGATGACTAAGAAGAAAGAAAGAAGGATTGCTCACTTGAATGGATGTGATTTCAAGTCTAAGAGATTAACTATAACATACTTGTATGACTCATTTCACTCAGCAGGGTATATTTATTAAGATTCAATAATGGTGACTGAGAAAAGATTGTTGAAGGTTTTTGAGAATTTGTCTTTTTCCGTGGTTGATGAAGAAGGAAATCAAGGGTTTGATATTGATCAGTTCGCATGCCCTTCAGATGCGAGCTAGGAAACCAGACATTTATGAGATGCCAATTGTTTATGCTAGTCAAGAGTAATGGATTTTTCATTTATTTTCTTATTTTAGTTTCATTTATCTTAGGTTTTCTTAGGATCTTTCAGTTTTTAAGTAACATAAGAGTGATTGTGTCGAAAAGCATTGAAATTTTCTTTTATGTATTAGGCTAACTTTCATTTATTTTCATTTCAATAAAAAAATTATTAAGATTCTTTTTCTCAATTCCTCAAGTGCAAATTTCATTTCTTTTTCCATTCCGAGACACAATTACGCACATTTTTCATTTCTTTTTCCATTCCGAGACACAATTACGCACATTCTTCATTTTGCCAATTTTCAAGGATCTAGATAATGAAAATGATGATATCAATGACAATAATTCAAAATTTTATTTAGAGAATCCTGTTCAATTTCTGATCATGATGAGAACTCTAAGGATTATGCTATGCCCTCTAAGTTATTAAAATTGGTGGATCAATAAAAGAAACCTGCTTTGCCTTATCAAGAAACAAACATAATCAATTTGGGAGATGATGAAAATAAAAAAGAGATTAAGGTTGGAACTTCCTTACCATCCAGTGAGAGGAAAGAATTAAAGAAGCTACTTCATGAATATGTATACGTATTTGCTTGGTCCTATCAAGATATGCTTGGATTAGATACTAGAATGTTGAAGCACAAGTTGCCATTGAAGCTAGAGTGTAAGCATGTGCAGCAAAAGTTAAGGTGCACAAAAGCTGACATGTTATTGAAAATTAGAGATGACGTGAAGAAGCAATTTGATGCTAGTTTCTTCGAAGTGGCCAAGTATCCAAAATGGGTAGCCAATATAGTTCCAGTCCCAAAGAAAGGGGAGAAAGGGCGAATGTGTGTAGACTATAAAGACTTGACCAAAGCTAGTCCTAAGGATATTTTTCCTTTACCCTACATTGATACACTTGTGGATAATACTACCAAATACTCCACATTTTCATTCATGGATGGATTTTCGGGCTATAATCAAATAAAAGTGGCTCATGAAGACATGGAAAAGATCACGTTTGTAACAATGTGGGGTACCTTCTGTTATAAGGTTATGCCTTTTTAACTAAAAAAAAACTAAAGCTACATATCAAAGGGCAATGGTTACTCTCTTTCATAATATGATGCACAAAGAAATGAAGTGTATGTAGATGATATGATTGCAAAATCACGAGAAGGAGAAAATCACGTCACTAATCTCAAGAAATTGTTTGAAAGATTGAGGAAGTATCAATTGAAGCTTAATCCCAGCTAAGTGCACGTTCGGTGCTAAATCCAAAAAGCTATTAGGCTTTGTGGTTGTGAAAAAGGGATAAAAGTGGATCCAGATAAGATACGAGCTATTCAAGACTTGACTCATCCACACACAGAAAAAGAAGTGAGAGGATTTTTAGGATTTTTGGGTAGATTAAACTATATCTCTCATTTCATTTCTCAACTCATCCTCAAATGTGATATAATACTTAAATTGCTTTGCAAGCAAGATCAAGGGGAATGGAATGAAGAATACCAAGAAGCCTTTGACAATATCAAGGAGTATTTGTCAAAACCTCCTTTGTTGGTAACACAGTGATTAGAAGATTGATTTTGTATCTGATAGTCTATGAGAAGTTAATGGGTTGTGTGCTGGGGAAAAGAGATGAATCTAGGAAGAAAGAACATGCGATTTACTATCTGAGTGAAAAGTTCATTAATTACGAGTCCAAATATACTGAGCTAAAAAATGTGTTGCGCATTGGCTTGGACAGCTTATTAACTCATACAATATATGTTGTATCATGCCACATTGTTAATTGCAAAATTGGATCATCTCAAGTATATCTTTGATAATCCTGAATTATCTAGAAGGATCGCAAGATGGCAAGTAATGCTTTCTAAATATGATATCACATATATAGCCTAGAAAGCAATCAAAGGAAGTGTAATTGCGTAATTTCTTGCTAATCGCAATATAGATGATTATGAACTAATGAAGCTTGAATTCCTAGATGAAGACTTGACTGTTGTGGTAGAAGAAAAAATGTGAGAAAAAGTTATTGGAATATGTACTTTAGCAGGGCATCAAATGCTCTAGGGAAAAGAATAAGGGTAATTCTTATATCTCTTGATGGTAGTTATTATGCAATAACTGCAAGATTGGATTTTAATTGTATAAATAATGCGGTTGAATACGAAGCATGTGTCTTGGGTTTGCAAGTAGCCATAAAAAGAAAGATCAAGGTACTTGAGGTGTATGGTGACTCAGCTATGGCAATTTATCAATTAAAAACAAAATGGAAAACCAAAGATGCAAAATTAATCTAATACCAAAAGTATATTGCTGAGTTGATTGATTATTTTGAAGATATCCAATTCAAACACTTGCCACGAGAAGAAATTCTAATAGTTGATGCTTTAATTACCTTAGCAGCAATGTTCAATTTGGATGCAAATGTTGAGATCTAACCCATTAAGTTAAAAGTGAAGAATTCCCCAGCACACTGCTTGAGTGTTGAAGATGAAGTAGATGGAAAGCCCTAGTATCACGATATTTAGCAATATATCAAGAATCAGTAGTATCTAGAGCATGCTACTAAAGATAAAAAATTATTCATGAGAAAAATCAAGGAGCTAAATAAAGAAAAAATGAAAATGCTTTCATTTATGTGTGAAAAAAAAAAAGAAGAAAGGAAGAAGAAACGGGTTTGAATACAAAAATCCCTAAAAAAGAAAAGAAAAAGAAAAAGAAAAAAAAGAAAGATATGAGTAAATTAGAATGAAGCAAAATACTCAAATGGTATACTTGATAAGAAAGCAATCCTTTGGTTTATAAACTATAAAACACATTTTGGGCTTGTAAACCCTCACCCGAGCCTACATTATAAACCTTTAAAAGCCCATTTTTATCAAATGTAAATGCTCGAATTGAAGACTTATGCATTGAATGAAGGTATACTTGTACAATGAGATAATGATCTTTTGAAGATTCATTGAAGACATTAGTGGGGTAAGATTAAAAGAAATAAATCAAGCTGAAAGAAGAAACCCATGCCTAAATAAAAGAATAGGCTTCGAAAGATATCTTTTGGATCAACAAAAGTGCCTACTGGGGAGCATGAGTTTGGATTGAACATAGAAGGCTAAAATTTGTCAAAGTTAATGACATTGAAAAAAAAGAAAAAAATGAGGATTCAAATTGAAAACATGAAAAGGGGGTTTGAATCAAAGGAGAGGCACCTAAGTTGGAAACCTAAAAAGGTAGCTTTGGAAAAAGATTCAACACCAAAAGTTTTGATACAGGGGCAAGATTAACAGGCCCAACATGAATGAACATACCAACAAAAGTGGATTTTTTAGAAAAGAATTCTTGATTGATGTGATTGAATTTGTCAAAATGTTCATTAGATGGATACTTTAAACTTTATCCTAAACAGTTATCCCATTAATCTCCTTTTAGAAACTACATGTTTTCTTTCAAGAATGAATATTTCGCCATCTCAAATTATTTCACATATACTTCACCCTCATAATAAATTGAGAAATGCATTAGTTTGGTAGTTGAATTGAAATGATAGCAAATAAATGTTGATAAATTTTAAAAAGTTTTTTTTTCCAAAATTCTTGCATTGCTAAAAGAATAGAAAGAAAAAAAATGAAGAAAGAACATTTGAAAGTGTGCTAGCATCTTTTCAGGCATGATTGACTTAATAGAAGATGGGATGAGAAGACAAAGAATTTCAATAAGAAGAATTCAACAAATAAAATGAACTTGCAAAAGACAAGATGAGCTTGAGAATCTTGTTACCATAATTGAGATTGTATCTGCATACATTCATCAGGAATTTCATAGAATATTTTAGGGGCATGACATTGACATTAACATTGGCATTGCATATATACAATTACCAATTGTTTCTAAAATAAGCACCAGGCTTCGGTTTGTACACAAGACAAGAGAATTCCTTATCCTTATAATAGGAAAAGATTAGAAAATTTTATTCGGTATCAGTTCCTTAGTCTTATGATAAAAGAGGCCAGGAAATTTCATTCCTTAGTCTTATGATAAAAAAGATTAGGAAGTTTCATTCATTAGTCCTATGATAGAAAAGACTAAAAAAATTCATTTCTGCATTTGTTCCTTAGTCTTTTGATAGAAAGGGCAAGGAAATTCCATTTTGCAGAGACTAAGAAATTTCATTTTGCATTCCTTAATCTTATGATAGAAAAGATTAGTAAGTTTCACTCATTAGTCTTATGATAGAAAAATTAAAAAGAAAAAAAAATTCATTTTTTGCATTCGTTCCTTAGTCTTATGATAGAAAGGGCAAAGAAATTCCATTTTGCATCATTCTTAGTCTTATGATAAAAGAGATTAAGAAATTTTGTTTTTCATTTCTTAAACTTATGATAGAAAAGATTAAGAAATTTTACTCATTAGTCTTAATCAAAAATTTTCGTTGGCGGTCCGCTAGGGGTAATTTCATAATTTCGCGTAATTCATGTACCCTGCGTCAACGAAACCACTTCTAATCATCAAAATACATTTAATAAGATTATTTGGTGATGGAATCCGAAATTTTGGAGTACGATTGCATTGGTTTTATGATTACGGAAGCTTAAGGGCAAAATTGTCCAAAATTTACATAACTAGGGGCATTTTGGTCATTTTGTCCCCTTTTAGAAACATCTCCATAATTCAACCAACATGTGTTGGCCACTATTCATTTTCTTCCTCCATAGCTCCCATGACACCAAGAGAGAAAAAGAAGAGAAAGAAAAGAAAGAAAGAAAATAAAAGAAAACTATAGGAAATTTACATTTTCCCAACAAGATTATAACTAGAAAAATATTCACCACACTCTCCTCTCTTCATTCATACCAATAGACCATCAAATAAGGAAGAAAACAAGGAGAAAATTGAAGAGGAAGCTTTCGATCAAAGGTAAGATTTCTTGATTTATTGTGTTTCGTTGAATATCAAAGGTGTATTTAGACTAATTCAAGTGTGTAGATTATGATTTTAGCATTGGATTTGATTAACGTTGGCTAAATAAAAATCCACCATGAAAGTGAGTTCTGGCCAAGCTAGAAACACAAGGAAACCATGATGTTCTTTGCATGAAAATGATGGAAAGTGATAAAATGAACATGGATTTAAAGCTTAGTAAGCTTAGATTGATGAAAATCACTAAGTTTGGCATATGGGAGGTTTCGACCATGGCTTCTTGGAAATGATATTGTGCTGCATTTTATGAATTTGATATGCCAAAATAATGTAGAAATTAAGAGAAGAAGAATGGTGCAATTTGATCTAAAATCGGAGTTAAAACGGTGAAGTTATGTTTTACTACTGGTGTAAATTACACTGGTTAGGCATAAGCACTATACAATGTGGCTGCATTTAGTGATGAATAATAGTTCAAAAATTAGAGGAAAATTAATAAAAAATTTTGGTGGAATTGTTTTGCAGCCAGGATAATTGGATTGCGTGTGGTGTTATCGATAGGTTTGGTAACACAAGATAGGTAAGGGATAAGTGTGGAACTCATAAGGATATAGCGAATGCATGATTTATATGTATTTAATTTTATGAAATTATTTGGTGTTTAATTGCCTTTGAAATCATGCAAAATTGTGGTATTACAGCTATTATGTAAATTGTGTTTAAGTGCAGGAGGTTAGGTATTTCACAACAGTTATGCTGTCGAAATTTCTTCAAAAATATTTTAAAATATCATAAAATATTTTAGGTGCATAAATTGAGTGAAATTGTGTATTTTGGAATTTAATTCCAATATTTTCATAAATTGGTATTTTACCAAAAAATATTAAATAAATATTCATGTAATTATATTTTATTAAAGTGAGATTACCGATACGTTCTTTAAAATAATTTGAAGTAAATTAGAACGTTTATAAATTTTCTCACTGAAGCATGAATATTTTATTGACTATTTTCACTGTACTGTTAAAGGTGAATTTAAATTCCTTTTTGAAATTTTATTAATTTTAATGATATTTAATTAATATCCTTAAAGGTATTTTCCACTGTAAATAAAATGATTTGAGATTGTTAGGCCCCATGATCATGCTCATTTTTTATTGTACTATTACTGTGCTGTTGATATTTATCGTATCTTCAATGTCCCAATGTCACCTGATCAGTGTTCACTAAGGACACTTTATAGACTATGGCCATAGATCTTATTGTTTATTGTTACTGTTTTCTGATGGAGACCCATCAAGCTCACATAGCTCAAGTCATGTTCGTGATGTTTGTGATCCTTTGAGCATCCATGGGATCCAATTACAAGAGCTAAATCAAAGATAATGCAACAAGTCTTGGCTGGTTTCATTAATATTGCTAGAGAGAAAGCCCAACAAAGCTTGAGCATGGAGGATGATAAAGTCTTCTACAACATGATCCAAGCCCAAGTTCAACCTTCTTGAAGACACACACAAGTATTGGGCTGAAATGCAATTAGGCTGAATGCATATTTTATTTAGTTAAGTATTATTGGGCTGAACGTTGTCTTAATTTAATTTAAGCCCAATTCCTTTTTTAAATAATATATTTTGTAGGACTTCTATTACTTGTTCTGCAAGTTAGGTGAGTAGGATTCCTATTACTTGTTCTGCAAGTTTGCTATTTCCTATTCTGCAAGTTAGGAAAGTAAGATTCCTATTACTTGTGCTGCAAGTTAGCTAGTTGCCTATAAATAGTTATGTAACCCTTTGGGGAGAACACAATTGATTTTAGTAATAAAATTGAGAGACTTCTTCTCTTTGGTTCTCTTGAGAACTCTTGAACTTATCAAGGTCTTCCTTGTGGCGTTCTTCTACCTTCCACCAATATATACCATAGGTTCTTGCTTTTCTAAGCAACGGGTTTTGGTCCAATACCATAGGTTCTTGTGTTTCTACACAACGGGTCATGGTTTTACTTCTAATTTTTGTTTTCCTTTGCTGCGTTTTTAACTTGTTATTGTTTTTCTTCAAGTGTTCTTCGTCTTCTTCATTGAACCTCATCTTCTTTAGTTGAGGTCCATCTCATTTGGCATCAGAGCTTAGGTTCAATTCGTGGGAGTCTCGTTTTTGTTTTTTTTTTCTTTCTTTGTCTTCTTGTCTTGGACAAACCTTGATCTTGAATCCTTTTCCAAGCCACCACTAATATTGTTTGTCCCTCAAACCTATTTTCTTTACTTAGCCACCAAGAAACCTTCAAAAGCTCTATATCACATAAAGACTACTGGTTTCACAAGCCACTGTTCCCTCTCATTCCTTACCACATAAGCTGCTACCAAAACTAGCTTGTTTTTGTCAAAAAGTTGCCTTGTTCCCCAAGTAAACATTTTCTTATTATTTAGACTTTTTATATTTTTTCTTCATTGTTTGTTTACTTTAGTAAAATATAAAAAAAAGAAAAAAAAGAAAAGAAAAGAAAGAGAGAAAAGAAAAAATCAATTCAAGAGGGGATTTATTACATCGTGTGTAGCAAGTGCAACATCAAAGGCAATTCGTGGAGGTGTGCTTCATCAAAATCTTGAGGTAGTCATTCTTTCTTGAGCTTTGAGATTTCTTATTTGCCTAATTTGAAAATTCATTGTTACCATTCTACCCTACTGCCTAAAATTACCTTTTTGACCCTACCACATAAAAGGACAAAACTACCCCACTTTTGGCTAAACCCTACCCTAATTAAACACCCCAAAACACGCATATTTCCTTCAAGGTTTAGTTTCATTAGAGTCTTCTTAAGCCTTATTGAGTCTTGCAAAGTCTTGTTGAGTATTTATTGTTTTGTTTTCCCTTGATTAAAATCTTGTGCTCAGCTTGTTTATTGTTGGTTGATAGTTGAATTCCATTAGCTGATTTTTGATTGAGTCTTGAGTTCAATATAGAACATATAGAGAAAAGTTGTGTGAGGAAAAAAGGCAAGAGTGTGTGAGTAACATTAGTAGAGAAAAGCCAATTAAAATTGTGTGAAACATGAGTGTGAGTGTTACATTCTTGTGTGTATTGAGTGTAAACACGTGAGGTCATACTTGTGAGGTCCTTTTCTTTTACTAACGTTTCTTGCAGGATAAAATCATGTCTTCTAATGGTGAAAAGCCTGATTTGAGTAAGATCGAGTTCATGTTCCAAGCTATGCAACAACAATTTTTAAGGATAGAGTTGAGGTTTAATAATATTCATGATTAGTTGGAGGAACACGAAGCTGTCCTAGTTAAGGTAAAGCAAGGTGATACTTCTCATGAGAATGGCAATGTGGTGAATACTAACTTTGATGATAAAGTTGATGATGAGTTTGATGATGATGAGTTTAGTAGAAGTATTAAAGGTAACCATGGTAATAAAGGAGGTCGTGGAGATAGGTATAAAAGAGATAGGTATTATGATAGGATAGATGGAAATTTAGGGAGTATCAAATTGAAGATTCCTTCCTTTCAAGGTAAGAATAATCCTGAGGCTTACTTAGAATGGGAAAAGAAAGTGGAGATGGTCTTTGATTGCCATAACTATTTCGAAGAAAAAAAGGTGAAACTTGCTGCTGTAGAGTTTACGGATTATGCAATCATTTGGTGGGACCAACTCATACTTAGTAGACGTAGGAATAGAGAGCCACCTATAGTTACATGGGATGAAATGAAATGTGTTATGAGAAAAAGGTTTGTTCCTAATCATTACTATAGAGAGCTTTATCAAAGGTTACAAGGTCTAGCTCAAGGTTCTAAGAGTGTTGAGGATTATCATAAAGAAATGGAAATTATCATGATCAGAGCTACTGTTGAAGAGGATAGTGAAGCTACTATGGCTCGATTCTTACAAGGATTGAATCGTGAGATTGCTAATGTAGTGGAGTTACATCACTTTGTGGAGTTTGATGATATGTTGCATATGGCTATAAAGGTTGAAAGGCAACTTAAGAGAAAAGGTTATTCATCTCGTTTTATGCAAGGTTCTAGTTCGTCTTTTTCTTGGAAACCGAACACCTTTCAAAGGGATGATAGGACTACATTCAAACTTAAGACTGAATCCTCATTCAAGCCTAAGGGTGAGAGTGTCCAAAAGCCTAAACCCGAGGCTGTCCAAGCATCCCAAGGTAAGAGTAGAGACATTAAGTGTTTTAGATGTTTGGGAAGAGGACACATTGCATCACAATGCCCAAACAAACGAGTCATGATTATGCGTGATGATGGTGATGTTGTAAGTGAAGATTCTAATGTTGATGATGAGATGCCACCATTGGAGGACATTGATGAGGATGATGACTATGTTGAGTTTGCTGCACATGGTGAAGCACTTGTAGCTCGTCGTGCATTAAGTGCCCAAGTTAAGGATGAAGATGAAGTGCAACGAGAAAATATTTTCCATACTAGATGCCACGTCAACAATAAGGTATGCTCTTTTATTATTGATGGTGGTAGTTGCACTGATGGTGGTAGCACTTATTTGGTTGACAAATTGAGTTTGCCCACTACAAAACATCCCAAACCATACAAACTTCAATGGCTTAATAATTGTGGAGAAGTAAATGTGACCCATCAAGTATTGGTGCCATTTTCAATTGAAAGGTACAATGATAAAGTGTTGTGTGATGTTGTGCCTATGCATGCTGGCCATTTGCTTTTAGGAAGACCATGGCAATTTGATAGACATGTCATACATGATGGATTCACAAACCGTTATTCATTTACCATGGATGGTAAGAAATTTACACTTGCACCCTTGAGTCTTAAGGAGATTTATGAGGATCAGTTGAGGTTGAAAGAGCAAAATGAATCACAACAAAGGTTAAAGAATCTAGACAAAGGCAAAGATATTGCAAAGAAAGAAAGAAAGGATGTGAGCTTCTATGCAAAGCAAAGTGATGTAAAGGGTGCTTTTCTAACTGAGTGCCCAATCCTTTTGTTTTTATATAAAGAATCTTGTTTTATTTCTAATGATCTTAAATCTTCTTTGCCTACTAATGTTGTGTCTCTTTTGAAGGAATTTTGTCACGACCCGTGACTACATTTTTCATCTTCTTATACACAACTTAACCGGTTGGGCTGTCTGCGATACTTCACTTGTACTGACTGTTAAACAATTTTACATAATATTGTTTATATTATACACATCCCCTATCGTAATTTATCAGATAAGTAGTACTGTTGACATGCCTAAATACAGAGAATAAATGATCATACCTCAAATAAACAGTCGGTCTGACACATTGTCCTTCGGGTACAGCCAGGATCCACAATCCACTGAACTCACATTCATCAAAACCTGAAATGTTGAAAATTAAGGGGTGAGCAAAACCACGGCTCAATAAGAGAATTATATGCCTCACTTGATACTCAGCTTCCTATATGCTGAAAATATTTTTCATTTTTCCTATGGGCTCTAGGCTCGCATGTAGGAAGGATACTACAGTCGGCTAGGGATCCGATTAGAGTAAGGTAGGTATTTTAGAATAACATACTTGTTCCGGAACCTAGAAGCAACTGTAGAGAGAAATTTTCATTTCGTTTTGAATTAATCAATCCTCTTCCTTTTTCAAAACTTCCATAATTTTTTTCATATTCTTTTCAAAATAATGCTTCTACGAAACAAAGCATTTAAATGAAATAATTAATATTCGTATATTCCTTGGAAAGAATATTAGTTAAATCATCATCTTATTTCTTTAAAACTCATTTCATGTTTTAATGTACTCTTTTAATTAGTACCGTACTTTAAAAAGCAAAATAAGCTATTAAAATCTATTTCATTCTTAAGTTCACAAGGCATCATTCTTTTTATTAGTATGATTAAGTGTGAAAGAAACGAACTTATTGTAAGGACCGGAAGTGCCTGAATCTCTGTTAACCAGGGATTTACCACCCCAGTGCCTTACTCATCCGATATATCACACACATCATATGTCATATGCACAAGATCTATTTCATCCTTAGACATTTGTCGAATTCACGAATCACAATCACTTACTTATCGTCACAATATCCTACAATTTCTCATACTAAAATCACAATCACTTACTTATCGTCACAATATCCTACGATTTCTCATACTAACATCGGAACACGTGTAGCACTTAGTTCCCGAAGGACTCTAGAGGTGGCTCCCACGGTTCAATCATCGAGTCTCTGCTCGGTATGGCCTGTACTGAAACATCAGAACACGTTTAGCACTTAGTTCCCGAAGGACTCTAGAGGTGGCTCCCACGGTTCAATCATCGAGTCTCTGCTCGGTATGGCCTGTACTGAAACATCAGAACACGTGTAGCACTTAGTTCCCGAAGGACTCTAGAGGTGGCTCCCACGGTTCAATCATCGAGTCTCTGCTCGGTATGGCCTGTACTGAAACATCAGAACACGTGTAGCACTTAGTTCCCGAAGGACTCTAGAGGTGGCTCCCACGGTTCAATCATCGAGTCTCTGCTCGGTATGGCCTGTAATGAAACATCAGAACACGTGTAGCACTTAGTTCCCGAAGGACTCTAAAGGTGGCTCCCACGGTTCAATCATCGAGTCTCTGCTCGGTATGGCCTGTACTGAAACATCAGAACACGTGTAGCACTTAGTTCTCAAAGGACTCTAGAGGTGGCTCCCACGGTTCAATCATCGAGTCTCTGCTCGGTATAGCCTGTACTGAAACATCAGAACACGTGTAGCACTTAGTTCCCGAAGGATTCTAGAGGTGGCTCACACGGTACAATCATCGAGTCTCAGCTCGGTTTGGCCTTTACTAACACATCAGAACACGTGCAGCACTTAGTTCCCGAAGGATTCTAGAGGTGGCTCACACGGTACAATCATTGAGTCTCTGCTCTGTTTGGCCTTTACTAACACATCAGAACACGTGCAGCACTTAGTTCCCAAAGGATTCTAGAGGTGGCTCACACGGTACAATCATCGAGTCTCTGCTCGATTTGGCCTTTACTAACACATCAGAACACGTGCAGCACTTAGTTCCCGAAGGATTCTAGAGGTGGCTCACACGGTACAATCATCGAGTCTCAGCTCGGTTTGGCCTTTACTAACACATCAGAACACGTGCAGCACTTAGTTCCCGAAGGATTCTAGAGGTGGCTCACACGGTACAATCATTGAGTCTCTGCTCTGTTTGGCCTTTACTAACACATCAGAACACGTGCAGCACTTAGTTCCCAAAGGATTCTAGAGGTGGCTCACACGGTACAATCATCGAGTCTCTGCTCGATTTGGCCTTTACTAACACATCAGAACACGTGCAGCACTTAGTTCCCGAAGGATTCTAGAGGTGGCTCACACGGTACAATCATCTAGTCTCTGCTCGGTTTGGCCTTTATGCCATATGTACTTTCCACTGTCTTATCAGATCTCATGTAGTACTTATGATCTAATATTTCATTTGAGACCATAGAAAGAATATTAGAATTATCATTTCTTCCTTTTGAAAACATATTACCTATCATTTATGGAGTCTAAGATAGACATCAATCTTATCATACTATATACCTCGGAGGGTAAGGAAGTACACCGGTCAAATCTATGACCATAACCTATATTGTCCTCGGTAGATCACTGATTAGACGTCGATCGGGACTAAACATATCACATATCATGCATTAGCATGACAAGAATACCAACCAGTCTCAAAACTGTAATTCTCATCATAAAATACACCTTTATGGAATTTATATAAATATATAATTCCATGATTTAAAACCATAAGGGTTAAAATCCTTTAGTGAATATTTATAAGAATATTCATAAGAATACTCACTATATTTCACTTCAACTTTTGTCTCGTAATTCGTATAATTTATCTATTTCGAGAATGTTCGGTGGTTTCATTATCACCTTTCTCGAATGCATGAACATTTTAGAATTTCATCTCATTATATTCATGTTTTATGAAATTTTAGTAATTTCCTCATGTTTCGTGATTTACTATCGAAATTCGGAAATAAAATCATTTAATATGATTTTATAAAGTTTTTTCTAAAATTTTCGGCAGCATAACGGCTGCCGATTCACTAACCTCCTGCACGGAAAATACAGTTTAAAATCTTTCAGCCAGTACTTCTTCCCAAATTATTTTCAACAAATCATGCATCATAATAATTTTCATAAAATAATTGCATAAAATATTTCAAATTAAATTATGCAGACTGAGTATCCTTACAGTGCTGCACATGCATCCCTTACCATTTTTTTCCGGGTCGGCGAATTCCGCTTATCGATCACGCCCGCACTCCATTTTTCCCGATTCCTTATCCCGATTGCTGAAAATAATTTCTAGAATTAAAATCCTAATTTTTTTAGAATTTTTTATAATTTATTTAATTTTTTTCTGAAAATTAAATCTCAGGAAGATTTCTTACCGAACTTTGAAAAATCCCGGGTTGTCGAATTTCCGGGAATTTTCCAAATTCCCGAAATTCTCCTTTTCCTCTTTTTCTTCCTTTTTTCCTCTTTTTCTTTTCTTTCTTTCTTTTCTTTTTTTTTCTTTTTCTTTTTCTTTTTCCTTTTTCTTTTCTTTTTCTTTTCTTTTTTCTTCTTCCTTTCCCGGTCAGACCGGTCCAGCTCCTTTCCTCGCCGGCGGCCGGTTCTCCGACGGTTCAGGCATCCCTCAGCTGGCCGGCTGCACGACGAACTTGCCGGTGCCCTCCGTTTGCCCTGGATCGGCGGCACGGCGACGGATCGAGGCGGTTTTGTCTCAGTTTCTTCTTCCTCTTCGCCAGCATTCCTCCGCCGTGCATTGCGCCTCCGGCGGCCTCCATCGGCTTCCTCTTCCTCTGGTGAAGCTTCGGTGGTAGTGGCGGCCACCGATTCGGCCGGCACCGCCGTCAGCCATTTTCTTTTCTCTTCCGGCTTCCTTCGTTTTTCCTTCGATTCCATTTCCATTTCTTCACACCGCCGGCAGTTTCTTTCCTCTCTCTGGCCGGTGGTGTTTTTCCTCCTTTTGCCCCCGCCGGCGGTGGTAGCTCCGCCACCGGCGGTCTGGCTGGGAGGGAGGATCGAGTTCTTCCCGCTTTCTCTTTTCTTTTTTTTCCGTTTGTTCCCCTTTTTGTATTTGGTATAAAATACACTATTTATTATACACTATATTTTATATTTATACATATAATATATATTATATGTTATACATACATTATTTCATACATAATATTATACAATATATATTATATACAAAATACATATTGTACATTACAAAATACATGTCTAGTATATATGTGTATATTTATATATATACTTAAAATTAAGTAACATTTATATATATAAATTATATAAATGCTATAATAAAATATTTATACATATAAACTTTAATATAAAACCATACTTACTTTTCTTCTATATGTATTTACATAATTATATATACACATAAAACATTATATTTATATACATATGTATTATTTGAATTTATGAAATAGTATATATATATTTCTATATATATAACAACGTATTTTAAAATATACTATATAGTATTTTAATACATACGTATTTGTATAAAATACATTTATAAAATTTATAATTATATAACATACTTTATTTTATTTATTTTATTTTTCATTTTCCTTATTTAATTTGAATTTTAATTTATCCAAATTAATTCTTTTTCCTCTCTATTATTTTTTTATTTCACTTCCAATTTAGTTTCCTTTATACGAATTTTCCGATTCTTTCACTTCCTCGATTCTCGGGATTTTCACCAATATCCCGTCCTCGCAAATTTTATTTATTTCCTCTTATTTAATTTCTCCGATATTTATTTTCAATATTTAAAATTTCCAATAGATGGAAAAATTTACGGTTATCACATCCTCCCCACCTTAAGAAATTCGATCCTCCGAATTTAACTTAAGTCTAAAGGTGATATATGCCGTATACTTACGACTTCTGATCTCTAGTTCATCCTCCAAGTAATACTGCCAGTACACTTCCAACATCAAGAGTACTTTAGACCACTACATGCTGTCTTTCATCATATATGTCTAAGCTCATGTAATTTCTTTTCTCAAATCGAGAGTTTTTCACTTTTATTCTTTTCATATAAGAGTCCATACACAATATTTTTCATATTACAGCTGGTCTATGCCGTTCATCATCCATTCTTCTCACTTAGGGCCGAGCCAACATAATTTGGTACTATCATGTACTTATGTAAATCAATTATATGTAAGTGTCCCAATAGCTTTCACATCACATGCACACGCTCTCTCAATATCATGGAGCGGTTACATCTCACGCTCATATATATAAATATATATAGCAGTATGGAGCGGTGCTATCAATACACTTAGGATCTCAAAGCCTTTTGCTATCTCTCATTAGCATATGGCAACACAGAGACTCCCATCACATGTAAGGCTCACTGGAACTGTATATACACATTCACATCGTTTAACACTTATACTTCGACTAAGGCACTAGAGAATCTAGATGTCAGATAATGGAAAGTGATTCTATTTAGATCATCAGTATTTAATCACTTCCATATCATTGTTTCTCTTTTGGACTCTTTATTGTCCATAATATTCATTTTCACACCTATTCCATCAAGGCTGCATCCCATTTGCCGACTTTACTATAGATCATCTCTTACGATCATAATTCATGAGACTATCATATTCTCTTCATGTAGTATGGTCTTTAGATCTCTTTTCATAATTTAGATTCCGTGATTGAATCCTCAAATTATCCATTTAAGCACCACATTATCTATACAATTCCACCATCTCTATTGTTTCGAGGTGGTTATAGGTACAAACATTTCTTATTTATATACTAGCAGTAAACATATCAATTATCTTACTCCTTGGAGTATCATTACTTTCACTTATCAATTCTAGCTTTGATTTTACATCTTGCCACAGTTATGTGATAACCAACACAATTCACTTTCAGTCTTACCTTCAGGAACTGTTTTATATTGAAGTTCCCTTCTCGTCGTGCAACTTATTTCCTTATTGCACTTTCATTTTCGTTTTCATATTTTTACTCTCATCCCTTTTTAATTCATCTACAACTTAATATCATTTGTATTTCTCTCATTTATACTTATACAGACAATTTCATTATTCTCAATTTTTCATTATCTGTATTTTCGTCATCCAGACCTTTACACGGGAATTTCATTATTCACACAATTTTCAGAGTTATTTTCTTAAGCTTTTCGGATTCTTTCTGCATCCTCCGATATAAACTCAGAATTTAACTTCATATTCAAAATCGAGTCAATGTTATCTCGATTCCTCTAATTTATATAACCCTGGAAGTCCTATCGGAAATCTAATCTGATACTTTCTTTAATCATACATTTCTTATCACCTTGCGATCATCGTTCTTTAACTTTTCATCTGATGATGCCTTTTACAAAGATTGCTCTTATAAGCTCCTTGTACATCTCCGATTAAATCATATTTAAGGCATCACTTCCATATAGATATTTATTTGTTCTTCATACGAACTTTAGTGTATAATAAAAATGTTAATATATCATTTAATTCATCCTTAAATCGTGTCATTTGTATTTCCATCCTCTACATCGATAAATGTGAATTTCATCATCCACATTATTTTACAAAAATTCTTTTCTTAAACTTGTCGGATTTCTTCCGTATTCTTCGATATAAGCTTAAGAATAAATTTCATATCCACGATCGAGTCAACATTAACTTGATTTCTCAATCTATGTTACTTTGGAATTTATTGGGATTCTCAACCGACAGTTTCTTTAACCACACTTCTTTTATCATTTTGGACCTTCATCATTGTGTCCCATCATTTCACAGTGTAGTTTCAAGGCAGAGACATTCCATATCCAATTCATTTTGATACCTGCTCTACCTTGATTTCATTACCTAGTCATGCTTTACAGCGTTACGAATCTCATTCTGGTAAGCTGTATCAAATACAATGGTTCTCAACACACTTCACAGCTACCCGTTTCAATTCCGTTATTCACTCTAAAACTATTTCCATTTACTGAATTCAGGCTTTGTTCCTTTGAGTATATTCTCCACGAGGTTTGAACCTTGGCACCCTTACGTACCTAGTTCCTTACTCTCGTGTTACCATTGAGATAATTGTAAGAGCCCCGTCTGTTCGAATCGACCGTTGGCGAGCATTCCCTAGGCGATTCCTTTTGCCCCAGGTTTACCCTTACTAGTGAGTCGGCGATGACATAGTTCGCCTGTATCTCACAACACATGATCCACTACGGGTCGCCCACCATTGGGTCGCCCGTCACAGTTCTATCATCAAGGTCCTGAAGAACTTAGGTTAGCTGTCATCTTCTTTTTATCACTTCACTGTTCTTATAATTATTCTCTAACTTACAGTACTCCACACAGTACTTCATTCTGTAGCACATATTTCAAGATATGTCGGTTCTATATAAGATTATTAGTTTGATACCTCAAAATAGTAAAACGTATAGAACCATAAGTAACCACACCAGTATGTATTTCATTATCTGTACTTTTCACCTCATCAGTCAATTCCTGAAATCATTTCACTTTTCATAGTATTCAATGATCCCGTTCAATACACTCTTAATTTTTCGACCCTTTCAGTCAATAACCGGGTCAAACATCTGATGACATTCCACTACACTCTTTGGATCGCATCATATCGTTTTATTGTGAAGCCCCGGATTTACCGTTTCTTTCAGGGATTTACCGAGCCACTTCACTCATCCGTATTGGTTTTATTGTGAAGCCCAGGATTTACCACTATGGCCCAAAGTCCACTCGTGGGGGGCCCTGGCCGCCTCACTCAACCGTACTGTTATCCCCTATGGCCCACAGTCCACTCGGGGTTTTTCTTTCGCGTCCGTAATTTAAGTGTTAGTGGAATCAGTAATAGGGATCGTTAGATTCATATGACGTCTTCTATGCCATTAATAATTCCATTACTATCAATGGATTCCAATTTAGCTCGGTTTTTAACACTATTTCGAACATCGCCCAATATAGGGGCATTTTCGTCATTTTGACATTTATTTCTATCTCCTCAATATCCATTTAAATCAATGAACTAATCATCTATATGTTGATAGTATCCTTTCTGATACTTATAACAGCAATTTAGATCTCATTCGATTTTTTGACAGAGAAGTTCACTAAAATCCTCAATTGGATTATTTTGCTTATAATTCAGCTTTATATCTTTAATTTCTCTACCAAATCAGTCAATTCCAACTTCTGGAGATCTATTTTGACTCCCGGTAAAATTTTAGAGGTAAGGGTATTTTGGTCATTTTTGGCTAAAAATTTTCTCTCTCTTCAAATTACCCTCAATCGGTGATCTTAAAGTCTATTTAATGATGATATTTCATTCCCCTATTTTATACCATCACTTTCAGGTCTCAGTTCGGTTCGGACAGAAAAGTACTGGTGGGGCCCTCACTGAGTCCATTTTTGTTCCTTACCGAATAGGCCTTCATTTAGACTAGAAGAATCACCAATAATTCGGTAATTTCTGAGCCTATTTTCTTCTTTAACATTCTCAGTTTATACTTTCTCACTCCCTTTAAATCATTTTACTCCATTTACAATCATTTATTTTCTCTATGTATTCAGAGTACACAGTACTACAGGGGATGTTTAATTCTTTTCCTTCCAAAAGTATCCATAGACATCAGGCCAACCATTGCTCTGATACCATTTTATCTGTCACGACCCGTGACCACATTTTTCATCTTCTTATACACAACTTAACCGATTGGGCTGTCTGTGATACTTCACTTATACTGACTGTTAAACAATTTTACATAATATTGTTTATATTATACACATCCCCTATCGTAATTTATCAGATAAGTAGTACTGTTGACATGCCTAAATACAGAGAATAAATGATCATACCTCAAATAAACAGTCGGTCTGACACATTGTCCTTCGTGTACAGCCAAGATCCACAATCCACTGAACTCACATTCATCAAAACCTGAAATGTTGAAAATTAAGGGGTGAGCAAAACCACGGCTCAGTAAGAGAATTATATGCCTCACTTGATACTCAGCTTCCTATATGCTGAAAATCTTTTTCATTTTTCCTATGGGCTTTAGGCTCGCATGTAGGAAGGATACTACAGTCGGCTAGGGATCCGATTAGAGTAAGGTAGGTATTTTAGAATACCATACTTGTTCCGGAACTTAGAAGCAACTGTAGAGAGAAATTTTCATTTCGTTTTGAATTAATCAATCCTCTTCCTTTTTCAAAACTTCCATAATTTTTTTATATTCTTTTCAAAATAATGCTTTTACGAAACAAAGCATTTAAATGAAATAATTAATATTCGTATATTCCTTGGAAAGAATATTAGTTAAATCATCATCTTATTTCTTTAAAACTCATTTCATGTTTTAATGTACTCTTTTAATTAGTACCGTACTTTAAAAAGCAAAATAAGCTATTAAAATCTATTTCATTCTTAAGTTCACAAGGCATCATTCTTTTTATTAGTATGATTAAGTGTGAAAGAAACAAACTTATTGTAAGGACCGGGAGTGCCTGAATCTCTGTTAACCAGGGATTTACCACCCCAGTGCCTTACTCATCGATATATCACACACATCATATGTCATATGCACAAGATCTATTTCATCCTTTGACATTTGTCGAATTCACGAATCACAATCACTTACTTATCGTCACAATATCCTACGATTTCTCATCTTAACATCGGAACACGTGTAGCACTTAGTTCCCGAAGGACTCTAGAGGTGGCTCCCACGGTTCAATCATCGAGTCTCTGCTCGGTATGGCCTGTACTGAAACATCAGAACACGTGTAGCACTTAGTTCCCGAAGGACTCTAGAGGTGGCTCCCACGGTTCAATCATCGAGTCTCTGCTCGGTATGGCCTGTACTGAAACATCAAAACACGTGTAGCACTTAGTTCCCGAAGGACTCTAGAGGTGGCTCCCACGGTTCAATCATCGAGTCTCTGCTCGGTATGGCCTGTACTGAAACATCAGAACACGTGTAGCACTTAGTTCCCGAAGGACTCTAGAGGTGGCTCCCACGGTTCAATCATCGAGTCTCTGCTCGGTATGGCATGTACTGAAACATCAGAACACGTGCAGCACTTAGTTCCCGAAGGATTCTAGAGGTGGCTCACACAGTACAATCATCAAGTCTCTGCTCGGTTGGGCCTTTAATAACACATCAGAACACGTGCAGCACTTAGTTCCCAAAGGATTCTAGAGGTGGCTCACACGGTACAATCATCGAGTCTCTGCTCGGTTTGGCCTTTACTAACACATCAGAACACGTGCAGTACTTAGTTCCCGAAGGATTCTAGAGGTGGCTCACACGGTACAATCATCTAGTCTCTACTCGGTTTGGCCTTTATGCCATATGTACTTTCCACTATCTTATCAGATCTCATGTAGTACTTATGATCTAATATTTCATTTGAGACCATAGAAAGAATATTAAAATTATCATTTCTTCCTTTTGAAAACATATTACCTATCATTTATGGAGTCTAAGATAGACATCAATCTTATCATACTATATACCTCGGAGGGTAAGGAAGTACACCAGTCAAATCTATGACCATAACCTATATTGTCCTCGGTAGATCACTGATTAGACGTCGATCGGGACTAAACATATCACATATCATGCATCAGCATGACAAGAATACCAACCAGTCTCAAAACCGTAATTCTCATCATAAAATACACCTTTATGGAATTTATATAAATATATAATTCCATGATTTAAAACCATAAGGGTTAAAATCCTTTAGTGAATATTTATAAGAATATTCATAAGAATACTCACTATATTTCACTTGAACTTTCGTCTCGTAATTCGTGTAATTTATCTATTTCGAGAATGTTCGGTGGTTTCATTATCACCATTCTCGAATACATGAACATTTTAGAATTTCATCTCATTATATTCATGTTTTATGAAATTTTAGTAATTTCCTCATGTTTCGTGATTTACTATCGAAATTCGGAAATAAAATCATTTAATATGATTTTATAAAGTTTTTTCTAAAATTTTCGGCAGCATAACAGCTGCCAATTCACTAACCTCCTGCACAGAAAATACAGTTTAAAATCTTTCAGCCAGTACTTCTTCCCAAATTATTTTCAACAAATCATGCATCATGATAATTTTCATAAAATAATTGCATAAAATATTTCAAATTAGATTATGCAGACTGAGTATCCTTACAGTGCTGCACATGCATCCCTTACCTTTTTTTTTCGGGTCGGCGAATTCCGCTTATCGATCGCGCCCGCACTCCATTTCTCCTGATTCCTTATCCCGATTGCTGAAAATAATTTCTGGAATTAAAATCCTAATTTTTTTAGAATTTTTCATAATTTATTTAATTTTTTTTTGAAAATTAAATCTCAGGAAGATTTCTTACCGAACTTTGAAAAATCCCGGGTTGTCGAATTTCCTGGAATTTTCCAAATTCCCGAAATTCTCCTTTTCCTCTTTTTCTTCCTTTTTTCCTCTTTTTCTTTTCTTTCTTTCTTTTCTTTTTTTTTTCTTTTTCTTTTTCTTTTTCCTTTTTCTTTTCTTTTTCTTTTCTTTTTTCTTCTTCCTTTCCCGGTCAGACCGGTCCAGCTCCTTTCCTCGCCGGTTCCTCGCCAGCGGCCGGTTCTTCGACGGTTCAGGCATCCCTCAGCTGGCCGGCTGCACGACGAACTTGCCGGTGCCCTCCGTTTGCCCTGGATCGGCGGCACGGCGACAGATCGAGGCGGTTTTGTCTCGGTTTCTTCTTCCTCTTCACCGGCGTTCCTCCGCCGTCCATTGTGCCTCCGGTGGCCTCCATCGGCTTCCTCTTCCTCCGGTGAAGCTTCGGTGGTAGTGGCGGCCACCGATTAGGCCGGCACCGCCGTCGGCCATTTTCTTTTCTCTTCCGGCTTCCTTCGTTTTTCCTTCGATTCCATTTCCATTTCTTCACGCCGCCGACAGTTTCTTTCCTCTCTCTGGCCGGTGGCGTTTTTCCTCCTTTTTCCCTCGCCGGCGGTGGTAGCTCCGCCACCTGCGGTCTGGCTGGGAGGGAGGATCGGGTTCTTCCCGCTTTCTCTTTTCTTTTTTTTCCGTTTGTTCCCCTTTTTGTATTTGGTATAAAATACACTATATATTAGACACTATATTTTATATTTTATACATATAATATATATTATATGTTATACATACATTATTTCATACATAATATTATACAATATATATTATATACAAAATACATGTCTAGTATATATGTGTATATTTATATATATACTTAAAATTAAGTAACATTTATATATATAAATTATATAAATGCTATAATAAAATATTTATACATATAAACTTTAATATAAAACCATACTTACTTTTCTTCTATATGTATTTACATAATTATATATACACATAAAACATTATATTTATATACATATGTATTATTTGAATTTATGAAATAGTATATATATATATATATTTCTATATATATAACAACGTATTTTAAAATATACTATATAGTATTTTAATACATACGTATTTGTATAAAATACATTTATAAAATTTATAATTATATAACATACTTTATTTTATTTATTTTATTTTTCATTTTCCTTATTTAATTTGGATTTTAATTTATCCAAATTAATTCTTTTTCCTCTCTATTATTTTTTTATTTCACTTCCAATTTAGTTTCCTTTATACGAATTTTCCGATTCTTTCACTTCCTCGATTCTCGAGATTTTCACCAATATCCCGTCCTCGCAAATTTTATTTATTTCCTCTTATTTAATTTCTCCGATATTGATTTTCAATATTTAAAATTTCCAATAGATGGAAAAATTTCTGGTTATCACAAATTTGGAGACATATTCCCCGAGGAGATTCCAAATGGTTTGCCACCTATTAGGGGAATTGAGCATCAAATAGACCTTGTTCCTGGAGCTGCCATTCCCAACAAACCTGCCTATAGAAGTAATCTCGAGGAGACAAAGGAGCTTTAAAGGCAAGTTGACGAGCTCATGAAGAAAGGCTACGTTAGAGAGAGCATGAGTCCATGTGCTGTTGATGTATTACTTGTTCCTAAGAAGGAGGGGACGTGGAGGATGTGTGTTGATTGTCGTGCCATCAACAAAATCACTGTAAAGTATCACTATCCCATTCCTAGATTAGATGATATGCTTGATGAGTTACATCGTTCTTGCATCTTTTCTAAAATTGATTTGAAAAGTGGTTATCATCAAATTCGCATGAGAGAAGGTGATGAGTGGAAAACTGCATTTAAGACTAAGCATGGTTTGTATGAATGGTTAGTTATGCCTTTTGGATTAACTAATGCACCTAGCACTTTCATGAGATTAATGAACCATGTTTTGCGTGCTTTCATTGGAAAATTTGTAATTGTCTGTTTTGATGATATCTTGATCTATAGTAGAAGTTTGCATGAACATATTGAACATTTAAAGAATGTGCTTAATGTCTTGAGAGAGGAAAAGCTGTATGCTAACCTTAAGAAATGTTCCTTTTGCACTGATAAGATTATATTTCTTGGATATGTTGTTTCTTCTAACGGTATAGCAGTAGAAGATGAAAAGGTTAAGGCAATTAAAGATTGGCCTATACCTAAGAATATCTCTGAGGTGCGTAGTTTTCATGGATTAGCTAGTTTCTACCGTAGGTTTGTTAGAGACTTCAGTACTATAGCTGCACCTTTAACTGATGTTGTTAAAAAGAATGTTGGATTTAAATGGGGTCTTGAGCAAGATCGTGCTTTTAACTTGCTTAAAGAGAAGCTTTGTTCCGCACCTTTGTTATCCTTATCCGACTTTTCTAAAACTTTTGAGATTGAGTGTGATGCTTCAAGTATAGGTATTGGAGCTGTTTTAATGCAAGAGAAGCGCCCCATTGCTTTTTTCAGTGAGAAGTTAAGTGGACCTGCCCTTAACTATCCCACATATGATAAAGAGATGTATGCATTAGTGAGGGCCTTGGAAACATGGCAACACTATTTATGGCCTAAGGAATTTGTCATCCACACTGATCATGAGTCCTTGAAGCACTTGAAAGGACAAAGCAAGTTGAACAAGCGTCATGCCAAGTGGATGGAGTTCATTGAGACATTTCCATATGTGATCAAATGTAAACAAGGTAAAGAAAATGTCGTGGCTGATGCATTGTCTCGAAGGTATACTCTAATCACTACTCTTAATGCAAAACTACTTGGATTTGAGTATATTAAAGACTTGTATGCTACTGATGAGGATTTTGAAAATGTGTTCATTGCATGTGAGAAAACTGGTTTTGGAAAGTTTTATAGGCATGATGGATTCTTATTTAGGGAAAATAGATTATGTGTGCCTAGGAGTTCTTTAAGAGAATTACTTGTTAGAGAAGCCCATAGTGGTGGGTTAATGGGACATTTTGGAGTAAAGAAAACTTTAGATATATTGCATGATCACTTCTTTTGGCCTAACATGAAAAGAGATGTTGAAAAATTGTGTGAAAGATGTGTCACTTGTAAACAAGCTAAGTCTAGAGTTATGAATCATGGTCTTTATACTCCATTGCCTATTCCTACTGCTCTTTGGACTGACATTTCTATGGACTTTGTTTTGGGGTTACCAAGAACAAAGAGAGGTGGAGATTCTATTTTTGTTGTTGTTGACAGGTTCTCTAAGATGGCTCACTTCATTGCTTGTCACAAGACAGATGATGCAAGCAACATTGCTGATTTATTCTTCAAGGAAATTGTTCGTCAACATGGTTTTCCGAGGACCATTGTTTCTGACCATGATGTGAAGTTCCTCAGCTACTTTTGGAAAACATTATGGGGAAAGTTAGGAACAAAGATATTGTTTTCTACTACTTGTCATCCACAAACCGATGGTCAAACTGAAGTAGTCAATCGTACTTCTCTACTTTGTTGAGGTCTATTATTCAAAAGAATTTGAAGAATTGGGAAGATTGTTTGCCTCATGTGGAGTTTGCTTACAATAGAAGTGTGCATTCTACTACTAGTTATTCTCCATTTGAAGTTGTCTATGGTTTTAATCCACTCACTCAATTGGATCTTTTACCACTACCTATTGAGGAGAGAGCAAGTTTGGATGGGGAAAAGAAAGTTGATTTTGTTAAGCAACTACATGAGAAGGTACGTCAAAACATTAAGAAGAGGACTAAGCAATATGCTACTCAAGCCAACAAGATCGCAAGAAAGTTGTCTTTGAACTTGGTGATTGGGTTTGGGTACATATGCGTAAAGAGAGATTTCCTGCTCAACGTCGCTCCAAGTTGCAACCTCAAGGAGATGGACCATTCCAAGTGATTGAGAAGATCAATGACAATGCTTATAAATTGGATCTTCCAGGTGAGTATAATGTTAATGCTACATTTAATGTTTCTGATATTTCTCCCTTTGATATTGATATAGGTGATTCTGATTTGAGGACAAATCCTTTCGAGGAGAGGGGGAATGATGGAGACCCATCAAGCTCACACAGCTCAAGTCATGTTCGTGATGTTCATGATCCTTTGAGCATCCATGGAGGTCCAATTACAAGAGCTAAATCAAAGATAATGCAACAAGCCTTGGCTGGTTTCATTAATATTGCTAGAGAGAAAGCCCAACAAAGCTTGAGCATGGAGGATGATAAAGTCTTCTACAACATGATCCAAGCCCAAGTTCAACCTTCTTGAAGACACACACAAGTATTGGGCTGAAATGCAATTAGGCTGAATGCATATTTTATTTAGTTAAGTATTATTGGGCTGAACGTTGTCTTAATTTAATTTAAGCCCAATTCCTTTTTTAAATAATATATTTTGTAGGACTTCTATTACTTGTTCTGCAAGTTAGGAGAGTAGGATTCCTATTACTTGTTCTGCAAGTTTGCTATTTCCTATTCTGCAAGTTAGGAAAGTAGGATTCCTATTACTTGTGCTGCAAGTTAGCTAGTTGCCTATAAATAGTTATGTAACCCTTTGGGGAAATCACAATTGATTTTAGTAATAAAATTGAGAGACTTCTTCTCTTTGGTTCTCTTGAGAACTCTTGAACTTATCAAGGTCTTCCTTGTGGCGTTCTTCTACCTTCCACCAATATATACCATAGGTTCTTGCTATTCTAAACAACGGGTCTTGGTCCAATACCATAGGTTCTTGTGTTTCTACACAACGGGTCTTGGTTTTACTTCTAATTTTTTTTTCCTTGCTGCGTTTTTAACTTGTTATTGTTTTTCTTCAAGTGTTCTTCGTCTTCTTCATTGAACCTCATCTTCTTTCGGTGAGGTCCATATTATTTTCCTTCGGGGATAATTATAGCATGATTTATTTAAGGTGTTGCCTAGTCTCAACCTACTGTTAATTGTTTACTGAACTATGATTTACTTTAATTGTTTAGTAAACTGTACTGAAATATTACTGTTTACTGAATTGAAAATGTTTAAGGAATTATTTCTAATTTTAAAATGTTTATTGAACTGTATTGTGATGTGAAATTCAAATGTTTACTGTACTGAATTGTTTTCCACTGTTTACTGAACTATTTTATCGTACTGTTACTGAACTGATTCCTATATTGTTACTACTGCTTAATTAAACTGTTTACTGTACTGTTTCTACTACTGTTACTGACATGTGTTTAAAGTGTTTAATAAAGTGTTTTCTTAAATGGTTTTATTACCATTTATCAAATAATAATTTAACTAAATTATTTTATATCAATAATTTATCAAATACTCCCTATAGTCGCTTTGGGTTTTCGGGACAAGACAGGTATTTCAAAATTCCTTCCATGCTGTATTCGGATTGCCTGAAAGACTATAATATCCCTCCGATTACTATGCGTAGTGAACTGTTAGGAAAATAAATGGTTTTGAGCATATAGATTTTGTTATATCAGTCTTGCATACAAATCCTTTACTGAGCACGTTTCGCTCACCCCTTTACTTTCCACTCCACAAGATACTATTATTGGTTAAAAGATATACCATCCCAAAGTTATCGGCTGTGTTTTTTGTTCTCCAAGACTGTATAATGTTGATCCTAGAGGTATTTGTATTTTCTTTTATATATTCAAATTTATTATACAGTACTATTAAATTTGTAAAGTAGGAACAGGGGATGTAAAGTATTAAGGAATATTATTAATTTACATATTCCGATTTTGTAAAATTGTTAAAGTTTACTATTTATCACTGTTATTGTTCAAGTATTAAAGGCATAGCAGACGGCCAAACCATAATTTATGTGTAAATTGTGTAATTTACTATACATTTGGCCTGTTAGAGCACTCGTGGGACTTAAACAAATACCACTAATAGGTATCGTCCCCAAGGGCTCGCACAAAAACTCTGACGTGGACTCTAGCTTGTATGATCAACAAGGTTGTTAGAAAAGGGTGAGCAAAACCATGACTCAGTAAGTAGTTTAAGTAAATGCATGTTAGACTCATGTCGATCTACATGCAAGTGTAGAAAAAGTAATGCTGAAGTAACATGCATGCATGCATGGTATTCAATGACAGTCATAAATCAAAACATTTTCGCCATACACTTCAGTTCAAACTTTTTCACCATGCACTTCAAATCAAAATACTTTCATTATGCACTTTATTTAAATCAAATTTCGATTAAATCCATTCACTATGCATTTCGATTAAATCCATTCACTATGCATTTCGATTAAATAAAAAACTACGCACTTTAATAAATCAGACACTATGAATTTCGATAAACCAATCAGTATACTTTACGATAAATCAATCAATAGACACTTCAATAAATTAATAAGTAGGTAGTTCGATAGATCAAGCAATGGATACTTTAATAAATCAATCAGTAGGTAGTTCGATAAATCAATCAGTGGGTACCTCAATAAATCAAACTGTAGGCAGTTCAATAAATCAATCAGTGGATACTTCAATATATCAAATAGTAGGCAGTTTGATAAATCAATAAGTTCATAAAACGAAAATCAATACCCATTAGGCTTATAGCCTCGGTTCACTGAAATCAATTCTAATAGTAAAATGACAATATGTAGAGTTTAGGCAAGAATCCTCAGACAATGATACGTTAACCGTGTCTATCCTAACTAGTGATGGAATGGTGTTGCATGCAACATGAAATCTATAGCCATAGAACAGTACTCCAGTCTCGCTGATCAGTCAAGAGCTGGAACTTGTCTGCTGGTTTTCCAGACAAGCCTAATAGTTTACCTAGAGCACTAGGCTCGACAGGTACAGTACAATAGTCTAGAGCACAAAGCTTGATAGAGGGGTAATAAGGCCTACAGCTAAGCTCGATAGGCTAGAAATGACCTGAAGGTCGTAGGATATACCCGCACTCAAAAACAGTTTGAAAACAATGTTCTCGTGTAGCACTTGGCTTGCACGGATTTCAAAGCACTTATTAAATCAATTTTGAGTTTAAAATATAAAGAAGTTTCGATTTATTTCAAAAGTCAATTCAAATCAAGCTTTGCAATTTAAAAAATAATGCAAGTCTTTATAACATAGATATTAAGTAATAAAACTCAAAACATGTTGTACGTGAATGCACATAGGCATCAATTTACTTCACTTAACATGCATGCTTGGCTGGCCACAACACGCATGTGAGAACCGTTTATATTATATTGTACATGTATAAATAATTAATCATTAATTAATTTTTGGTATATTTAGTAAATTATAAGTAAATAGTGATATGGCCCCACTTGAATTTTGTGCCTAGATGTAATTATGACTAAGCAAAAATAGTGTACGGAAGGTGTAATAATTATACTGTGGAAATTTTGAGACCTAAAATATCTTAATTGCATTATTTTGGGAAGTGTAGCAAACAAATTCGAAAATGATGGTTACGTCTCGAGGGTATTTTCGTAAAGTGTGTCCAAACTAAAATGAAGTGGGATGAAGAAAAATATCATGATATTATACAAGAAAAGGAGATTAAGATAGTGTCAATAGATTTAACGAATTGGTGGTTAAATCGAAAAATTTTGCTGGCGATCCGTTAGGGGTAATTTCATAATTTCACGCATTCGGTGTACTGCGCATAGATAAAACCACCATAATTCATCAAATACATCTAATAAGATTATTTGGTGATGAAAATTCTAAATTTTGGAGTGCAATTACATAGTTATAATGATTTTGGAAGCTTAAGGGCAAAATTGTCCTAAATTTTCATAACCAAGGGCATTTTCGTAATTTTGCCCCCTTCTAGAATTCTTTTTTTATTTCTCCCCATCAACTGCTGGTACTATTCACTCATCTTCCTCACCTCTCTCACGTTCTCCATGGGAGAAAGAAAAG
The DNA here is from genome assembly GCA_032173925.1 of Heritiera fomes. NCBI lineage: Eukaryota > Viridiplantae > Streptophyta > Magnoliopsida > Malvales > Malvaceae > Heritiera > Heritiera fomes. The sequence continues at coordinate 23,986,274 of JAPDPM010000015.1, forward strand.
AAGAAAAGAAAAGAAAGGTTCCATAACTTCACTTACATACCTTATCTCACCAAAATCATTTCACAAAAATTGCTCCTCTCTTCATTCTCTATCATCCTATACAATAGCTTCATGAAAAAGTGACAAATTCAAGAAAAGAGGGCTTGAAAGATTCGGTCAAGGTACCCACTTCATCATTCCTTATGCTTTCTTTAATTTTAATGGTAGAAATTGATGTTTCTAAGTGTGTTAAGTATGTTTATGGAATTTGTTTGAATTGAATCAAGCTAAATCAAATTGTGCCATTAAAGGAGGTTTCGTCCAAGCAAGGGATCTCATGAATTTATGTGGTTTCATGCATGATAATGATGCTAAATTAATGATTGAGCATGATAGAATATGAATGTGAAATGAAATTGTTGCAAAAGCATGAAATTGGCTAAAGGAAGAATTCGGTCAACCTAAGAGGACCCATATTCATGGCTGCATTTGATGATTTTAGGGTGCCATTAGACTGTAGAAATTATAAGGAGTCCACCGGTGCCATCGGATTTAAAATCCGACTTAAAACGGAGAAGTTGTGTTTTAGTACTGGTAGAAAATATACTGCATAAATATTTGTAGTGTACAAAGTGGCTGCAATTAAGCATGAAAAGTAGCTTAAAAATAAGTATTAAGTGAGTTAATATTCTTGGTGAAATTATCTGCAGTCCGAGAGTATCAGATTACGCGTTGTGCTATCGGGAAGTCTGATATCACGAGACAAGTAAGGGATTTGTGTGTAGACTTTAGGGATATTTTGGATGCATGATTACAATGCAAAATAATTTTATGAGAATATATGGAAATGAATTGCTATTGGAAACTGTGAAAACTGTGGTTTTTGGCTGGTATTATACTGTGTTGAAAATATAGGGAGGCTAGGATATTCACAGCCATTATGCTACTGAAATTTCCTAAAAAATTTTCTAAAAATGTCATGGAATATTTTAGTGCATATTTGAATGATTTCCTAGCCTTGGAAATAATATATTTAATATTTTTCATAAAATATGAATATATCGAAAAGTATTATTTAAATATTCATGTTATCGATTTTAATGAAAGTAAAACTACTGTAATATTTCTCCCAAATACTTTACAGTGTAATAAGTGATTTATAAACTGAAGTGTTGAAAAGTGAATATTTTATAAATGATTTTCTTTATAATATTCATTGTGTTTTATAAAATAACTTTTATGGACTAACTGAAGACTTTACCAATTTTATCGATTTCCATAAAGGTGATGCTATTGTGTGAATATTGTTTTGAGATTGAAATGTTCCTAAATGTGTCTCATAGTGAAACAGTGTGTTTATGAAAACTACTATTAGCCTTGTAAAATAAATATTTATTAATTCCATAAAGTGTGAAATTTCTGAAAAATAGTATTTCAATAATTTTGAAATTAAATTTCACATAAATGAAGTATGGAAATGTGAGTATATGTGTTTTCAAAAATTTTGAAATTGAATTTCACAGAAATGAAGTATGGAAATGTGAGTATGTGTTTTCAATAATTTTGAAATTGAATTTCACAGAAATGAAGCATAGAAATGTGAGTATATGTGTTTTACGGTGAAATGGAATATTTATGAAATTTATTACTACAGTGCGAATATTTTATAACACTGTTTTCATCGTACTGTATATTGTGTAATTTTATACCTTTATGGATTTTTTACGAAAATGTATATTTATACTAAATTCCATAAAAGTGATATGATTATTTATAAACTGTTTTTGAGATTGATATGCCCCGTATCATGCTGATATGTGACATGTGATATGTGATATGTATATGCTATGTGAAGCTGTTAATACTGATCCTATCTTTAGCGTCCCGGTTGAAACCTGATCAGTGTATGACTAAGGACAATTATAGACTATGGCCATAGATCTCATACAATACTATTATTATTCCCTGCGGGGATTAGAGCATGATATATTGAGGGTGTTGCCTGGTCTCCATTCACATGTTATTGATTTACTACTACGGTTTTCACTGAACTGTTATTGATGCAGTTATTAAAGAGAAGTGTTTACCGTATTGAACTATTATTACTTATAGGGTTTATCGAAATATATGAAACAGGTATAAAGTGATTTGGTAAAATACTAATTAAAGTATCTTATTTAATTGGTTTTATAAACCATTATGTGATTATTTATTTATTTAATTAGTATGGTTTACCTAACGAGTTTTCATACTATTTATTGAAATGTTGATATCATTAAACTATTTATTATACTGGACTGTTTACAATATTGTTCATTGTAGTTCATTAAATTGTGAAAGTGATAATTTAAAGTGAAAGAGAAATTTTTATTAAAGGAATTACTTAATGGTTTTATATACCATTTTATGTGATTTTCAATATATATAGAAAATTATCAAATGATATTTAATTACAATTTAATTTTTACTCCTTATAGTCGCTTCTAGATTCCGGGACAAAACAGATATCTCAAAATACCTTCTATGCTCCATTCGGACCCCTAGTTGACTATAGTATCCTTTCTTTACAGTCCCTAGTGGACTCATAGGAAAATAAACGCTTTTATTGCATATAGATTTCGTGATATCAAGTTCTGCATACAATTCCTTTACTGAGCTGTGGTTTGCTCACTCCTTTATTTTTACCATCCACAAATTATATTAATTGGTTAATTGGAGTATCAATCCATGGATTAGCTGCGCTTTGGTTATTCTGAGGCAAATTATAGTGGATCCTGGAGGCATTGTGTTTACATTTGTATGTTTAGACATTTTTATACAATACTACTTGTTGTAAATATAATCTCAGAGGATGTAAATTGATTTATACAGTTGTAAATATTAAGCATTAATAAATAAATATTGTCTAAAGTGTTTTACTGTTGTAAATGAACAGTGTTAAAGGTATCAAAGATAGCCCAACCAACTACTGTATATGTGTGAGATGCGATAAATGTGAATGATCACTGTATATAATAGACCGTGACAACATAAGACAGAAAACAAGTTTTAATCCAGCCCAAGTATAAACGAAATTATAAATTTTAAACCATTCTTATGAGATTATGCTAATAGACTATACTTAACCCACTTACCTCAATGCTTAGCCAATGTCTTCCTCAAGTTTCCAGACCATGACTCAACTTCTACATCGCTCCCATTCACTACAAATAAGTTCAATAATGTCTCAATAACATGTCCTCCTTATGCTTATTCACATACTTAAAACATCTTTCCTAAAACCAAAACTACTTAAATTCATCTCCATACCAATAATCCACTCTTCACTATCGTACGACTAATATATCTATACATTTCACATGTTAATTACTCATTTCCAAACAATATCACAATAGATGTAAAATAGCCATAACACTACCACGAAATTCTTAATGATATTTTATCATCACATATTCATTTTCATTAATTCATCTTCATACCATAATTTATCATTATTTATTTATTCACAAAGTCCTTCTCTAACCATCACTATCATCATGTAATCACAATTTCTCACTCACAATATAATTCTAAATCAAAATATACAGATGTCTTAACCCTTTACCAAGGCTTAGGCATCACTCCATAAGTGAGTTTGGTCACCTCCAATTCAACACTTTGTCGTTCTCCCTTTTAGCATTTTCTACAATTTTCAAACATTTCTCAAATACTTAAAATTGAATTAAATAAAATCTATAAGAATTTATAAAAATTTACAAAGCTACTAATTGTTTCTAACCCATTTTCATACTAAAATCTAACAACCCTTCTCAAAACTCCATCCCTTTCCTCTTCTTTTCATTTCCCTTTTCTTCTTGCTTTAATATGGTTTTTCTTATAAATCAATACCAATTTTCATTCAATACTCAAATTCATATATATATATATATATATATATATATATATATATATATATATATATATATATTCAAATCACCTAAATTAAATACTCTTTACTCTTTTTTTTTGCCAACCAAATGCCTATGGAGCTCCTAAAATTCAGCCTTCAAACTCACCTTGCTTTGCACCCTAACAGTCCTTATAACCTTATTGTTCCAGCCTAATTTCTCACACCATTATCGCCCCAAAACACACTTGTAATTTCAGCTCTTATGCCCCTTTTGGCACTAATTACAGTGTTTAAAATCACTCCTACTTAGCTTTATATTTCAGCCTTCATCAGCACCATTCCAGCACCAAAACAATAGCTTCTAATATCTTCTTGAGCTATTGCTATTCTCGGTTCTGTCTCTTAGACTAGCTTTAAACCATCCTTAAAATTCCATTTCATTTTCTTTATTTTCCTTTACATCTCACAATTTCTACCACTTTCCTTCCCCTGTCCAGTTCAGTTTTCTAGCTTACTTTCTAGCCCTGATCACCGCCATTTCTAGTAGCTAAGAATAACCTCTAAAGACCTTCATAAATACCCCATGCTCAGTGTTGTTTGCAACATCAAAACTCCAAATTTCAACCCTTAAATGCCACGATTTAGCCTAGTTTTTCAGCACCAAAATCACACTCTTTTAACTACCCAAAAGCAATACTAGATTAGCCTAAAACTCTTGCCTTTAGTTCGACTCCCACTGTTTTGTGCACCATATAACATCCAATTTTATATCCAAACATCAGTTTAAAAATGCAACTGAAGACCATGTTTGAACCTCTATTTAAGCCTCCTAACAGCCAAAGAGGTCAGCCAAAACAGCACCATTTTCCTTCTGTTGAAACCTTTTATCATAGTACGAATAGCACTGAATACCTACCTCAGTGATTAGCCAAGAATCAACCCTAATAGTACCATTTTCCCTGCCTTCAAGCATGACTTTCCTCCATGTTTAGAGCCTCTACTGCTTTAGCTAACTTTTTCGCCATGTTTCGTGCCATCTTCAGCCACCAAGAGGAGCTCTTAGTTAGACCTACACTGCTAGCTCCAACCCTTCTTGTTGGGCTCATCTCTCATGCGGAAGCCGTTTCAATTTCACTCTCGACTTCCTTTTATTCTCACTGACTTTACCCATATTTTGCTCTCTTTTCCTCGTTCATTTCCTTTGGCTTTTATGAAGCCACAAGATGAAGATGATGGTTTGTATTTAGCAGACCATCACGTGGGGTTGGCGGGTAATGTCCCACCAGACTCCACTAACCCCTTATTTTATTATTTATTTATCAAGTTTTTTATACATTGTATTCAATATATACCAAAATATAATTTAGTTACTTATATATATATGTCTATTTTTAAATCTCAAAATTTTATATATTTATATATACATTGATTTATTTCCATATACCTTTATTTGTTTATTTCCAGTTACCTTCATATATATATATATATTATAACGACCCGTTACCACATTTTTCAACTTATTTTACACAACTTAACCGGTTGGGCTGTCTGTGATACTTCATTTGTACTAATTGTTAAACAATTTTACATAACATTGTTTGTATTATTCACATCCCCTATCTTAATTAATTAGATAAGTAGTACTGTAGACATGTCTAAATACAGAAAATAAATAATCGTACCTCAAATAAATCAGTCGGTCTATCACATTGTCCTTTATGTACAGCCGTGATCCATAATCAACTAATCTCACAATCATCAAAAACCTGAAATGTTTAAAATTAAAGGGTGAGCAAAACCACGGCTCAGTAAGGGAATTATATGTCTCACTTGATACTCAGTTATCTATATGCTAAAAATCTTTTTCATTTTTCCTATGGGCTCTAGGCTCGTATGTAGGAAGGATACTACAGTCGGCTAGGGACCCGGATAGAGTAAGGTAGGTATTTTGAAATACCTACCTTGTTCCGGAATCTAGAAGCAAGTGTAGAGAGTAATAAATTTCTTTTCGTTTGAAATTTAAATCATTTTTCCTTTTTGTTTCATATCATTTTCATATTCTTTTCATACAATAATGCTTTTATGAAATAAAGCATTTAAATAAAGTAACTAATATTCATATATTCTTTGAAAAGAATATTAGTTAAATCATCATCATTCTTATTTAAACTCATTTCATATTTTACTGTACAATCATAATTAGTACAGTACTTTAAATAGCAAAATAAGCTATTAATTCTTTTTCGTATAACATATAAATCATTTAAATCTAATATCATCATCATCATCATCATCATCATCATCATCATCATCAGAGCCTTTATCCCAATAGATTGGGGTAGGCTATATGAACCAATATCTAAAATCACGTTAGATCATCCATATGTATTCTCTGCCTCCATAGATTCCTATTCAAGGCCATTTGCTCATCTAATTCTAAAACCTCCATGTCTTTCCAAACTACTTCCTTCCAAGTCTTTTTTAGTCTTCCTCTAGTCTTAACCCTTCTCTCAACATCCATAGCCTCTATTCTCCTAACTGGAGCATCTACAGGTCTACGTCTTACATGTCCAAACCAACGTAAACGATTTTCACACATTTTGTCTTCGATAGGTACCACTCCAATCATCTTACGAATATCATCATTTCTCATTCTATCCTTTCTTGTATATCCACATATCCATTGTAACAATCTCATTTCTGTTACACTCATCTTTTGTGTATGTAGCCTCTTAGTCACCCAACATTCACTACCATATAACAATGTTGGTCTAACAACTGTCCTATAAAACTTGCCTTTCAACCATGTAGGAATTCCTTTATCGCACAACACACCTGTAGCACTTCTCCACTTACTCCATCCAGCCTGGATCCTATAGGTCACATCACCATCAATCTCTCCATTTATCTGTATTATTGATCCCAAGTATCGAAAATGATCCCGCTTAGGTATCGCCACCCCATCTAACTTCACTACATCATGCTCTTCCAATCGGTTAGAAATGAATTTACACCCCATGTATTCGGTCTTCACTCTGCTTAGTTTAAATCCTTTTGATTCCAACGTTTGTCTCCATAATTCCAACTTTGTATTGATCTCTGCTCTAGTTTTCGCACATAGGACAATATCATCTACAAACATCATACACCAAGGCACCTCATCCTGGATGGATTTTGTCAATTTGTCCATAACTACCGCAAACAAGAATGGACTCAATGCTGACCCTTGGTGTAATCCCACCGTGATAGGAAACTCACTTGTTTGCCCCCCACCTGTCCTCACATGTGTCCTTACGCCTCTATACATGTCCTTAATTAGTTTAATATATTTCAAAGGAACTCTTTTCTTCATTAAGGACCACCAGAGTACCTCCCTAGGCACTTTATCATATGCTTTCTCCAAATCTATAAAGATTATATGTAGATCTTTACCCATTACTCGAAAGCGCTCTATAAGTTGTCTAAGCAAATATATTGCCTCCATAGTTGATCGACTCGGCATAAAACCAAATTGATTCTCCGATATCTCTACATTCTTTCTTAATCTCCGTTCTATCACTCTCTCCCATAGTTTCATTGTGTGACTCATCAATTTTATGCCTCGGTAGTTGGCGCAACTTTGAATATCTCCCTTGTTCTTATATAAAGGTACTAAGACACTCTTCCTCCATTCCTCTGGCATTTTGTTAGTGTGCCAAATCTTATTAAATAGATTTGTCAACCACCTAACTCCTACATCTCCAAGGCATTTCCAAACATCAATTGGGATGTCATCAAGTCCAATAGCTTTTCCATTTTTCATCATCTTTAGTGCCTCTTTTACCTCTGTCTCTTGGATTCTACGCATAAAGCACCGATTTAAATCCTTAAGAGGCACCGAAATATTATCCAAAACTTTATTTTGTCCGTTATTAAATAATTTGTTAAAATAATCTCGCCACCTGTCCTTAATGTCATTATCTTTAACGAGAGTTCTTTGATGCTCATCCTTAATACATTTCACGACTCTTAGGTCATGACTCCTCCTTTCTCTTGCTCGTGCCAATCTGTATATCCTTTTCTCTCCCTCCTTTGTGTTCAACTTGTCGTAAATCTCTTTCGCAACCTTCGTCTTAGCTTCTGCCACAGCCTTCTCTGCCTCCTTTCTTTCTACCTTATATTCCGACAAACTCTATTCTGTATTGTTCTTCTTTAAAGCCTTGTAACGCTCTCGCTTAGTCTTTATAGCATCTTTTACTACTACAGTCCACCATGTTGCGTCCTTTCCAGTCGGCACTCTTTCGTTTGATACTCCTACTGTCTCTTTGCCTACCTCCCGAATGCATTTTGCCATCTTATTCCACATTACATTTGGGTTCTCTTCTGTTGTCCAAGCCTCTTTTTGAATCCAACTATCTCTACATGTTGTATGACAATCTTCTTTTAGCTTCCACCATCGAATCCGTTTAATTCCTTTTAGTTGGTTCCGTCGATGTCGTCTATCTATCTTCATATCTAGAACTAAAAGTCTATGTTGCGCGGTAACACTCTCACCTGGGATAACCTTACAATCCAAACATCTATGTCTATCCCTACTCCTAGTTAAAAAGAAATCTATCTGACTTGCTCTTGGTCCACTTCTAAAAGTTATAAGATGAGAATCTCTCTTCTTAAACAATGTATTTGCTAGGATTAGGTCATAAGATAAAGCAAAATAAGAATATGAATAAGAATATTAGATTTATTTTCCTCCTCTTTCCTTTTTGGAAAACATATCACATATTCATGTCACATATAATCTAATATTCAATTTAAAATCATAGTAAGAATATTAAAATCTATTCCACTTATCATATTAGCAAAGCAGCAAGCACTTCGATAGATTAGTCACTATACACGTCGATAAATTGGTTACTATGCAAGATTATAAATCAATCCATTCGCAAAACGAAAATCAATAAACTTCAAGCATATACCTTAACTCACTGAAAATAGTTCAAAATAACCGATCACTTAATCACTTTTGGCGTAAGCCCCAGTTCAATGATTCAGTTAAGACATCCATCCTAACTAGCAATTGAGTTAAGTGTCATATCGAGGAACTCGTGTAGCACGTAGGTCCTTCGGGATTCTGGAGGTGGCTCTCACTGTCTAAATGGTATCCGTGTAGCACGTAGGTCCCTTAGGATTCTAGAGGTGGCTCCCACGATCCAAACAACATCCGTGTAGCACGTAGGTCCTTCGGGATTCTAGAGGTGGCTCCTAAGGTCCAACTGATATCCGTGTAGTACATAGGTCCCTTAGGATTCTAAAGGTGGCTCCAACGATCCAAACAACATCCATGTAGCACATAGGTCCTTCAGGATTCTAGAGGTGGCTCCCACGGTCCAACTGGTATCCGTGTGGCACGTAGGTCCCTTAGGATTTTAGAGGTGGCTCCCACGGTACAAAGATCGAGTCTTAACTCGGGTTAGCCTTTACGCCATATACTTTCCACTATCTCATCAGAACTCGTGTAGCACTTAGCGCTCAAAGGATTCAAGAGGTGGCTCCCATAGTTCACGAAGAATCTATGTAGCACTTAGGTCCCTTGAGTCCTCTAGAGGTGGCTCACATGGAACAAAGATCGAGTCTTTACTCAGATTGGCCTTTATGCCATATACTTTCCACTATCTCACCAGAACTCGTGTAGCACTTAGTGCTCAAAGGATTCTAGAGCTGGCTCCCATAATTCACGAAGAATCTATGTAGCACTTAGGTCCCTTGAGTCTTCTAGAGGTGGCTCACACGGTACAAAGATCAAGTCTTTACGCGGGTTGCCTACGTGGCTTATGTTTTCAATGGTTCATCGTTACACATGTAGCACGTATAATCTAAAATTCCATTTAAAATCATGGTAAGAATATTAGATTTATCAATTCTTCCTTTTTGAAAGCATATTACATGTTTGTATCACATGTCTTATGAAAATCATCTCACAATACTATAATCAGTACCGTAATGAGCATTTTGTAAAAATGCTATAAACTAATTGATCTTCTTCTCATATCATATAAAACATATTCTTTTCACATGTCACACATCCTATAAAGAGTCTAAGACAATCATCAATCATATCATGCTATAGACCCCGAAGGGTAAGGAAATAAACATGTCAAATCTATGACTATAATCTATATTGTCCTCGGTGGATCACTGATCAGGTGTCGACCGGGACTACACATATCACATATCACACATCAGCATGATAGGATGCCTACTAGTCTCAAAACAGTATTTTTCATCATCAATAAACTTTATGGAATTTATAAAAATATAAATTTCATAATTTAAAACCATAAAGGTTATAAAACAATTTAGTGAATATTCAAGAAATATATATATAAATATTCACTTTATTTCTTTTCGTTTTTCATCTCGTATTACGAGTAATTTACATATCAAAAGAATTTTCGGTGATTTCATTATTACCATTCTCAAAGAGAATTTTCAGTGATTTCATTATCACCATTCTCGAAAACATGAATATTTTAAAATCACTTTCATTTTATCCATGTTTTTATGAAAATATTCATTTACTCAATTTTCGTGGTTGAAAATCATTTCTCGTGACATAAAATCATTTATTATGATTTTTTAGTAATTTTTGAGAATTTTTCTGCAGTATAACGGCTACCGATTGGCTAGCCTCTTGCATAGAAAATACAGTTTATAATTTCCAGCCAGTACTTCATACCAAATTTCCAACCAATCATTCATCATAAAAATTTCATAAAATATTTTCATAAAATATTCTGAAATTAAAACATGCAGACTGAATATCCTTACAGTGCTACACATGCATCCCTTACCTTTTCCAAGTCGGCGGCTTCCTCTTATCGGTCGCGCCCGCACTCTATCTCTCCCGATTCCTCATCCCGATCGCTGAGAATAATTTCAAATTTTCGTAAATTTCCGGGTTGTCGAATTTTCGGGAATCTCCGAATTCCCAAAATTCTCCTTTTTCCTCATTTCTTTTTTTTCTTTCTTTCTTTTTCTTTTCTTTCTCTTTCTTTTTCCTTTTTCTTTTCTTTTTCTTTTCTTTTTTCCTCTTCCTTTCCCAGTCTGTCCAGTCTGCCCCTTCCTCGTCGGTTCCTCATCGATGGCTGGTTCTCCGGCGGTTCGAGCATCCTTCAGCTGGCCGACGGCAAGGCGAACTCGCCGGTGCCCTTTATTTCCCCTGGATCAGCGGCACGACGGCGGATCTACTCGGTTTAGGTCGGCGTCTTCTCCTCCTCCGTTCGTCTTTCTCTGACCGCCGTTGGCCTCTCCGGTGGCCTCCTTCATCTTCCTCTCATCTTCGCCGAGGTCGAGGTGGTGGTGGCGGTGCCTAGATCGGCCGGCGCCGCCGATTCCTCCTCTCCTTTCTCTTCGACTTTTTTTTTCGTTTCTGTTTTTTCGATTTTTTTCTTCCTTGTCGTCGGCGATCTTTCTCTTCCCCATCTCGCCGGCCTCTCTCCTTTACCTCTCTTACTTTCTTTCTCGCCGACGGCGGCAGCGGTTGCTGCCACCGGCTTGGCTGGGAAGGGATCGGGCATTGTCTCGATTCCTTCTCCTCTTTTTTGTTTTTGTTTACTTTTTTTTTTGTCTTCTTTCCATATTTAGTATATAATACACTATATACTATACACTATAAAATATATTTTATACATATAATATATACCATATATTATACATTATTTCATATTATAATATAATACAATATATATTATATATAAATTGTTACAAAATATATATCTAGTATATATTTATGTATATTTATATACTTTAAAATAAATAACATTTATATATATACAATTATATAAATGTTATAATACAATATATATACAGATAAACTTTAATATAAAATCACATTTACCTTTCTTCTATATGTATATATATATAATTATATATACACATAAAATATTATGCTTATATACATATGTATTATTTAAATTTATGAAATAGTATATATTTTCATATATATACCAACGTATATTAAAATATATTATATAGTATTTTAAATGTATATGTATTTGTATAAAATTCACTTATAAAATTTGTAATTATATAAACATATTTTATTTTCATTTCTCATTTTCTTTATTTAATTTGGATTTTAATTTATCCAAGTTAGTTTTCCTCTCTCCGTTATTTTTATTTTCACTTCCAATTTAATTTCTTTTACACGAATTTTCCGATTCTTTCACTTCCTCAATTCTCGGGATTTTCACCAATATCCCGTTCTCACAATTTTATTTGTTTCCTCAAATTTATTTTCTCCAATATTTGTTTCCAATATTTATGATTTCTAATAAATGAAAAATTTACGGTTATCACATCCTCCCAACCTTAAGAAATTCGATCATCCGAATTTAACTTAAGTCCAAAGGTGGTACATGCCGTATACTTACGACTTCTGACCTCTTGTTCATCCTCCAAGTAATACTGCCAGCACACTTTCGACGTCAAGAGTATTTTGGACCACTACATATTGTCTTACATCATATATGTCTATACTCCTGTAAGTTCGTTTATCAAATCAGGAGTTATTTACTTTTACTCTTTTCATATAAGAGTCCATACACAATATTTTCATATTACAGCTGATCTATGCTGTTCATCATCCATTCTTCTCACTTAGTGCCAAGTCGACATAATTTGATACTATCATGTACTCACGTCAATCAACTATATGTAAGTGTCCCAGTAGCTTTCACATCTCATGCACACGCTCTCTCAATATCATGGAGCGTTTACATCTCACGCTCATATATATATATATATATACACATCAGTATGGAGCGGTGCCATCAATACACTTGGGATCTCAAAGCCTTTTGCTATCTCTCATTAGCATATGGCAACTCAGATACTCCCATCACATGTAAGGCTCACTGGAACTGTACATACACATTCACACCGTTTAACACTTATACTTCGACTAAGGCACTAGAGAATCTAGAAGTCTGATAATGGAAAGTAATTCTATTTAGATCATCAATCTTTAATCACTTCCATATCATTATTTCTGTTTTGGACTCTTTATTATCCATAATATTCATTTTATCAAAGCGATATCTCACTTGCAGACTTTATTATGGATTATCTCTTACAATGACAATTCATGAGACAATCATATTCTCTTCATGTAGTATGGTCTTCAAACTTCTTTTCATAATTTAGATTCCATAATTGAATCCTCAGTTTATATATTTAATCACCACATCATCTATATACTTCCACTGTTTCTATCATGTTACGGTGGTTATATGTATAATCATTTTGCATTTATATACTGGCAGTAAAATAACACGTGTCATTCATTTTACTCCTTTGAATATCATTACTTTCACTTATCAAATCTAGCTTGATTTTTTTTTGATAACCAACACAAATCACTTTCAGTCTTACCTTCGGGAACTGTTTCACATTGATGTTCCCTTCTCTTCATACAACTTATTTCCTTATTCCACTTTCATTTTTTTTTTGTTTTCATAATCCCACCTTTATCTTTTCATGTTTTTACTCTCATCCTTTTAGTCGATTTTGTCAATTAGTATGGTACTATACGGCTAAGATCTTTCAAAATCTTGCATACCATCTTTTCTTTACACTTATCCATCTACCGACTTTAATTTCTTTAATTAGGTCTCATCTATAGAGCAGCTAGTCTCATCACTCTTTTATAGACTGGCAGTAGTATCTAGCTAGACTCATTACTTTCGTATCTCAATCATTATCTTTATATCATGGACAGGTGCACTGTCATCCTGTCGCCTCGAGATCATATATCTCAGGAGGAGATACTATTTAGCCAAATCTCTTAGTTACTAATCTTAGCACAATTTCCTCAGTCTTTAAGAGTTTAAAGATCATATCACAATGCTGCTCATGTTCCATTTATACTTTAGACTCTATCAGTATTTCATCAATTTACTCATGTAAGGATGCCTCATTCTTTAGGCTTATATATTTCACAAGGCAAATCATTAACCTTGTAACCTCAATAGGAACTCATAAAATTTACTCTGAGTTCTAATCATCATCTTATGGACACCAATCTTCAATCTTTTATCTAAGGACGCTTTATACTGAGGCTAGTCTTATTAACTCCTCACATATGTCTAATTAGATCAATAAAGCGTCTATTTTCATGTAGATGAATACTTGTTCTTCACCAGAACTTTGTTAATGATAGGGAAATTAATACATCCTTTTTAATTCATCTCCATCTCAATATCATTTGTATTTCTCTCATTTACACTTATATAGATAATTTCATTATTCTCGATTTTTCATTATCTCTACTTTTGTCATCCAAACCTTTACACGTGAATTTCATTATTCACACATTTTCCAGAGTTATTATTATTATTTTTTTTTATTATTTTTTATTTTTATTATTATTTATTTTATATATATATTTTTAAGCTTTTAGGATTCTTTCTATGTTCTTCGATATAAGCTTAGAATTTTACTTCATATTCAAAATCGAGTCAATGTTATCTCGATTCCTCTAATTTATATAACTCTGGAAGTTCTATCGGAAATCAAATCTGGTACTTTCTTTAATCATACATTTCTTATCATCTTGGACATTTCATCCTTGTGTCCTTTCATTTACACTGTGTATTCTCAAGGCAGAGACATTCGATATTCAAATCATTTTGATACATACTATATCTTGATTTCATTACCTATTCATACTTTACAGCATTACGAATCTCATTCTGGTAAGCTGTATCAAGTACGATGGTTATCAACACACTTTACAGCTAACATTTCAATTCAGTTATTCACTTTAAAATCATTTCCATTTAATGAATTCAAGATTAATTCCCTTGAGTATATTCTCCACGAGGTTTGAACCTTGGCACCCTTACGTACCTAGTTTCTTACACTCGTGTTACCATTGAGATAATTGTAAGAGTCCCACCCGTTCGTATCGGCCATCTGCGAGCATCCCCTAGGCAATCCTTTCGCCCTAGGTTTACCCTTACTAGTGAGTCAGCGATAACATAGTTCGCCTGTATCTCACAACACATGATCCACTATGGGTCGCCCATCATTGGGTCACCCATCACAGTTCTGTCTCAAGGGTCCTAAAGAACTTAGGTTAGCTATAACTTCTTTCTATCACGTCACTGTTCTTATAATTATTCTCCAATTCACAGTACTCCACACAGTACCTCATTCTGAAGTACATATTTCAAGATATGTCGGTTCTATATAAGATTATCTGTTTGATACCTCAAAGTAGTAAAAATGTATAGAACCATAAATAACCACATCAGTATGTATTTCATTATCTGTACTATTCACCTCATCAGTCAATTCCTGTAATCATTTCACTTTTCATAGTATTCAACGATCCCGTTTAATACACTCTTAATTTTCGGCCTTTACAGTTAATAACCGGGCCAATCATCTGATGAAATTCCACTACACTTTTTGAATCGCATCATATAAGGCCCCGTCCCGTCCGCCTTTACATATGTGTATTTTACTCTTTGAGAATGCCCATCCCATTTCACTGGGTTACCTCTCAAGGTTTTATCATGAGGCCCAGCCCGTTCACTAGGTCACTCATAGTTGCGTCTGAAATCTAAGTGTCAGCAGAATTAGTAATAGGGATCGCTATATCCATATGACATCCTCTGTGCCATTAATAACTCCATTTCTATAAATGGATTCCAATTCAGCTCGGTTTTAATACTATTCCAAACATCGCCCAACATAGGGGCATTTTTGTCATTTCAACATTTATTTCTATCTCCTCAATATACATTTAAACCAATGAACTGATCATTTATATGTTGATAGTATCCTTTCTGATACTTATACTAGTAATTTAGATCTCATTCGATTTCAATAGAGAAGTTTACTAAAATCCACAATTGGATTATTTTGCTTGTAATTAAGCTTTATATCATCAATTTCTCTGTCAGATCAATCAATTCCAACCTCTGTTGGTTTATTTTAACTCCTTGTAAAATATTGGAGTCAGGGGTATTTTGGTCATTTTTGGCTAAAAATTTTTCTCTCTTCAAATTACCCTCAATCGGTGATCTTAAAATCTATTTAATGATGATATTTCATTCCCCTCCTTTATACCATCACTTTCAGGTCTCAGTTCGGTTCGGATAGAAAAGCACTGGTGGGGCCCTCACCAAGTCCATTTCTGTTCCTTACCGAATCGACCTTTATTTAGATCATAAGATCACCATTTCAGGTAACATTCCCGAGCCATTTTCCCTTTTTAGCATTCCTTATTCCAAAATTGCTCACTCCCTTCTAAACACTTAATTAAATTTGCAATCATTTATTTTCTCTATGTATTCAGACTACACAGTACTATATGGGATGTTTAACTCTTTTCCTTCCAAAAGTATCCACAGATATTAGGCCAACCATGCTTTGATACCATTAAATCTGTAACGACCCGTTACCACATTTTTCAACTTATTTTATACAACTTAATCGGTTGGGCTTCTGTGATACTTCACTTGTACTAACTGTTAAACAATTTTACATAACATTGTTTATATTATACACATCCCCTATCTTAATTAATTAGATAAGTAGTACTATAGACATGTCTAAATACAAAAAATAAATGATCGTACCTCAAATAAATCATTCGGTCTATCACATTGTCCTTTATGTACAACCATGATCCACAATCAACTGATCTCACAGTCATCAAAAACCTGAAATGTTTAAAATTAAGGGGTGAGCAAAACCACGGCTCAGTAAGGGAATTATATGCCTGACTTGATACTCAGCTATCTATATGCTAAAAATCTTTTTCATTTTTCCTATGGGCTCTAGGCTCGCATGTAGGAAGGATACTACAGTCGGCTAGGGATCCGGATGGAGTAAGGTAGGTATTTTGAAATACCTATCTTGTTCAGGAACCTAAAAGCAACTGTAGAGAGTAATAAATCTCTTTTCGTTTGAAATTTAAATCATTTTCCTTTTTGTTTCATATCATTTTCATATTCTTTTCATATAATAATGCTTTTATGAAATAAAGCATTTAAATAAAGTAACTAATATTCATATATTCTTTAAAAAGAATATTAGTTAAATCATCATCATTCTTATTTAAACTCATTTCATATTTTACTGTACAATCATAATTAGTACAGTACTTTAAATAGCAAAATAAGCTATTAATTTTTTTTCGTATAACATATAAATCATTTAAATCTAATATGAAATTTAAAAATTAAAATAAGAATATTAGATTTATTTTCCTCGTCTTTCCTTTTTGGAAAACATATCACATATTCATGTCACATATAATTTAATATTCAATTTAAAATCATAGTAAGAATATTAAAATCTATTCCACTTATCACATTAGCAAAGCAGCAAGCACTTCGGTAGATTAGTCACTATACACGTCGATAAATTGGTTACTATGCAAGATTATAAATCAATCCATTCGCAAAACGAAAATCAATAAACTTCAAGCATATAGCTTAACTCACTGAAAACAGTTCAAAATAACCGATCACTTAATCACTTTAGGCGTAAGCCCCAGTTCAATGATTCGGTTATGACATCCATCCTAACTAGCAATGGAGTTAAGTGTCATATCGAGGAACTCGTGTAGCACGTAGGTCCTTCGGGATTCTAGAGGTGGCTCCCACGGTCCAACTGGTATCCGCGTAGCACGTAGGTCCCTTAGGATTCTAGAGGTGGCTCCCACGATCCAAACAACATCCGTGTAGCACATAGGTCCTTCGGGATTCTAGAGGTGGCTCCCACGGTCCAACTGGTATCCGTGTAGCACGTAGGTCCCTTAGGATTCTAGAGGTGGCTCCCACGATCCAAACAACATCCGTGTAACACGTAGGTCCTTTAGGATTCTAGAGGTGGCTCCCATGGTCCAACTGGTATCCGTGTAGCACGTAGGTCCCTTAGGATTTTAGAGGTGGCTCCCACGGTACAAAGATCGAGTCTTAACTCGGATTGGCCTTTACGCTTTCCACTATCTCATCAGAACTCGTGGAGCACTTAGTGCTCAAAGGATTCTAGAGGTGGCTCCCATAGTTCACGAAGAATCTATGTAGCACTTAGGTCCCTTGAGTCTTCTAGAGGTGGCTTACATGGTACAAAGATCGAGTCTTTACTCGGATTGGCCTTGATGGCATATACTTTCCACTATCTCACCAGAACTCGTGTAGCACTTAGTGCTCAAAGAATTCTAGAGGTGGCTCCCATAGTTCACGAAGAATCTATGTAGCACTTAGGTTTCTTGAGTCTTCTAGAGGTGGCTCACATGGTACAAAGATCGAGTCTTTACTCGGGTTGCCTACGTGGCTTATGTTTTCAATGGTTCATCATTACACATGTAGCACATATAATCTAATATTCCATTTAAAATCATGGTAAGAATATTAGATTTATCAATTCTTCCTTTTTGAAAGCATATTACATATTTGTATCACATGTCTTATGAAAATCATCTCACAATACTATAATCAGTACCGTAATGAGCATTTTGTAAAAATGCTATAAACTAATTGATCTTCTTCTCATATCATATAAAACATATTCTTTTCACATGTCACACATCCTATAAAGAGTCTAAGACAATCATCAATCATATCATGCTATAGACCTCGGAGGGTAAGGAAATAAACATGTCAAATCTATGACTATAATCTATATTGTCCTCGGTGGATCGCTGATTAGGTGTCGACCGGGACTACACATATCACATATCACACATCAGCATGATAGGATGCCTACTAGTCTCAAAACAGTATTTTTCATCATCAATAAACTTTATGGAATTTATAAAAATATAAATTTCATAATTTAAAACCATAAAGGTTATAAAACAATTTAGTGAATATTCAAGAAATATATATAAAAATATTCACTTTATTTCTTTTCATTTTTCATCTTGTATTACGAGTAATTTACATATCAAGAGAATTTTCGGTGATTTCATTATCACCATTCTCAAAGAGAATTTTCAGTGATTTCATTATCACCATTCTCGAAAACATGAATATTTTAAAATCACTTTCATTTTATCCATGGTTTTATGAAAATATTCATTTCCTCAATTTTCGTGGTTGAAAATCATTTCTCGTGACATAAAATCATTTATTATGATTTTCAGTAATTTTTGAGAATTTTTCGGCAATATAACGGCTGCCGATTGGCTAGCCTCCTCCACAGAAAATACAGTTTATAATTTTCAGCCAGTACTTCATACCAAATTTCCAACCAATCATTCATCATAATAATTTCATAAAATATTTCCATAAAATATTTCAAAATTAAAACATGCAGACTGAATATCCTTACAGTGCTGCACATGCATCCCTTACCTTTTTCAGGTCGGCAGCTTGGCTGGGAAGGGATCGGGCACTGTCCCCATTCCTTTTCTTCTTTTTCTTTCTGTTTCCTTTTTTTTTTGTCTTCTTTCCATATTTAGTATATAATACACTATATACCATACACTATAAAATATATTTTATACATATAATATATACCATATATTATACATATATTATTTCATATATAATATAATACAATATATATTATATATAAATTGTTACAAAATATATATCTAGTATATATTTATGTATATTTATATACTTTAAAATAAATAACATTTATATATATACAATTATATAAATGTTATAATACAATATATATACAGATAAACTTTAATATAAAATCACATTTACCTTTCTTCTATATGCATATATAATTATATATACACAAAAAATATTATGCTTATATACATATGTATTATTTAAATTTATGAAATAGTATATATTTCCATATATATACCAACGTATATTAAAATATATTATATAGTATTTTAAATGCATATGTATTTGTATAAAATTCACTTATAAAATTTGTAATTATATAAACATATTTTATTTTCATTTCTCATTTTCTTTATTTAATTTGGATTTTAATTTATCCAAGTTAGTTTTCCTCTCTCCGTTATTTTTATTTTCACTTCCAATTTAATTTTCTTTACACGAATTTCCCGATTCTTTCACTTCCTCAATTCTCGGGATTTTCACCAATATCCTGTTCTCACAATTTTATTTATTTCATCAAATTTATTTTCTCCAATATTTGTTTCCAATATTTATGATTTCCAATAAATGAAAAATTTACGGTTATCACATATATATTCCATTTAACTCAAATAAATCATTCTCTAAATAATTCTCCATCGTTAATCCATAACTCCCACAATTCTCATTTTAGTGAATGAGAGCGATGTAGAAGTTAAGTCATGATTTGGAAACTTGAGGAAGACATTGGCTAAGCATTAAGGTAAGTGGGTGAAGTAAAGTCTGTTAGCACCATCTCATAGGAAAGGTTTAAATTTTATAATTTTGTTTATACTTGGACTAGATTGAAACTTATTTTCTGTCATGTGTGTTATGGCCATCCAAGTGTGCGTGTCAAGTGAAGTAAATAGATAGATATGTGCATTCACTTACAACATGTTTTGAGTTTAATTACTTAATATCTATGTTTTAAAGACTTGCATTATATTTTAAATCATAAAATCTTGGTTTGAACTCACTTTTGAAATAAATCCAAACTTTTTTATATTTTAAACTCAAAACTGATTTAATAAGTGCTTTGAAATCCGTGCAATTCAAGTACTACATGAAAACATTGTTTTCGAACTGTTTTTGAATGCGAGCATGTAACGTTCAGAATTATAAAATTCTGAGCTAACTTTTTCCTTTTTATTACTATTTTCTTATTCAATTAATCGGTATCATTTGGTTTGCATTCGATGTCGGTGTAAGTTCACTCTACAATTCCCATTCCCATTAAACCTTTATACCATTAGATTATTTAACCCATAATTAATAAATAATAAATCAAAATGAGATCTATAACATAGTATCCATAATTCTATTTATAACAGTTTAGAGTAATAACATTCCACTAGTTTAGATACATTCTTCAATTTAACATTACACTATTTACTTCCCATCATAAATACATTTGCTATGCATTCGTTAGTCTAAATATAAATATAAAAACTCTACATAAACCTGTTCACTTGATATTTTAATCTTCAAGTGATTTTCTTTAACTAATCTAGAAGCAGTTAACGTCACGTACACTGATGATCTATCTGGGATGGTGAGTAAAGGGGTGAGCTTTGAGGAAAGCCAAGTAAGAAACATATATAAAAATGCATACTATATGTAGATAAAATAAAATAAAATAAACTTATTTTATTAGTATGAAAAAACGTATTACATATGAATATTAAAATACATAAAATCATTTAAATCCTATCGGTGCACTGAAGGACATTTTAGAAAGGATACTATAGTTGGCTAGGTAACCAGATGGAGTATAGGAGGTACCTTGAAGAACCTTTCGTGTTCTGGTCCCTAGCTCCGACTATAAGGAGTATGCAGTTGACGATAAAATAATTTTTTAGTATAAAACATTTAATAACTTTATAAATTTCAAATTCGATAGCAGTATAAAAACAACTTATTTAAAAGAATTATGTAAAACAATTTCAGTATGCACTTTCAGTAAACAATACCATAACATTTTCAATATTATGACATAAAGCAATATTTTTGTCTATTACAGTAAAACAATTCATTTAAAAGTCATTGTTATCACTGTCAATCATTAGATTTTAAACTTTTCTTTCATTCTGTCAAATCAGTAAATCAGTAATCAAATCATTCATAATTAGTTTAGAGGATACAGTCACATCCAATAGAATCATGCACTAAACAATATCCCCGAAAAGACAATCACTATCTCGTAACAATGGCCATTGTTAATAGCCACTATTCGCACTGGTCAGGTGCTCACTGTGGATATTTGTGGGTTTGACCATAATCCCACAATCATGTAGATACCTGTGGACTTGATTAGACTCTTACAGTCGTAAACCTGTGGACTTGATCACGGTTTCGTAGTCATATCCTATCAATCTCGTATGCATGATCACTAAGGAGTAACCATCTCAAATTCATTTTCATAAATCATATAATTCAACGATAGAAATCATTTCATACAGTAAGTATTTTCAATCAATCCATAATCATATAAAAGAATATTTATTATATTTGGGAGTAATAAAATTCATTAAATACTCATTGAAAAACTTTAACTATTCAAATAGCTAATTTGCGCATAAATATTAAATCATTCATGTAAAATAAATAAAATATATTTTATGCAATTTAAAACATAGTCAAACTTATATGAAAATAAAATAAATTTATATTTTCTTGTTTAGGAAAATTGGGTGAGAAACAGTTAAGAATTTGATTTCAGAAAATTTTCAAATGCAAATAAAGCAGTTCCTATGCAACTCCCATACATGTTTCTTTCCTCGATTACCATGCAGTGCAAATTATGAGAGCTTTATTTTCCATTACTTATTTAGTCAAACCTTTAACTGCAAAATAATGATATTAAAATTGACTTAAAACTCTTTTGTTCAATTTTAAAAAGTATTTTACTCCTTCATAGTTTCCATTTTAGCTTATTACAATAATAACTAAATTTAAATATTACCGATTCATCATATATTCATTTTCAAATGACATTATTTTTCCCAAAACTAGTTCCACCCTTCAACTTTAATGAATTTTCTTTTAAATTCCTATTTCCCATTTGGTTAAATGCAACAATTAATTTATTTACTTTCCTATCAAATGCTACTAGATGTCTACACTTGAATTACAATCTTTTCCAATTCTACCAATAATTATATTAGTATTGCTATATCATTCCTTATCCATTAACTACCAAAATTCCAATATTTCATTTTATAAGATATGCTTGGCTAGATTCATTCACTTGTTCAAAATTCATTCTTTTACCAATTTAATTCCACCAATAATTTCATTAGCATTTATATTTTATCCATTAGTTCTCAAACCATGAAAATTCACATTGTAGTTCCATTTTCAAGCCTAAACCATATACCTCTTCGTGCACACAATTTATTCTCTTTCAAATTTGCTTCCATAAATGTTCTCTACTCATCTTTATATTTAATTTACATCGTTTGCATATTTGAATTGCATCAACACCACCACTCTTTGATCTTGGCCGAATATTCATTATTAAATTTTACTTATTATTTTTCAATTCTAATTTTATAAATAATAATCTTTATTCATTGTTAATATTAATTCCACAATTTATTTTAACTTAGTTTAACTTAATTTATTTTCTACCTATTACCTAATCATAATTACAATTAAATCATATTCTTTTCCTAAATCTTATTTCACCAATAATTTTATTAACCCAAATTCATTATTTTCTACCCATTAATTCATAGAATTTTACATGGAACCCCATCCTTTTTAACTTGGCTGAACACTCCCTCTTACACCCAATTTATCTTTCCTCCAATTTAACTTTATAATTGATCATTATTCATTACCATATTAATTTTAAAATCATCATTTAATAAAAATTACCCCAACGCCACTTCATTATCCTCCATGACCGTGAGCTACCCATTACCATATCCTCATGGTTTTTTTTTTTGAATTCTTTTCCCATCTATTATGTTATGAACATTTGCTACTCACTTGGGACTTACATCAAACGCCTTCCCTACATGAAAAACTCATCATCATTATTTTAATCTAGCCATGGCCGAATGGTACCCATCCTCATGCCACTTCTCATGTCTTGCCAACTATCACTTAATCCAATTTTCAACTAAGTTCCGTGCATCATTTACTATTAATTCCTACCCAACACACATCAAAATCACCAAAATTCCTCTACTTTCCTATCATGGCCCAAACCCTCTCCTAGCATTACACTTCATTTTGTTTCAATATAAGCCATTAAACATATTTCTCATGCTTAGAATGATCCAAAACTATAGCCAAAATTAATGAAAACATCAACATCTATAATTTTTCACCTTGACCGAATCTGCCAGTAGAAATTTCAGCCCTCAAATGCTGGAATTAAGCCACCAAATTCCAGGTTTGAAGAGCTCTTGAAGTGAGGAATAATTTTTATTTAGAACCCTTGTTGATTTGGTGAAGGTTAAGTGATGTTCTACAAGGAGGGAAGTGTGGACATGAAGCAAAAATGGAGAAAAGAAAGAGCTGCAGGAGAAGGTCAGTTAATGAAGATGAAATTGGCTGAGTTTTGGCTTTATTTTATATTTTTTTATTGCATAAAAATCCATCATATGCATAAAGACTGTTTTGTCCCTTTATTGTCAAAAATAAAAAAATGAAAAGGAAATAAATTGAAAATGGTGAAACAAAAATAAAAAAGTATATTATAAATCCCATGATCATGGGATCAATAAAAGACTATGATTTCTTTCCTTGAAATAAAAAAGGAAATAATAAAAAGAGGGGGATTCCATTATTTCAAAAAAAAAAAGATAGTAAACAAAAAGAAAAATAAAATAAAAAAGGGCAGCCACCATCCCTGTCATGGCCACCTTCATTCTATATACAACCACCATTTTCTTCATCTTTGCCAAGGCATCACTTTTATCTAAAGGTGGTTACAAGCCGGACCGGGCCGGTTTCGGGCCGGTTTTCACCGGTTCCGGCCCTATTCATAAGAGAACCGGTCCGAACCGGTAGTAAACCGGTCTGGTTCGGACCGATTCTATATATTATCAGAGGCGAACCGGCCCGGTTCGTTGGACCGGTTCGCCTCAAAACCGAACCGAACCGGTTTAAACCGGTTCGGTCCATTTTTTTTTCTTTTTAAAATTTTTATTTTTAAAAAAATTATATTAATTTATTTTAATATATATTAATATATTTTAATAATTTAATGTAGTAAATTTATTTTTATAATAAATAATGTTAATAGTTTAATTTAACAATAATTTATTATAAGTTATATTATAATTTATTTAATTAATGTAACAATAATGTAAAAATAAAATATTATAAAATTATCTAATAAAATTATTGTTATAATAAATTAAAGTTATATTATGAATATAATATTACGATAAAATGATATTTGATCCAAAATACAAATAATGATATTATGAATATTATTATTATATTCATTTTGCATATCTTTATTTATATTCATTTTGCATTTAAAATAATTTATTATATTTGAAATATCATTTACTTAATATTTATTCATTTATTTAATATGTTTTTAAAATATTAATTCATTTTGTATTTTAAATATTTATTTATTTTAAACATATATAAGTATAACACTAATTAATTTGGTATGTAATAATAATAATAATAATAACAACAACAACAACAAAGGAGGAAAAGAAGAGAGTAGGAGACCAAAGATTTTTTACGTGGAAAACCCCTTCAAAAGTTAGAAGGGTAAAAATCACGGGACCGTAGTCCATAAAAATATTCACTATGACTAAACTTATTTAAATTTTACATACAATTTACAAAAAAAAATTATTCTCTATTCTTCATAATTTATACGGATTGCCTTGAAAATTTCTTCCTCCTCTTCTGAATTATTATCAGCAAATTCATTGGCCATTCCAAGTTCGACATTGCGCGATTCCGCATCAACCCAATCTTTAAGGCATGTTAACATGCACAATGAATCCGGATTAAGAGTGGTTCGATGGTCTCCAATAATTCTTCCACACGTCGAGAATGCGGATTCCGAAGCAACAGAAGAAACTTGCACCGCAAAAACATCTCGGGCCATGGAAGCTAAAACTGGAAATTGTTTTTGGTTTTCTTTCCACCATTGGAGAAGATCAAAGTTATCATCTACAGAAAAATCTTGACTTAAGAAAAATCCTAGCTCATTGAAGCTAGAACTTCGTCGAGTTGTTGATCTCGATCCCGATCCCGATCCGCTCGTTTTCCTTTTAGCTTCATTCTCTTCTTTGCTGCTTCCTTAATTGCGTTTAAAATTCCTTTTCCTTTTTTGCTATTTTCGGTTTCTTCGTATGAATCTTCTTCTTCTCGATTAAAGTTGAATTGCTCCCTTTCTGTTTCATAAACATTAAACAATTCTCGAAAAAGATTGTTAATTGAGGACTTTTGATCCTCAATAGAATCAAGACCAAGAAATTCTTTATAACAATCAAAAAAATTTTCTATTTTACCTCACCTTGACTAGGATCTAGTAAAGTTGCAATATAACAAATAGGAGGAATTATTTCCCAATATTTTTTAAATTTTTCCTCCATATCATATACAAAAGAACTTAAAGTTTCATGATTCCTAAATTTTACCAATTTGTCAAACATTGTGTAGATAATAGGAACAAAATACGGTGTAGTTGGATAAAATTGAGTTGAAAATCTTTCGGTTGCATCTTTAAAAGTAGATAATAAATCAACACAATATTCAATAAAAGTCCAATCTTCTTCAAAAAGTACTAAATGTGTGCTACTTGTATAATTGTTATTAAAAGAAGTAACAAGTTCTTTATAAGGTAAAATAGAAGAAAGCAAACGATGAAGTGAATTCCATCTTGTTTCCACGGGAAGTGGAAATGCTTTAACAGGTATATTATTTGTTTATACAAATTTGCTTCCATTCACGTTTATTACTTGGTGTGCGAATCCATTTTGCTAAAATTTTAATTTTATCAATTGGACCTATGCCAGTACCAGTACCACTAGAACTAAAACCACTTTGAACACATAAATTTATAATATGACATGCACATCTTGCATGAAAAAATATGCCTTGCATAACATGGTTTAAACTTTTAATTAAATGAGGAATAGCTGCAGTATTACTTGAAGCATTATCAAAAGTAATAGCAAAAACTTTATTATTTTCTAGTCCATATAATTTACAAACTTTAGTAATATATTTATGAATAGTATATGAATTATGTGCTTCTTCTATTACATCTAAAGATAAAATTCGTTTTTGCATAGACCAATCTTCATCTATCCAATGACAAGTTATAAAAAGATAACTTATACCATTAGTACTAGTCCATATATCACTAGTTAAACTAACCCTAGATGAAATATTACTAAGTTTATCAATTAAAGCTTGTCTATATTCTTTAAACATATCCATGCAATCTCTTTTTAATGTATGTCTAGAAACAGATTTATATGCGGGTTGTAAATATTTACAAACAAATTCTAAATATCCTGTTTTTTCACAAATTGTGAATGGTTGTTCAGTCCTAACTACAAATCTAACTAAACCATGTCTAGCTTGAACATTATCAAAATTAAAATTTTTTCCACCATCATGCGTATTAATTTGAGATTGTTTGCCTTCTAAAATTTCATTTTCTTCGACATCAGGATTAATTTTATGTATAGTAATTAAATGCCTTTTATACGTACTTGTACCGCCACCACCTCCACTGGAGTTATAAGAGTAAACGCCTTTGCACAATTTACAGATGGCACAATATTTATTCGTCTCACCTTCTTTTGCTACAATGTCGAAATACTCCCATACCTTGCTTGTTTTTTTCAACTAAACTTCGGTCTTGATGATGTAGCAGCAGTGGTGGCAGCTGATGATTGTGTTTGAGCATGACTTCCTCCATGACCACGACCAAACGATGGTGCCAAAGGAAGCTCCTCCTCCAGATGAATATCGGGTTCGATTTCATTAAATGATTCGTCACCCAAATTAGGAATTTCAGTGGAACCAAAAGGTCGAGAAACAGAGCATGAACGACGAAAGAAATTTGACATTTTTATATTTTTTTTGAAAATAAATATATGTTAAAAATTAAAAAAATAGATGTATGATAATATATTGGAATTTGAAAATTGAAACTTGAAAATTAAAAGTAAAATTTGCAAAATTATAAAATAAAAAGAAAAATGAAATTTATAAAGAAAATGATGATATTATAAATTTGGAATAAGGAATATATATAATATATTAGAATTTGAAAATTAAAAGTAAAATTTGTAAAATTATAAAATAAAAAGAAAAATGAAATTTAGAAAGGAAATGATGATATTATAAATTTGGAATAAGGGAATTTAAGTGAATTTGAGAGAGTTTGAGTGAATATTGAGAGAGTATGTGAGTGAAGAGAATAAGAGTAGATGAATATAGATAGTAGATTTGAGAGAAAATATAGAAGAAATGTAAATGAAAATAGAAGATTATAGAGGTATTTATAGGAAAAAAATTAGAATAAAAAAATAAAAAATTTAAAAAAAAAAGATTGATGGCACAGAGCAGAGGTAAGTCTGTGACTTGCCTCTACTCTGCATACTGCAGTTGCACTGCACTGCAGTGCAACTGCAAGTGCAAGAGTTGCGCAGTGGCAGCCAAGCCTCTTTTTATTTTTATTTTAATTTAATTAAAATTAAAAAATAAAAAAAAAGAAAGACCGTTGCCCATCAAAACGCAGACTCGCAGAGGCAAGCCTCTGCGAGTCTGCAAGCTACAGACAGACTGCAGTTGCACTGCAGTCTGCAGTGCAACTGCAGTTTTTTTTTTAAACCGAACCGGTTCGAATCGGTCCGATTTTGAACTGGGGCCTTAACGGGCCCGGTTCTTAACGGGCCGGGCCCTTATCGGGCCCTGTTTTAATAATTTAAAACCGGCCTAGCCCGGTAACATACCAGGTTGGGCCGGTTCCGAACCAGTACATTACCGGTTCGGATTTTGGGCCGGATTGACCCGATCCGGTTGCGAACCGAGTCGGGCTAACCCGGCGCAATAAGCACCTCTACTTTTATCATCACTTTCATCATCTACAAAATCATCAAAGTAATAGAAAAAGGAAAAACAAAACACACTGATATAAAAGTACATGAAGCAGTGGCTATAATTTGTCCTTTACATTTTTTTCTTTTGGTTTCATAACCACAATAATTTTCCTTACATTAAATGACTATTGACATAGGGAGGAGTTGAAAAACAAAACCATATGTCAAGCATTTCATAAATATTTGTACATGTCGACACTTTATTTTATTCGAGATCTTAATTTGTATAAATAATTAATTAGGTTGGGGGACATTGTATTTTAATTTAACAATTTAGAATTAGGCTAGAATTAAATTAGAATTTTTAGATTTAGAATTAACATTAATTAGAAAATTAAAATTAAAATAAGATTTAGGAATAAAAAAAAGGAGAGAAAAGATAAAAAGAAATAAAAATAAAATTAATTTTAGGATAGGATAATTAGACTGTAAAATCTGATTTTATACTACTGTAAACCCAAATTTCATAAAATTTGGTAATGTAAATAAAGTAAACATTGCATATTGATTTTCACTTAGATGAAAAGCTCTTTAACTTGAGATGTGCATGGAAGAATGTTGGTGTGATAATGTATGGGCGAGGACCTCGAACAGCTCGACAATGGGCGAGCAAGGAAGGCTGTTTGCCAATGGGCGAGTATAATTGGCGAACAGAACGCCAATGTTACTGAAGAGGGCGAGTTGTCTAGTCCGCCCAAGTTGGCGAGGGCTCCTGTTCGCCCAGACGAATTGAGAAAAAAATTAAAAGTTAAATAAAAGTGAAATTTTGTGGGAAAACATGACAAACAAAGTCAATAACGTGCGGGAAGAAAAGAGTTCTAATTGATTTCTTTTCTCCATGAAATTAATGCAAAGTATGAAAGCATTAAATGAAGGATTAATGACTAGAGGACAAAACAAGGAAAAGAATGGGTTGATAGCCAATAACCGTTGGCTGGAAGAGACATGGCGTGGAAAAGAGAGGAAAAGGAAATAGAAAAGTCAAGAATGATGGCAGGAAGAGGCGTGGGCTAGAAAGAAAATTTAGTCAATAACATGCAGGAAAGAAATGAGCTATTGACGTCTTTTGCTGCACTTTTTCTACCCGTTTTAATGCCATTCAGACGTTCTTATGGTGCAATTTTCTTCATGAATTAATGCACTACCAAACGAGGTAATGATGAAGGAAGGGATAAGGAGCAGATGGTGAGTCCTGGTTGGACTAACATGCCTATATAAAGAGGCTTCAAGAGAAGAAATGGATTGAAATGAACTCCATCCTGTCCAGAATTCTTCTCGCCCATTCCGTTCCACTACAAGTTCAACTTTAGTTCTTCAGTTTTTCTTAGATGTAAGCCATGAAAACTTCCTTATTAGTTAGCCAAACCTTTCTTCCAATGTTGAAGAGCTAACGAACAAGCAAACTAAAGCTAAGAGAGATAAGAAAGCATTCTGTTGTTGGAAGAGTAACTTGGTAAAGGTGAGTTTCATAGTTTTGCAGTTCTCTTGATATTTAATCATAGATATAGCCTGGTTGTAGTTGAATATTGTTGAATATATAAGAAAACTAGATGGAAAAATAACTAAGAATGAGTAAGGAAACACGATGGGCGAGTAGGAAGTTGCTAGTCAAAATGGGTGACTACTCGCCCAAAGGATAGGGCGAGTTTGAGAAATTGTTATGTGAGTTCGCCAGTTTTGTGGGATAGTCAGAATGACTGTCCGGGCGGGCGATAACCCATGATCGCCAAAAGGCGAGAATGGCGATAAACAGTGATCGCCAATGTGAAATGTTGAAGATTTCCAATGATGCAAAAAGGAGATAACGAGGTCGCCAAACGTTATTCAATTCATGGGCGAGCCCATTTATGAACGAAAGGCCACGGCTGGCGAACTGAATTGATGAGCATGGCGAGTTGAGCTCCCACGTTGGGCGAACTCCCATGAATAAGCCGCTAATGAAGGGCGAGCTTAGTTGGGCAAGCGGTTATTTCGCCAAAATAGTTGAAAACGAGTTTTAGAAAATTATTAGAAAAGAAAATATTAATGGAATTAATATTTTCCTTTGCAGACGGGAATTGAGGAAGGCGGGCAAGAAGCAAAGCTGCCTTAGACAAGGTAAGGGAGTTATGTGTGAAAAGAATGCATGTCCTGTGGAGTTAATTTTACGAAATTACCGAGAAATGGTTTTGATTTATGACATGCTTCTTATTTTGATAAATTGCCTTGCTGTTGGGCTAACTGATAGGGGCGGGCGAGTTGACCCTTCGTTATGTTTTAGGCAAAAAGCCCTAATGTGATATTTTGGCGGGCGAGTAACCATGTTTTAAATAGAAAAATCCGGCGAGCCATTGTGGGCGGACCCTTTTCAATGTTTTCTGGGACGGGCGACTATCTTTTCATATAATGGGCGAGCCATTAAGGGCGAGCCAGTTTTATTTGTTGATTAAAAAAGAAAGCTGGCGGGCGAATACTAATTCACCCACCTTGAAGTTCACCATGGGCGAGCCGTGATGGGCGAGCTGACCATGGCGAAGAGGTATAAAGTACATTTTCTTAAACGAAAAAATGAGACAGAATAATATTTTGAAAATAGAAAATACGAAACCTTTTGGGCGAGTTGATCCA
Source organism: Heritiera fomes (assembly GCA_032173925.1). Classification (NCBI taxonomy): domain Eukaryota; kingdom Viridiplantae; phylum Streptophyta; class Magnoliopsida; order Malvales; family Malvaceae; genus Heritiera; species Heritiera fomes. Next base: position 24,017,458 of record JAPDPM010000015.1, read on the forward strand.
ATGGGCGAGTTGACCATGGGCGAGCCAGACGGGGCGAGCTGACCATGGGCGACCAGATTTCAGTTTATATTCTCTATGCAAATGAGAAATGATTAACTATTTAAATGGGTTTCTTTAAAGGTATTTTAGCAATGATTTTGAGACTTTAGGCCCCTAGTTTCATGCCTTGTTACGAGTTATAAGGCTGATGGACCCGCCAAGTCATCAGCGGTCTCGAGGTCACTTGGCAAGTGGACCTGAGGACCACCCATAGATTGTGGCCATAGATCTACTGCATCCTTATTGGGATGATTATGCCGTTCTCGCAAGGGGGAGGGGGAACGATGATAGCATGACTTATTTTAGGGTGATGCCTAGTCTCAACTTATTAACTTGTTTTACAGAGAGGATTTGTTAAATCCTATTCACTGATTATGCCAATGATATTGTAAACTGTTTTCTATATCCACTGGGTTTACTACTATGAAAAATAAAAGTTTTGGGAAATAAAGTTAGATTTATGACATCTTCCTTGCTGAGCATTTTATCGCTCACCCCTTATTTTCCACTGCACAGATTGTTGATCTTGGGTTAAGAGAATTACCTTCCAGAAATTATCGACTGCTAGTGGATATCTAATATCAAAGGTATATTATTTCTTTTATATTCAGAAAAATTGTACAGTACTACTTTAAATAGAAGGGAATGTGTATACATCTTAGAGCATTAATGTAATAAGAGTTTTAATTGTTATTTAAATGTTAAAGAGTTGTTAAGCATCACAGACAGCCCAACCGGTAAGTAAAGGAAAATTTTTAAGTAAATATTAGTCATATTGGGTATTTGGGATGTTACAGATTTAATGGTATCAGAGCAAAGTTGGTCAGATGTCTAGTGATGTTTATAATGAAAAGTTAATAATAAACATTCCCTGTAGTACTGTATATTCTGAATATATGCTAATGATGAGTAATAAATAATTTCTGTGGTACAGAAATGAGTGGAAGAAAGAGGGTGACACGCTCAGTTAGAGATATCGACCGGGGAAGGGCGGCACAGATTCCGGAACCGCAGACACCGGAACCTGCCCCTAGACCTCCACGTCCTCTACAGTTAGAGAACATTGATACTCGTGTGAACCAGGTAGAGAGGTTAGTAGCCGATTTTATGGCTATGTATCAGGCGGATAGAGCCGCGGATAGGGCGGAGAGAGAGAGAGCCACAGCTCCTGCAGCCCCAGTAGAAGCGCCAGTACCGCCACCGCCGGCACCAGTTGTGCCTGAGCCTCAACCTATTCCACCATCGGCACCTCAGCCACCGGTAGCTCCACCACAGCCATTGGTTCAGCCTCCTCGAAATGCGGAGACTTATTGTAATGTAGCATTGGTGAAATCATTTAAAAAGTTGGAACCACCCAAGTTTAAAGGTACTAGGGATCCATTAGCGGCTGAGCAATGGATTATTGAGATTGATAGATTACTTCAAATTATGAGATGTTCAGAAACAGAGAAGGTAGGCTTAGTAGTGTTCCATTTGGCAGATTATGCGAGACATTGGTGGAAGGCCACTCAGACAGTATTATTTGCTCAGCATCAAGATCTGTCATGGGATATTTTTGTTGAAGCTTTTAGGAGGCAGTATATTCCTGACATTGCTCAGGATAAATTACAGCAGGAATTCATGGGTTTAGTTCAAGGCAGCATGTCAGTGGACGAGTATGAGGCCAAATTTACTACACTGAGCCGTTTTGATCCACAAACTAGTGCGAATACCCGGTACAAGATTTCAAGGTTTAGAGCTGGTTTGAGGCCATCCATCAGAATGAAGTTAGCCCCATTTGTTATACAGACTTATGGTGAGATAGTTCAACGGGCTCAGCTATGTGAGAGGGATTATGAGCAGTTCCAGCTCGATTTCAGTAGCAAGAATAAAGGAAAAGCAAAGGTAAGGACTAAGAGGTTTATAGAGGAAAGATCAGGTAGAGAGCAGCCTAAGAGGAGCAGACCTATGGGCATACAGATTTCAGAGGGCAGATTTACTAGACCAGCAATTTCTACACCTACTAGTGGCCCTACCACTACTCAAAGGAGTGTTGCACCTTTATGTAGACAGTGCGAAAGGTCGCATGGGTCACGCCCTTGTCCTTTAATGTCTAGGGCATGTTTTAATTGCGGACAGACGGGGTACTTTGTCAGGAATTGCCCGATGCTCAGAGAATCTGCTGCTTCTACTATTCCTCCTGCCTTACCGCAGATAGCGGCCCCGGCAGCTCAGAGTGAGCCAGAGAAGGCGACACCCTCACAGCCTAGGTGGGCGACAGCCGCAGAGAAGGGTAAGAAGGTTGTGACTCAGGGTCGGGTGTACGCATTGGATCAAGAGACTGCCGACGCCTCTATCGATGTAATTAAAGGTAAAATTTATCTCTTTGACATTCCTGTAATTGCTTTATTTGATCCGGGTTCTACCCATTCGTTCTTATCGCCTATATATGCCAACAGGACCCCAGTAGAGCCGGAGTTGTTAGAATGTACTTTACAAGTGAAAACTCCTTTTAATGATTTCCAAAGAACGGATGTTGTATATTGGAATTGTAAATTGACTATTGGAGAGAAGGTTTTTACGGCTAACCTAATTTTGTTGAACATATATGATTTTGATATCATTTTGGGTATGGACTGGTTAGCTACGAACCATGTTAGTTTGGATTGTAATACTAAGTTTATTACCTTCTCTCATCCCGAAAAGTACATTGTAAAGTTATTGTAAATTAATAAAAAGTATGTGACTTTTATGAAATGACATGTATTCTGAAATTGTGGTTGTATATGAATGTTTATGAAGGATATATAGCTAGTGTGGAAGATGTAGAGAGGAAATATCCAAAGATTCAAGAAATCCCTGTGGTCAAGGACTTCTCAGATGTATTTCCAGAGGATTTACCAAGGTTACCACCGGATCGAGAGACGGAATTTACGATCGAGTTGGTACCCGGTACGGAGCCAATTTCTAGACCCCCATATCGGATGGCACCGACTGAGTTGGATGAGCTTAAGAAGCAGCTCCAAGAATTATTAGATAAGGGATTTATACGTCCCAGTGTGTCGCCTTGGGGAGCTCCGGTATTATTTGTTCGGAAGAAGGATGGTAGTCTCCGGTTATGTATAGATTATCGGATGTTAAATCAGGCTACCGTTAAGAATAAGTATCCACTACCTCGGATTGACGATCTGTTTGATCAGCTCAGTGGTGCACAGGTATTTTCCAAGATAGACCTCCGATCAGGTTATCACCATTTGAAAATCAAGGAGTTGGACGTGCATAAGACAGCCTTTCGAACTCGTTATGGTCATTATGAGTTCCTAGTGATGCCTTTTGGATTAACAAATGCCCCTGCAGCTTTTATGAGTTTGATGAATGAGGTGTTTCATCCCTTTTTGGATAAGTTTGTCATAGTGTTTATAGATGACATACTGATTTATTCTAAGACACCAGAGGAGCATCAGCAGCATTTACAGGTTGTTTTACAGACCCTCAAAGAGCGCAAATTGTATGCTAAGGTTAGTAAATGTGAGTTCTGGCTTGACCATATAATATTTCTCGGACATGTGGTGTCAAGGAACGGGGTGTCAGTTGATCCGTCCAAGATAGAGGCCATTGTTCAGTGGGAGAGGCCTAACACAGTTACCGAAATACGGAGTTTCTTGGGTCTTTCCGGATACTATCGCAGGTTTGTAGATGGATTTTCTAGACTTGCTGCTCCATTGACACGACTCACACGTAAGGATGTAAAGTTTGAGTGGAATGATGTGTGTGAACGTAGTTTTGGTGAGCTTAAGAGGAGATTGACTACTGCCCCGGTATTAGCCCTTCCTAGCGGATCAGGTGGATTTGTGGTGTATACTGATGCATCCGCTCAAGGTTTAGGATGTGTACTCATGCAGCATGGTCGAGTTATAGCCTATGGTTCTCGACAGTTAAAGGATCATGAGAGGAACTACCCGACACATGATTTGGAGCTAGCCGTAGTAGTGTTTGCACTGAAGATATGGTGACATTACTTGTACGGGGAGAAATTTCAGATATACACAGACCATAAGAGTCTGAAGTATATATTCTCACAGAAAGAGTTGAATTTGAGACAGCGACGGTGGATGGAACTGTTAAAGGACTATGATTGTGAGATTTTGTATCACCCAGGTAAAGCTAATGTAGTAGCTGATGCATTGAGCCGTAAGCATGTTGGCATGATATCGTATATGATGATCAGGGAGCATGAGCTGATAGAGCAGTTCTCTAACCTCAGTATGACAGTTGTTTCCCTTGACCGTATGGATTTACGACTAGTTTTCGTATAGAGCCGGATTTGATGGACCGAATCAGGGAAGCTCAGAGGAGGGATGATTATTGCATTGGGGTTGCCAGTCAGATTCAGATGGGAGTTATGTTAGATTTTGAGATTGGCACTGATGGAATACTGAGGTTTAGAGGTCGCATATGTGTTCCCGGTGATCGGCAGATTCGAGATTTGATATTATCAGAGGCTCATACCTCGAGATACATGTTACATCCGAGTAGTACTAAGATGTACCAGAATCTCCAGAGAGTGTATTGGTGGCCTAAGATGAAGAAAGACATCGTTGAGTTTGTTGCTAAATGTCTAACATGCCAGCAGATTAAGATTGAGCATCAGAAGCCGGCAGGTATGCTTCGACCATTATCGATTCCTACGTGGAAATGGGAGCATGCTACTATGGATTTTATTATGGGATTACCATGGACCCGGAAGGGATATGATGCTATTTGGGTGATAGTGGATAGATTGACTAAGTCTGCTCATTTCTTGGCCATGAGATTTACAGATTCAGTTAGTGCCTTGGCCGAATTGTATGTCAGGGAGATAGTGAGGTTACATGGTGTTCCAGTGAGTATTACCTCTGATAGGGACTCTCGCTTCACCTCTCATTTCTGGGAGAGATTTCAGGAGGCTATGGGATCCCAGCTGATTTTTAGCACCGCTTTTCATCCACAGACTGATGGGCAGTCCGAGCGTACGATACAGACGCTCGAGGATATGCTGAGAGCGTGTGCATTGGATTTTAGAGGCTCATGGGACGATCATTTACCCCTGGCAGAGTTTGCTTATAACAATAGTTTTCATACTAGTATCGGCATGGCACCGTATGAGGCATTGTATGGCAGACGATGCAGATCCCCGATAGCATGGGAAGAAGTTGGAGACCGTAAATTGTTAGCTCCCGATTTGGTCGAGCAGGCTTCTCGTGATGTACGGATGATTTGTGAGAGGCTCAAAACGGCTCAGAGTCGGCAGAAGAGTTATGCAGATACTAGACGCCGACCATTGGAGTTTGTAGCGGGTGATTATGTGTTTTTAAAGATTTCACCGTCCAAGGGTATAATGAGATTCGGAAAGAGAGGAAAGTTGAGTCCTCGGTACATTGGGCCTTATGAGATCTTAGATCGTGTGGGAGATGTGGCATATCGGTTAGCACTACCACCAGACTTGTCAGGTGTGCATAATGTATTCCATGTCTCGATGTTGAGAAAGTACCATCCAGATCCTTCTCACGTGATTCGACACAAGCCACTGGGAATCAGAGAGGATATGAGTTACGTTGAGAAACCGGTGCGAATTCTGGATAGGAAAGATAAGGTGTTGCGGTCTAAGATGATTCCTTTGGTTAAAGTGCTCTGGCAGTATCATAACGAGAAGGAGGCTACTTGGGAATTAGAGAGCCTTATGCGCGAAAAGTATCTAGAGCTTTTTCAATGAGAGGTCCGAGTTAAATTTGGAGGACCAAATTTCTTAAGGTGGGGAGAAATGTAAAATCTGATTTTATACTACTGTAAACCCAAATTTCATAAAATTTGGTAATGTAAATAAAGTAAACATTGCATATTGATTTTCACTTAGATGAAAAGCTCTTTAACTTGAGATGTGCATGGAAGAATGTTGGTGTGATAATGTATGGGCGAGGACCTCGAACAGCTCGACAATGGGCGAGCAAGGAAGGCTGTTCGCCAATGGGCGAGTATAATTGGCGAACAGAACTCCAATGTTACTGACGAGGGCGAGTTGTCCAGTCCGCCCAAGTTGGCGAGGGCTCCTGTTCGCCCAGACGAATTGAGAAAAAAATTAAAAGTTAAATAAAAGTGAAATTTTGTGGGAAAACATGACAAACAAAGTCAATAACGTGCGGGAAGAAAAGAGTTCTAATTGATTTCTTTTCTCCATGAAATTAATGTAAAGTATGAAAGCATTAAATGAAGGATTAATGACTAGAGGACAAAACAAGGAAAAGAATGGGTTGATAGCCAATAACCGTTGGCTGGAAGAGACATGGCGTGGAAAAGAAAGGAAAAGGAAATAGAAAAGTCAAGAATGATGGCAGGAAGAGGCGTGGGCTAGAAAGAAAATTTAGTCAATAACATGCAGGAAAGAAATGAGCTATTGACGTCTTTTGCTGCACTTTTTCTACCCGTTTTAATGCCGTTCAGATGTTCTTATGGTGCAATTTTCTTCATGAATTAATGCACTACCAGACGAGGTAATGATGAAGGAAGGGATAAGGAGCAGATGGTGAGTCCTGGTTGGACTAACATGCCTATATAAAGAGGCTTCAAGAGAAGAAATGGATTGAAATGAACTCCATCCTCTCCAGAATTCTTCTCGCCCATTCCGTTCCACTACAAGTTCAACTTTAGTTCTTCAGTTTTTCTTAGATGTAAGCCATGAAAACTTCCTTATTAGTTAGCCAAACCTTTCTTCCAATGTTGAAGAGCTAACGAACAAGCAAACTAAAGCTAAGAGAGATAAGAAAGCATTTTGTTGTTGGAGGTGTAACTTGGTAAAGGTGAGTTTCATAGTTTTGCAGTTCTCTTGATATTTAATCATAGATATAGCCTGGTTGTAGTTGAATATTGTTGAATATATAAGAAAACTAGATGGAAAAATAACTAAGAATGAGTAAGGAAACACGATGGGCGAGTAGGAAGTTGCTAGTCAAAATGGGTGACTACTCGCCTAAAGGATAGGGCGAGTTTGAGAAATTGTTATGTGAGTTCGCTAGTTTTGTGGGATAGTCAGAATGACCGTCCGGGCGGGCGAGAACCCATGATCGCCAAAAGGCGAGAATGGCGATAAATAGTGATCGCCAATGTGAAATGTTGAAGATTTCCAATGATGCAAAAAGGAGATAACGAGGTCGCCAAACGTTATTCAATTCATGGGCGAGCCCATTTATGAACGAAAGGCCACGGCTGGCGAACTGAATTGATGAGCATGGCGAGTTGAGCTCCCACGTTGGGCGAACTCCCATGAATAAGCCGCTAATGAAGGGCGAGCTTAGTTGGGCGAGCGGTTATTTCGCCAAAATAGTTGAAAACGAGTTTTAGAAAATTATTAGAAAAGAAAATATTAATGGAATTAATATTTTCCTTTGCAGACAGGAATTGAGGAAGGCGGGCGAGAAGCAAGGCTGCCTTAGACAAGGTAAGGGAGTTATGTGTGAAAAGAATGCATGTCCTGTGGAGTTAATTTTACGAAATTACCGAGAAATGGTTTTGATTTATGACATGCTTCTTATTTTGATAAATTGCCTTGCTGTTGGGCTAACTGATAGGGGCGGGCGAGTTGACCCTTCGTTATGTTTTGGGCGAAAAGCCCTAATGTGATATTTTGGCGGGCGAGTAACCATGTTTTAAATGGAAAAATCCGGGCGAGCCATTGTGGGCGGACCCTTTTCAATGTTTTTTGGGACGGGCGACTATCTTTTCATATAATGGGCGAGCCAGTTTTATTTGTTGATTAAAAAGGAAAGCTGGTGGGCGAATACTAATTCACCCACCTTGAAGTTCACCATGGGCGAGCCGTGATGGGCGAGCTGACCATGGCGAAGAGGTATAAAGTACATTTTCTTAAACGAAAAAATGAGACAGAATAATATTTTGAAAATAGAAAATACGAAACCTTTTGGGCGAGTTGATCCAATGGGCGAGTTATCCATTGGGCGAGTTAACCATGGGCGAGCCAGACGGGGCGAGCTGACCATGGGCGACCAGATTTCAGTTTATATTCTCTATACAAATGAGAAATGATTAACTATTTAAATGGGTTTCTTTAAAGGTATTTTAGCTATGATTTTGAGACTTTAGGCCCCTAGTTTCATGCCTTGTTACGAGTTATAAGGCTGATGGACCCGCCAAGTCATCAGCGGTCTCGAGGTCACTTGGCAAGTGGACCCGAGGACCACCCATAGATTGTGGCCATAGATCTACTGCATCCTTATTGGGATGATTATGCCGTTCTTGCAAGGGGGAGGGGGAACGATGATAGCATGACTTATTTTAGGGTGATGCCTAGTCTCAACTTATTAACTTGTTTTACAGAGAGGATTTGTTAAATCTTATTCACTGATTATGCCAATTATATTGTAAACTGTTTTCTATATCCACTGGGTTTACTACTATGAAAAATAAAAGTTTTGGGAAATAAAGTTAGATTTATGTACATCTTCCTTACTGAGCATGTTATCGCTCACCCCTTATTTTCCACTCCACAGATTGTTGATCTTGGGTTAAGAGAATTACCTTCCAGAAATTATCGACTACTAGTGGATATCTAATATCAAAGGTATATTATTTCTTTTATATTCAGAAAAATTGTACAGTACTACTTTAAATAGAAGGGAATGTGTATACATCTTAGAGCATTAATGTAATAAGAGTTTTAATTGTTATTTAAATGTTAAAGAGTTGTTAAGCATCACAGACAGCCCAACCGGTAAGTAAAGGGAAATTTTTAAGTAAATATTAGTCATATTGGGTATTTGGGATGTTACATAGACTTTTTAGGATAATTATTTGGATTAATATCAAATTTGGTAGAGTTAGATTAGGATTAATATAAGAATTAAATAGATAAAATATTAAAAATAAGAGATAAATATTAGGATAAGTATAGTTGTATTAAGACTCTAACAAGTTTGTGGTTATAAAAAGGGATTAAACCTAAAAAAAAAAAGAGGAGGAAAAAAGAAAAAAAGGGAGAGAGGATCGGAGACTTAACAATTTTCTACTCTCTTCTCGCCTACCTTGCTTCGTCATTAACAACCCGAGAATTCCCTTGCATCGTACATCGCTCCTGCCTATTACTATTGATTGCACAGCTACTACTCCCAGCTTCGTTAGTTTGCACCGCTGCTGTCTATACGCTCAGTTCGAAAGTCTACCACCATTTCTTGCTTCTGTGTGATTTTGCTTTGTTGCAATACACTGCCTCGCTACGTTGCTCCTCCATTTGCTGCCTCCGTCTCTTGCAACTTTACTAGTATCCACGTGAAATCAAGAAACAAGGCAAAAAGGGTCTTAATCAATATCCAGGTTTCTTTTCTTCCTTTATTTGTTTTATTAATTAATTAATATTTAATTAACAAGTTAATCTAACCTAATAATTAATTGATATCTGTTAACAATGTTGTACTTGAATACATGATAATAAATAGTTTGATAAATTTGATAATAATTTGGATACTAACATTTAATTTGATAATTTAAAATGCAATTTATCTGATAATGTATATTTTAATATACGGGTATAAAGTTTGATGTGTTTTAATGATAATTTGCATGTTGAAGAATTTTAATTGATATAAATTTGCACGATAATTAAAATGAGTAATTGATTTGTATATTTGTCTAATGTGATTTATTTGCTTGACAATGTTATGATAGGAAATTTTGATTTGCATGTCTAACTAGTATTTAATTAAATAGTATAATTTTGCATGATTAATTGTTGTGATTTAATATATGATTTATCATAGATGACTTATGATCTAGCTTGGTGTTTGTTTTATAAGATAGGAATTAGATAGAAAATAAAAATGTTAATTAATTGTCAAAAATAAAAATGGATTATACCGAGAATGCAATTTCAAGAAAGTCAATCGAAACTCCTTGGAAATTTCTAGGTGAAAGAAACTTTCTTAAGTTGAGCCAAATTGATGGAATACTTTTGAAAGAATTTTTTTTAATTAATTCATATTTATTTATAATAAAAATAAAAGTAAGATAAGATAGATGGATTAGATATAGATAAATAAAAATGAGCAAATAAAGACAAGTAAACAAATAAAGATAAATAAATAAAATAAGATAAGATAAAGTATATAAATAATAATTAGAATTATAATAAATAAGATAAATAAAAAAGAGAAAATATGAGTTATGCCGATAATGAAATTTCAAGAAAGTCAATTGAGATTCCTTGGAAATTTCTAGGTGAGGAGGTTCCTTTTGAGCTGAGCCAAATTGATGGGATGCTTAAAAGTGAATTTTCAATAAAACATAATTCATGTTTATTTCTTAAAAATAAGAATATAAAAATATAAAAATAAATTAGAAAATCTAAGAAATTTATAAAATGAATATAGAGTCAAAATTAGAGACAAGATTAGGGAAAAGAGAAATCTCATAAAATATTAAAATTTATTCGACGATGGAGTTCAGGAAAGTCAATTGAGACTCCTTGAATATCTTGAGGTGAGGAGAGTTTCTAAGGTTAGAGCCAAATTGATGGAAAAATCTTAGAAAATTTTCAAAATATAAGTATATCGAAATTAATATGAACCCAAGGCAAACTATAAAGATAACCTAAAGCTAGTTGGTACCATATTAGGATGGGCGTTGTGGGGGTGCTAATCCTTCCCCACACGTAACCGTACTCCCAAGTATAAGAATCTTTGAACGTAGACCATGCCTTATCTTTAGACAAGAATAGGTGACCAATCACACCCTAGGTCTGAATGATTGGTGGCAACTCCTTGAATTTTAAAGTCTAGCGAGTTAGGTCTTAGGACTTGACACGTTATGACAGTACAAACAATTTCTTCCAAAGTTTCATTAAACTGTGAAAAATCTCAAAAGATAATCAAATTTCTCTTTATTAATAATAGATAGTTTGGAAATTGTCAAAGTTATCTCTGCCAATGATGGACACATATTTGACCTTTAAAATTCTAACTAGCATGAGGAGCATTCAAAAATCATTCGACAACTTTTATTAACTACTAACGGACTTTCTTGATCCTAAGAACTAAACCAAACAACAATAACAATCAACATCACGATGAATTTCCATGGTCTAGGGAGCTGCACAGCTGGCGCTAGTAAGGGGACCATCTATTCCATTTCCCATGTTAGCAGCATTCCTCTCAATCTCTCCATTACTCAGAACAGCACCCCTCTCACTCTCTTCACCACTTACAGCATTCTAATTTCCTTCTCCACTCAAAACAAAAGATTGGATAGCAGTGCTCACAGCGTTCTCATTCCCTTCACCATTGGCAGCATGGACCGCAGCACCGTGAGAAAGAGACTCGTCAAACACATTCCTGTCAAAAAAGTCTCGAAATAACTTTTGTATCTTAGAACTACCAACAAGGACAATTTCATGCACAATTCTCCTACCTATCCTAGCATCCCTGAAACACTTTCTAACCAAATCCATATATTTCTTAAAAAATTCCATATTGAGCTTCTCCAACTTCGCACGACTAATAGTAGAGTAAAAATCAATGCCTTCATGCAAAGATTCAATCTTTACAGTAGTATGAGAAGTCGATAACAAAATTTCCTTTACCCTTTCACAAGCAATTCCTAGAATAGTCAGAACCCTATGATTCCCACGAATATCCTTTTGATTTTGACTATTAAATTCTTGGACAAAATGATTAATCATCAAATTATCAAATTCTTCACTGCCTAAATGGGTATCAACTGCCCTAGCTTTAACCTCAGAGCCACCATCATTAATCCATAGCAAATGAACTTCCAAAAGACTTCTGTCAAAATCAAAGGTCAAAATACTTTTAGTACCTTCAATAGCAGTAGTGATTTTCATAACTGTAACCTCAGCTACATAGGTGACTTGCATGGGCATCATGACAACTGCAACCTCTGCACCATTACGATTTTCAGACAAATCTTCGAAAATGACTCTCACAAAATTTTCAGACGTACCCGCTTCACTAACTGCCTTGTGGCGTTGAGTCCTCTCACAGAGTTGAGTCAGCTCACGGCGTTGAGGCGCTTTTCTTTCTAGCAATCTGATTATGTTTGCAACCTTTCCATCTGTCCGCCATCTGCGTCTCACATTGAGTGGGGGTGGGGCTGGTGGCATTGGAGCCTCCATTAGCATTTTGTTTAATCCAGTGGGTACAATCTCTTTCAATTCGTATCGTACCGAAAATCCCATCTCCCAATTTCCCGTTATTCTTGGATGATAGACTGGAATGACGCAAAATTTTAAAGGATAATTGGGACTTTGATCACCCACAATTATGGCCGATGCAAACTCTCCAGCAATGCTAGCAGTGAAAGGATTTGTTTCCATTTCAATCCTAGTATTCTTGAGTAAAAAAAATCGTGTATTGAGAGCTTAGCTTTGTTTTGGTTAGAAGAGCTTAACACCTTTTAGACTTGTAAGCTTAAACTTGTTCTCCTATGGGGTGCATATAATTTACATATGAATCTAATAATATGCTGACTGGTTCAGTTAGATCCTAATAATACGCTGAATTATTCAATCAAATCTAATAATACGCTGAATTATTCAATCAAATCTAATAACCACTAAGATGAAAAATGAAAATACAGCTTTTTTTTTCGTATCTGTAAAATAATAATGTACACACAAATTTTTATCTAAAAATTAGAACAAAATTTAAGTAACAAAAATACAATTTTTTTTAATAGACTGAATTATTCAATCAAATCTAAGAACTACTAAGATGAAAAATGAAAATACAGCTTTTTTCTCTTGTAAAATAAGTGATAAAAATAAAAAAAATTATCTATGCAGAAGGTAAAATTCTCTGTTTGTATTCTATACAAGAATGATACTCTGATTCGATCTTCTTGAATTTTTATTTTTTATTGGAGATAGAGTCATCTTAATAATAATTATTATTATTCTTATCATTTTTAATTTATTTCAAAAGATTAACAGTAAAAATTTGATTTGTTGACATAAAATTTTATATTCTCGTTTATTATTTGTGACAACTAAGAAATTCCCATTCTTGGAATTAATTTAATGGGATAATGACAGCAGTTGAAGTATTGAAGAATTATTAAGCATCATGGGAATCATGAAAGTGAGGGATTTAAGGGAGAATTTAGAGAATTATTTTAGAAAATAATTCATGGAATTAGCTAGGGTTATAGAGATTAAATGAAATCATTGGAAAGGAAATTTTGGAATTCAGAATTATGAAAATTTAATTTTGGATGTTAATGGAACATGTTGGAGTAAATAAATAAATTTATTTATGAGATTGGAATATTTTAAATTATGGTACTTGATTAAATTGATGTATTGGAGATTTAATTTTGTTGGATTAAATTTTTAGGTATTAAGGAAATTAAAATTGAAGGAATATACATATATGCACGCACAATAACTAAATAAATATATTAGATGTCACTCCTTATACCTAAATAAATATTTATATCAAGAATAAGAATATTGGAATAATTATATACATGTACAAATAATTATATATGTATCTGTACAATAAAGATCATAAAATTGAAAAAGAAAATGATAATAATAATAATAATAATAATAATATATAAATATATACTATGAGGGTTATATGTATAAATATATATATACAAAAAATATATAATATATATTTAATATAAATTATATTTTTCCAAAAAATAAATAATAATTTTTTTTAAAAAGGAAGTTTGCTGTGTTCTGTCAACACATTGCAAATTGTTTTTAAAAAAAAAATAAGAGAGAACTCGATCGGAGAGAAACTGACTGGGAGAGAGATTATGCAATCAACAAGAAGAGAGAGGAGGAAAGTGAGCCATCAATGTTGAAACTCCTTGCTGCCGACAATAAGGAGAGAGAAATAACTAAAAAGGAAAAGAGAGAATCGCAGCAGATTTGAAATGATGGGCTTGCTGCCAGCCAAGGGAGGAACCGACAGAGGAGAGTAGAAGGTGGGTTAACATAGAGAAGAGAAGTGTTGCTGGCGACAGAGGTGAGAGAGAGGAAAAGAAAGGAAGAGAAAAGAAGAAAGAGGACAGTTGCCCTGCCTTTGCTGCCATGCTCCACCGCATGTCGACGCCACTCTCGCTACCATTGGCATGAGATTCACACTTTGTACCATCTTTATTTACTGTTAATGAAGCTAGGAAAGTAAGATATTTCATAACTGTTCAAATGTCATATGCTTCATAGGTATAAAAGAGATTTGGATTATGGGCTCCACTAGGACTTCTACTGTTCCGATGGAGATGAAACTTGACAGTATCAATATTTGGAGTAAAATACTAAGATGATAAGAATTTGCATCTCAAAACTTATCTATTTATGCATGCTTTGGGAAGCGTACAATAATTTTAAAAATGATGATTAAGTACATAGGCGAGAAAACCTTTGTGAATAACAATCAAACTAATTTGACTTTTGACCAATTAACAGTCATAGATGAGCCCTCCTGTGAAGAAATCTCATGTTATTCCAACCTGTAGACAGAATCACACGAAAATGCCAAAAACTACGCGATTGGACCTTTAGGGTTATTTTGGTCATTTCACCATTTGATCGGTCAAACCCCATCAAAAGTTTAATCAATGGTTAGAATATGTTAGATAAATATATTTTATAAGTAGATAAAATATTTTGGAAGTTTAATTTAATATTTAAATAAAAATTAGGCAAAATAGCCAAATAAGCTCTCGACCTTGGGTCCAAAATGGAATTTAGCCATCGACCTTTTATTTCGTGAAAATCAGTCCATAAACTTTTATTTCAGTGGAAATAAACCCTCAATCTTCTAAAATTATGCAATTAAGTCCAAATCTGTTAAATGACACTAACTGCCGTTAGTATTGCACATGTGGCATGCCACGTGGCAGCCAAGTAGGCTATCCGCGTCAGCTTTCACTAACGGCAGTTAGTGTCATTTAACAGATTTGGACTTAATTGCATAATTTAAGAAGGTTGAGGGTTTATTTCCACTAAAATAAAAGTTTATGGACTGATTGCCACGAAATAAAACGTTGAGGGCTTAATTCCATTTTGGGCTTAAGGTTGAGGGCTTATTTGGCTATTATTCCTAAAAATTAAAAAGAGTGGGACATATTTGGTATTATTAAAATGTTATAAGGGCACTTTGGTAGATTGCCATAAAAATAAAATTTAAATGGAAAAATATAGTGTTTTCTTCCATATTTTCTTGCCATCATCTTCCACCATAGCCATCTCACACTAAAGCTTAGTGAAGAGAGAGAGAAAAGCCATTAAAACATAGTAAAACCAACTTAAGCAAACTTTTTCACCTCTCTTAGCTCTACAACCTACCTTCAAATCAACTTATGTAGAAGCCATTTTCATAGTGTCTGTGCATCTTGAAGTTTTAGCTAAGAGGAAGAGGTGAGAGAAAGCTTGAATTTTGGTGTTTTAATGTGTTTATAATGTTTAAGTATATGTTTAAGCTTAAATTGAAGCAAAACTAATTGAATCACACTCTTAGGGTTTTAGTTAAGATGAGACATGCATGAATATGATGTTGTTCAATGCAAAAGTGGTGTAGAATTAATGTAGAGACTGTGTAGAACATGTATATAGCCTTAAATTGTTAAAATAAAGTGTGTAGGCTTGTAGGGTGTATTCGGCCATGTGAAGGGGAGAGTGAAACCATGCTCAATTTGATACAAAATGGGTTTTAGAATATAGTATAAATTATACAACACTATTGGCAAAGTTAGAACTGAAAAAGGAGGTGTTTTAATAGTTGCAGTGTATGCACCAGTATGAAGTAGATTGGATTTACAACTATATTAGGAAACATAGTAGATATCAAGGAATTATACATTTTTTATAATTAAAGTGTGGAGAATTGACTATGTTTGTGTGATGTTTTGTAGCTCGGAAGTGAAGAGTATAAACTGGTGCTATCGAGCAGCATTGCACAATTCGAGTAATAAAGGATATGTATAAAGGGCTTAGGGATACAATGTTTGCATTGAAATTGTCTAAATTGGACTATTATGAGATTGAATATTGTGATTGGATTGAAATTGAGAAATTGCAAATGTGGCTATTGAATTGTGCTTTAGTGTAGGAGAATTAGGATAGATAGTATCGTTATGCTGCCGAAATTTCAGAAATAGAACTTAAAATCGTAAAACCACAAAACAAGATTGTTCATGTAGGAGGAAATGAAATGAAGGAGTGATTAAGTTAAGTTTCCATATGGACTTATAGGTGTGTATGTAATTGTAACTCGATTTTCGAAAGGATTTTAATGATTTTCACACTTTTCAAGATACCTATGAGTTTTAGAAATTATCATATACGTAAATAAAATATTTTGACAACTGTTTACTATATTAAGTAAATTTATTGAATTTTTATACTTTAAAGGCAATTGCTACTAATTTTAAAGATTTATGGACTGACTGAATGTATGTTTTATTGAATTGATTTCAGTAAAAAGTTTTTGATTGTTTTGTGAACTGTTTTGAGACTATTGGCCCCATAGTTTTCTTTGGGTAAATCATGCTATACTGAATGAGTGAGTATATTGTACTATTTGCTAATTGATTTGATCATGTCATTAGCCGTACCAGATGACACCTGATCAGTGTATACTGAGGACATTACTGTGATTATGGCCATATGTCTTACTATTACTATTACTCCCTTCTTAGGATATTGAAACCGCATGATTCTATTGGGTATTGCCTTGTCTCTACTGTATTGTTTACTAAACTATATTACTGTATTGTATACTAAACTGTCCATTGAACATGTTTTATGGAACTGCTTACCATACTATTTATCGAAACTGTTTACTATACTGCTTTCTAAATATTTTACTGAACTATTTTATTGAACTGCTTACCCTAGTGTTTACTAAACTGATTGTCAATTGTTCACTGAACTATCTATTTAAATTGTTCATTGAAACCTTATTATTGAACTGCGAGCAATTTATAATAAACTCCCTATAGTCAGACCTAAGGATTGGACAAATGAGGTGCTTTAAAGTATCCTTCTGTTCTCAACATTGTACTCAACCGATTATAGTATCCCTCCAAACTAGGGTCCTTTATTACTGATAGATATTGATAATGATTCTAAGTGTAAGAGCTTGTTCAAGATACACCCATATAGATATACATAGTATCAGCTCTTTTATATATATTTTTTATTGGGCATAAGCTCACCCCTATTTCCTTCTAGATTATCTATAGTAGTTTTCATCTCTGCACGGGAAAACTTTTGTTACAATATTCCTTAGGCAGTTCTTCAATTACCGTAGGGGTATGTTGTTTTACTTTTATATGTTCAGACTATATATGTAGAGTACTATTTTGTATGGATTATTGTATAGGGGATGTAAACTAAACTATAGTGTACGAAATGTAAAATTGTAGTTTTAAATCAGTAGTAGTTAGATGTAAACTACAAAAGATATAATTTAATATCTTTCATATTAAGTAAATGAACTTGAGTTTGTTCGTGTCAATATCTAAATTGAATGATATGGTTAGTGGTTTAAAGTACTAATCAGTTGAATGAATATGGAATACAAATTGTCGACTAATAATGAAACAGAGTGAGGGCACAATAGACTGCCCAATTGATTGTAATGAAAAGGAAAATCTTAGTTCTAATTTTTAGTAATTAGAATGTGACAATGCGCAAGAACAAGACCAAAAGCAAAAACTGCTGAACTGGATTTGAGTTAGTTCAGCAATAAAAAAAATAAAAAAGAAGAGAGAAAAGAGAAAAGAGAAAAGAAAAAAAGAAAGAAGGAATGCCGACCAAGGGAGGAGGCAAAATCTCCTTGCCATTGTACCAAGAAGCTAGTTCCGGCTAGAATAAGGAAAACACACGGTTGACCGAACTAGCAAAATAAAAAAGAAAAGGAAAGAAAGAAGTTAAAAGTGGTGTTGTAGAGGCTAAGAAAGAGGACAAAAAAGGGCTAGAACGAGGCAGGAAGATGTAGTTGTACAGGGGTTGTGCTTTAAGGATGAGATTGAGCTAAATTTATAAATTTAGGTGTTGTTAGGTGCTAGAAGGAGGTCCGAACAGTGGCCAAAAAAGGGGCTGATGCTAAGTGTTTTTGGGCTAGACTGATGAAGTGAAGACAAGTTGAAACAAAGGAAAAGAAAGGTCATTCAGCCAATGTCGTGTGGTAAGAGGTTTTCGTGATTTTACTAATATATTGAAATTTGAATTGTAGTGTACATGATTAGCTAAATTGTAAAGCAGTAAATTAAGGAGCACGACTAGGCTTGGTGGTCACAAAACGCTAAGTTGTAGTAAATTAGGTAAGATACTTTTATAAGGTAGTAGTAGTATTATATTTTATAATTTCGAGTTGTGATTCTTGATAAGGAGTTATTATTAAAGTAATATTAAAATACTAAAAGGACCCACAATTGGTGGTGGGGGTCTTAGTAATGTCATGCTAGTGTGATAAAACAATTTTGGAATGCTATTGAGGTAGTACTAGAATCTTGTATAATTGTCAATTAAGAGATTGATAGATTATAAATTAGAAATTGTTTGGAAATGTGATTTAATGAGATTATGGGTTATGGATAAGCAGAGATCTGAAATAAATAATTATGGGTTATAGGTATGTGGAGATCTAAAATATTGATAGATTAATTTGAAGATATTGTTGTGATGTTGTAAACTTTACAAAAGGTTGTGAGAATGTTATTGAGGTAATGATAGACTAGTAGAAAATAAATTAAAGATTGATAAATGTTAATGAAGTTGTTTGGATGTATTTTAGTATCAATAGGGAATTATTGATATTACGTGGCAAGTTGACCAATTGGGAGAGTATTGAGGCTAGAATGATTTTTTGGAAATGTGACTTTAGAATGATTTTTGGAAATATGACTTGCAGAACAATTAGTGATATGGGCTATATAGTTTAGCTAATTATGTTAATGTGATATTGGCGACTTATGAAATTGAAATGGAAATGTAAGTGTGTCAATGTGGAATTGGGTTAGTTAGACTATTTGCTTATGTCAACATGTTATGGATGTTCTAAAAATTATTTTTATATGTGAGATGTGGAAGAATGAACCATGGTGGACTGTTTACTAAAGTAATGTGATCTTGATAATAATTATACAATTAAATGGCTCGTGGATAATACTAGGACACATATTGAACGAATGTTAGGATATATTGTGTTTTTGATATTTTACATTCTCAAAGATAGAAAATCAAGAGTATGAATGATGTTTGATATTACAATATAGAATTTTGATATTAGTATACCATATGATTAAACTTGAGAATGAATTGATGTGTGAATTATGGGTACCACTAGAATATATATATATATATATGTATATATATAAATGTATATAAATGTACATGTTGTGTGATCCTAGTGCGTGATCAAGGCATGCTAGTTCATTGTGATGTTGTGATTGTTCAATATCAATATTATGCTATGAATTATTCTGAAATGGGTAAATGATGTGTTATTTATCATAATGTTTGATAACCAATTGATGTGATTGGGATAATTGAGTGAGAGTAGTGCCTAGGCATGACGCATGATCACTATATTAATGTGTTTTTGAAACTTGTGACTTGGCTTTAAGCATGCATAATGTGATATTTGATTGATTGAAAGTGTGCTTTAGTTTAAATTTATATGATTAAGCTTTAAACCATTTGAATTTTTTTTTGGAAATAAATGAGCTTATGGCACACCATATATGCATGAATAGGTTTCAAAGAAAGCATGACATAGCTTTCCTGATTTTCAAATCTTTTGAATATCAATATTTGTGAATGATTTAAAAACCTAAGCTTTTAGATGTTTTAAAAACTCATATTTTTGGATTTTGGCTAATACTTTAAGTAAATAAAGTACTTTGGACACTTGTCCAATAATTATCATAAACAAGTCTTAGTTGCACCTGATTAACGCAACTAGGCCTTTCGAATAAATAAGCATAAATAGCTCCTTAGTTCATAGATGTTTGACACACTGATCAATTGCAGTGTGATTAGATAAGGCTTTATTGATGAGTTCGATATGATTAGACCATAACTCTTTTTGAATTTGATTTTGGATATAAGATTCCTTGAATTGTATTTGAACAGCACAAAAGCCTCGTTTTTGAACTTGATCGAGAATGATTTGACTTCGATTTTTAGATTTGTGAAAGACGTGACTGATGCTAAAACCTTGTTATTAGAACTTGAACAAGTGTGATTTATTATTAGTTTCAAATTTATGTTTTTGAGCTGTGTTATACAATTGATTTACAATAGTCCAAGTATTGTTCTGATCCATTGCTTTTGAACTTTGGATGTTAGTCTGAGTATTATTTTAGAACTTGTGAACTAATGATTTCAAACTCTAGATAATAGTTCGAGTATTGTTTTGAACCTTTTGAACTCTGAACAATAGTTCGAGTATTATTTTGAAACCTCTAAATCATGTACATTTGAATTGAAAGTTGAAATTGAACTTTGAATAGACTTTTATAGTACACGTGACATGATTCTAAATGGTGCTTTTATACATGATTATATACCATGTTGGACACAATTTGAAAGTCTTTTATTGGACGTGATTTTATACCGAAAGCCACGTTATTTGAACAACATAAGAGTTTTGAAATCATAATGCGCATGTTGTATTAGAGTAATATTGGGTTAAATGATATTGTGGATTGATATGAATAAGTGATAAGTATTGTGTTTGACCTTTTTGTTGTTAAGTGTCTGGGACAAGGATAATGAGGTACTTCAAGGTAACCTTCCTTCCTGATCTTGAAACCTTGGCACACCTAGAGTCCCTAGGACATGATATCTTGAGTTTGTAAGAGTATACAATGATGGCATGATGTGTTATGATATGAGTATGAAATGAGCATTGAAATCTAAACTTGCAAATTACATGCATTACATTTAGGATAGCATAATTCTACTTCTACAATTATATGAGTATCTTACTGAGCTTGCACTCACTAAAGACTCTCAAGGATGGATATTCAAATTCAACAGGTAGCATAGCTTCCATCTCATACACTGGTGAAAATGGTGTTGCCCCAGTAGAAGTATGAACAAATGTTCTATAAGCATGTAAGCCAAATGGCAATTTCTCATGCCAATCTTTATATGTCTCAGCTATCTTTTCTACAATTCTCTTGATGTTTTTATTCGCAGCCTCTACTGCCCTATTCATCTTTGGACGATACGGCACTAAATTATGATGCTTGATTTTAAACTGAGTACACACTTCTTTCATCATTGTGTTTGTTCAAATTTCCAGCATTATTAGAGATATTTCTTTCTAGGAGCCCATATTGACAAATTATCTCTCTTTTGATAAACTTGCAAACCACTGATCGTGTTACAACTGCATCCAGCTTCTACTGAATTGGTAAAGTAATTTATCATCACAAAAATGAATTGATGCCCATTTGAAGCCTTTGGATTAATTGCTCCAATCACATCCATGCCCCAAATAGAGAAAGGCTATGGAGTGCTAATACATTTAAAGCATTCGAAGACGCATAGATTTTGTCAGCATAAATCTAGCATTTATGGCATTTCCGAGCATAATTAATACAATCATTCTCTATAGTCAACCAATAGTAACTACTCTCATGATTTGTCAAGCCATCATATAACAATTATCATGAGCTCACAAACTCCACCATGTACCTCTTCCAGAATTTTAACGAATTTATTCGAATTCACACATCTCAATAGTACTTGATTTTGATTGTTCTTGTACAAATTTTTCCATGTAAGAAGTATCCCATGGCCAATTTTCATACATCTCATTGGAGACAAAGTTAGACAAGGTTGATTGGGTGAGAGATCATTATAAGCAATTTAATCTTATTGAAGAAAAAAGAATGGTGGCATCATGTCATGGTCAATTGTATCAAAGGAAATGATGAGAGTGCATGATAAGAAGGTTCAACAAAGAAAGTGCAGAGAAGGAGAATTAGTCCTAAAGAAGATTCCTTCGAATCAACAAGACAATAGGGGAAAATAAGCTCCAAATTGGGAAGGTCCTTATGTTGTGAAGAAAGCATTCTCTAGTAGAGCATTACTTTTGGTTGATATGGATGGAGATGATTTACCGAACCCAATAAATTCAGATGCCATTAAGAAGTATTATGCCTAAAAAAGAAAAAAAATAAAAAATAAAAAAGAATAACAAAGAGATAAAGGAAAAGGAGGAATCAAATTGAAAACCCAGAAGGGGCAGTTTGAGTTGATAGGAGTGAATTCGAACTGAAAACTCAAAAAGGGTAGTTTGAATCAATGACGCATATCTAAGTCAAAAACTTGAAAAAGCGACTTACGTACAAGGAGAAAAGGCATTAAAAGGTCATGATACAAAAACATTGATATGATTTGAGGGGACTCTACATGGTCAAATACATTAAAGAGAGCAAGATTTTTGGATGAGAATTTTGTATTAATTTATCAGAATTATTTGAACTCTTGTTATATGAATGATATTACCCAAAGCCTAGTTAATTAATCATGAGAATTCTTGTTTTTCTTTCAAACTTGGCTATTTCTTGTAATACTTTTCAGATATTGAATACTAAAATCCTTTTCGTTTCCACCTATTATTTTCCTTCCTTATCTTGAGAGATTGAGAAATTGTACTGCATTGATTTTGAAATTGGAATAGTAAAGAATATTTGCTTGGCAAAATATGTTAAAGACTTTTATGTTATTTAGGAAAACAAAAGAAAAGGAAATCTATGGATGAATAGAAAATGGAAATTAAGAAATATAAATGGATAAGAAAGAATCAATGGTGAGATCTCTATAAGATTTTCAATGAAAAAATGAATGATAGGAACAAAAAGAAACATGAAAAGAGAAATAAGAGACAAGATGCGATAAAGATGAAGATAGAGCTTTCAAAAGGCAAGAAAGTGAAAGAGAAAAAATGAGAAAGAAGAAATAGAAATATGAGGACACTATAACAGATGAAAGGGAAAATGCATTTAGGAAGAAAAACCTTGTTGTTGCTACAATTAAGGTTGGAATTTTTTTTTTTAAATTGCATAGATAGCATAGAATGCATGCAAAATTGCATACTTGATGCATTACATAGACAAGAAAAAGAAAAAAACTACAGACAAGATTTCTTAAAACTAAGAGTACAATCTATAAGACCTCCATGCATGATTTCTTCAAATTTCTAAGACAAGATTTTAAAGTTTGACTATCTTTCTGTTTAGAGAGTGCTTTTCTGGACATGATTTTAAAGTTTGACTACTTTTTTGTTTAGAGAAGCTTTTTGGAAAAATAGAGTTAGACCAAATAGGTGTCTATGTCTTTGTACAATTAATGTTTTACAACTTATGCAAAAAAAGAGGGGCAACTATAAATATTTTATTTTGTTCGGGGTCTTAACTTTTATAATAATTAATAGAGTTAAGTAACTTTGTATATAGTTTTTTGAGTAATTTAATTTAACAAGCTAGATTAGGGTATATAATTAATTAGATATTAAGATGAACATCAGGATTATTTTAGAATTAAATTAGGATTTTAATTAGAATCAACAATAGTTAAGTAGTAAAAAATCAAAAAATCAAAAAATCAAAAAAGGAAAAAGAGCAAATAAATTATTTAGTATAAATTTAAATTAGAATTTATTAATTTACTAATTAAGATAATTTTTAGATTTTTAAAAAAAATTAAAGTTATTATTAGATTAATATTAGAATTAGAGTTAGATTAAAATTAGTCTAGGAATTAAGCAAAATAAATATAAAAAAAGAGATAATTAATAGAAAGTAAAGTTATATCATAACTTAATTAGATTTTTTTTTACCATAAAAAGAGGTTAAAACCTCATAGTTGAGGAAAGGGGGAAGCAGCTCAGCCTCTGATTTCTACTCTTGGTTCCGAGGTCTACGCTGCTCCATCACGACCTTGTTTACACACGAAGGTCATCATCTTCATCAATCCAACCGCAACTTCCATTATATTCTTCTAGCTGAACCATCATTAATTCACCTTGTTCTTCTCTAAACAGCCACCATCCTCACCTTCATCACCCCACCATCAAACAGACCAGTTACTCACCGCCTCCATTGCCGCACCAGCCACTGACTACATCATCTTCATCGCCTGGAGCAGTTGAGGTGCTCCTTCATCAGCCGTGCCTATTGTCTCGCATAGCCCTGTTTTTTACCGCTTCCAACCGCAGTCCTGATCACTACCCGAAACAGCCGCTACATGAGTCCTAACGTCCACTGATTTCCGGTTCTGTCTTTATGCTGCCGCCGCAGTACCTGTTTCTCTTTGAGTTGTTACTACCATAGCACCGCTTCAGCACCATCGTCATCCTTGTGTCTGTTGCAGCGCAGCTTTGTCGCATCTGCCATTGCTCTGTTCGACATCTTCAGCGCTACATCTGCCCAGTTCTGCCGTCCAGCCCATGCCCTATCGAACTGCTACCAAAGCGCCCGATTGCTGCCGCTTTCCTTGCTCTGCCTCGCGTCCACACCACTGATCCAACAAGTTTCCAACCGCACCCCTGTTTTTCACTGCTCCTACAAGACACGTGAGCTGCTACTGCTAGGAAATGCAAAGGAAAAGCTTGGTTTCTGTCCTCCTCAGGTTAGTATAAATGTTTAATTAATTAATAGGTAGTAGATGATTGCTAGGAAAAAATATATATAATTGGTTATCAATCGTGTATATAAAAATTAAACTAATAGTTAATAGTTTAACATATAAATAATGTGGCAACAATTTATATGCTAACATTTAATTAATAATTTGATCTTGTGTAATGAGTTATGAGTTAGTAATTTGATAATGATTAATATTTGCTTTAATAATGTTAATAATAATAATTTGATATTAATTCAATAATTTGATAAATCTAATATTTTGGTAAGTTCATGATAACATTTAATTTGACAATTTAAAAATAATTTGTATGTTAATTAATTTGATTGGCTTATAATATTAGTAATTTATTAAATAATATTTTTGCATGCTATATGTAATACGATTCGTTTGCATGATAATTGGACTTAGTTTGCATCTATGATTAGAACTAAATAGCTGGTTTGTATAGGTTATAAAATAAAACTTTAGAAATTAAATTGTGGAGAAATAAGAACCTTTAGGTTATAGAAAGTCAATGGAAAGTAAAAAATAAATAAAGATAAATATAAAAAATAGTAAACTAGATAAAATTATAAAATAAAATAGATAAGATTGAAGTTAGAAGAATTAAATAAATCATATAATTGAATAAATAAATTATAAAATATGGAAATAAATAGAGATTATTTAAAGGATGGAATTTCAAGTGTCATGAATAGTTGCTAATTCAAAAATTCCTAAGTGAGAATATTACCTTAACTTTTGCCAATATGATGGAAGATTTAAGTTAAGTGTTCAAAATTAATAGTTGATATTCATATCTAAAAATGAAAATATAAGTATAAATATTAATAATCGATATAAAAAAAATAAATAGTAATAAATAATGATAATAAAATTAACTAGGGGATAATGATTTATAATAAAATTAAAAATAAAAATAATAACAAGTTGAGAATAAGTAGACGTTATCCCAATGATGGAATTATAAGATGTCACAAAGGGTTGACATTTAAAAATTCTTAGATGAAAATATTTTCTTTAAATTTCGCCAATGTGATGTAATTGCCATTTATAAATAATAATAATAATAATAATAATAATAATAATGAATAAAAAATAGAAAATAAAGATATGAAATACATGAGTTAGGAATAAAAAATAGAAAATAAAAATAAGGATTTTTCATAAGAAATTTAACGAAACTGATAGCGAAACCTCTCCGAGAAAGATGAATGAGATTTCTTGAATACTCTTGAGGTGATAATGAAATTTAAGGAATTTGTGAGATTCCTAATTTTCCTTATTCCTTCCTTGCCTATATAGTATTTTAAGTTAGAATGATAGGATAAATTGTGATGAGAAGCTGCACTATGTTTTATAGGTAAAGGAGAAACTAAACGGTGGGCCCCACAACATTATGTGTAAATCGAATGAACACAAAAGTAACAAATTCTTAAATTTGGCCTTGAAATACATAATCGGTAAGAAGATCATTTCTTGAAAGTCCTTTAATTGAGTATACTTAGGTTTATGTATAACAATTTCAAAAATGACGATTTTGTCCATAGGCTAGAAAAACTTTAGAGAATATTGGTCAACCTAGTTTGACTTTTGAACTAAGAATGTCATAGTCAAATCCTTGCATGAGGATGTCTTAGGCTATTCCAAGCCATAGATTGAATCACTTGAGAATGTCGAAAATTATGTGATTGTACCATTAGGGGTATTTTGGTAATTTCACCCCTATTACCGCCCAACATATACCCCTAAAATCAAAGATTTGACTTCTTCTATTATTAGAGGATTATAATCATGGAAAATGAAAATAAATAAGAATTGAATAGATAGGGTAAATTGATATTATATTGCCAAGGTTATAAGTGAAATTAAAGAAAATTTTAAGGGGCAAAATGGTCAAAGAGGTAAAGGATAATATTTTAATATTAAATAACACTTAAACGGGATATTTTGAGTCATCTTCTTCTAGAGAGGGCTAGCCACACCATTGCTCTTCATTTTCTCTCAAGTTTGGCTAAGTTTTAGTGCGAGAGAGCTTGAGAAACAACCCCTAAAGTTCACCTAATCAAATTGCACCCTAAAGGAAAGTTATTCCTCTTGCTTAGATATATTTATACCTAGAGTATGGAAGCTTGAATTAGCCACTAGAGGACTATTTTGGTTGCTGAAATATTGGTCACTATTGAATGTGAGAAAAGATGAAGTTCTACTTGATGATTACTAGTGTTCTTGATTGTTTTATGATTATATAACATGTGTATAGCTTTGAAATGAAGAAAAACCAAGTGTAGAGGTTCCTTAGGGTTTCGATTGAGTGAGGGTTTATGGAGAATTTATATGATTTGCATGCATAGATTCTATAAAGTGAAAGTAGTGGGCAAGAGAAAGATGATTATGGTGTTAGTCTTGAAAGGAGTTGAGTTTAACACTTTGGGTGCACTAGGTTTAATGAGAAAGAAAATTTAGTATGTTGAGTTTGATGTTTTAAGGGTTGTAGGATGAGGTTTAAGTGATAGGGAGAATGGTTATTGAAGTTAGAATTAAAAAAGAATGAGATTTGATTGAAGTGGTGTTGTTTTGAAGCTTTAGCTTTGAGTAACTAAAGAGGATCTTTAGTGCTGCAAACTATCGAGATTCTATGATATTTGAGATAAAAGATATATGTAAAAGGGCATAAGGGTACTTTGCCATTTTTCCAGAAGCATTTTGTTTTAAAATCAGTCGACCGCCCCTCTTTGTATTTGATTTTCAAATATTTCGAAATTAATTCTAGAAATTTAATTAATTTATTAAAGAAGTGCGTAGCATTCAACTGCCCTAAAAGAGCAATCAACTACCCCATTTTTGAAATATTGTTTTGAAATTCCTATTTGGTACAAATGTGATAGCTTACAGGTCTTGTATCTTACAAAGGGATTTTGGTAAGTATTGATGATTTTAAAAGTAATTGATTTAATAGTAAATGTTTTGAGATTGTCAGCTCCCGTATCGATTGATCGTTGTATGACCCTAGTCAAGTCATCAGCTCCCATAAATGTCACCTGAGTAGTGTACACTGTGTGATTGTTCGACGATGGCCATTAGTCTTTGTTTTGTAGGATTGGCATACTAGCCATTTCCTATATTGTATTGCCTGTGCATGATTATACCAAGATGTTGATGTCTCCACTGAGCGTTTACAGTTTTAATTGATTATAAATTTGAATGCTCTATGTTTAAAAAATGTTAAATCAAGTGAAATGCTTTATGACTGAAAGAAATATGTGATTTTACTGATTTAACTGTATTTGAAATATGCGTATTTGTATAATAGAATTGCATTCATAATTAAATGATTGTTTTAAATTTGATTGTGATGCTTCAATATCTTTAGAATATCCTATCGTTTCTCTAAAGTCAAATTAAGGACCTGAGACATGTGAGGTGCTCTAAAGCATTCTTTCATACTCAGCCTGATCATCCTACTTGTCTATAGAATTTCCTTATCTGAAAAGCTTATACAGAGATTGACCATTGTATGTCATGGTAGAGCCAAGTAAGAATCATGCATCGTAGTTGTGTAGTATCGCACTTTTATATATATACTCTTACTGAGTGTAAACTCACCCCCACTTTTCATCCCAGCCTATTTGCAGTGATTCAACTCATTTATAGAGAAGCCTACATTTTGGATTCAAAAATCCCTTCGAGGCATACATGAGAACCCTTGAAAGTATATTATCTTGTTGTATTTTCAGATTTTGTATAGTATTTGATTATAATGTAAATGTAGTGGGGATGTAAACTGATAAGGATAAATGTTTTGTACAGTAGATAGAATGTCTAAATGGATCATGTATTGACAATGTTAATGTTATTACAACCTTGAGGGGAATGGAATTATTATTTTGATACTGAAATAACCTAACAGTGAATGTAATGTAAGAAAGAAAGACTAATGGCATGACAAACGGCGTAACCAAATTGATAGAAAAGAATAAAGTTAGCTCATATTTTGATAAGAACCAGACATTACAGAGTTGATATCAGAGCAAGATTAGTTTGTGTTTGTCGATGTCATTAGGTTAATAATAGATTACATCACCAAGTATAGGTCTGAATACCTATATGTGGTATAATTGTTTAAAGTTATGCTAAAATCGATGATTTTGCTGTCGTGTTGACAGAATGAATCATCGTGAAGGGGTACTCGACAAAGACAGGAGGAGACGCCTACCGAACCTAATCCTCCTCCATCTCCTCCAAATAGTCCTAACACTCGGCTATCGAGAGTTGAGCAAAATTCTGAGACCATGACAAAATTGTTTAATAAGTTCATGGCTAATTTCCCAAATATGGCCATGAATGTGCCACTGGCTTCATTTGCAGTACCTGCACCACCAACACCTCCTGTTCCTCTATTACCACCCCCACTAGCCCAGCCAGAGCCTTCACAACCAGCACCCATTCCAAGAGGTAGGGTCTCATAGCTTATTACAGTGTTAGTTTGCTGAAAGAGTTTAAGAAACCAGACCCGCCCAAATTTAAGGGAGATAGAGACCCATTGGTGGCAGAAAATTAGGTCAATGCAGTCACCAAGTTGTTCAAGTATATGACTTGCTTAGAGAGAAAAAAAGTAGGCTTGGCTACTTATTTACTAGTGGATGATGTAGAACATTGGTGGCAGTCCACTCAGACAATGTTAGAAGCTAGGCATCTTGAGGTTACATGGGATATTTTTCTAGAGGCATTTAATAAGTAGTATGTTCCTCGCATGCTTAAAAGAAGCTGAAGATGGAATTTCTAAATCTGACTTAAGGTAATCTATCAATAGATCAGTATGAGGCGAAGTTTACAGTTTTGAGCAGGTTTAATCCTAAAACTCAGCATAGTGAGGAGCATAAGATTTATAGATTTATGGAGGGATTGAGACCTCATATTCGGTCCAAGCTATATCCTATGGACATTACTACCTATGAGGATTTATTCTGTAAGGCTTAGTTATGCGAGCAAGACTATGAGTTTCACTAGGTAAATTTCCGAGGAAAGGGCAAAGGTAAAGAAAAGATGAAACGAAAGTCAAAAGAAAAAGGCTCATCAAAGAGGTATCTCTTTAAGAGGGCTAAAAGGGATCAAGGGACTCCCAATGATATAGGGATCAAGATATTGGACGAGAAATCACGCTCTTCAGCAGGCAGTACCGCTAGCTCATAGAAGAGTACATGGAGGAAATGCGAGCATTGCGGGAGATTCCACGGATCACAACCATACCAATATGTGACCAAAGCCTGCTTTGGGTGTAGACAGATGGGGCACCAAATTAAGAATTGTCCAAAAGTTAGTTAGAAGGTGCCTAAAGAGCTTGAGAAGACCGCCAAG
Source organism: Heritiera fomes (assembly GCA_032173925.1). NCBI lineage: Eukaryota > Viridiplantae > Streptophyta > Magnoliopsida > Malvales > Malvaceae > Heritiera > Heritiera fomes. The sequence goes on from JAPDPM010000015.1 coordinate 24,047,519, forward strand.
TCTTAGCGAAAGGCCACAATGGTAGAGAAGGGGAAGAAAGCTGTAACATAAAAACGGGACTTTGCTATCAATAAAGAGTCCGCATACACCTCTTTGGAAGTAATTAAGGGTAAGATTTATGTTTTTGATATGAATGTCATGCACTGTTTGATCCGGGTTCTACTAATTCCTTTATAGCCCCCGTGATTACTATCAAATTACCTGTAAAACCAGAACCCTTAGGTTAGTTATTGTAAACAAATACTCCCTTTAAGGAATCACCAATGACAAATATAGTGTATAGAAATTATAAGCTATGGGTAAGAGAAAGGGAATTAATAGCTGACCTAATCCTATTAAACATGTATGGGCTTAATGCCGTATTACGAATGGACTGGTTAGCTAGAAATCATGTCATTCTGGATTGTTATGCCTTTGCCCGATAGCTATGTTGTAAAATTTGCTAGTACTTAATGTATAAATGCATTTGTTAATTACCTTGTTTGAAGTGATTTGATAGAATATGTTTGATATTGTGAAGGGTTCATAGCCTATGTTGTAGATGTAGAACGAAAACGACCGGAGCTTTATGAAATTTCGATAGTTTGGGACTTCCTCGATGTATTCCCGGATGAACTCCTAGGACTTCCTCCTGATAAGAAAACTGAATTCATAATTGATCTAATGCTTGTAACTGAAATGATCTCTAAGCTTCCTTATTGAATGACGTTGGTTGAGCTTGAGGAGCTTAAGAAACAACTTCAGGAGCTATTGGATAAGGGTTTTATATGACCTAGTGTGTCCCCATAGGTGCTCCAATTTTGTTTTTACAGAAGAAAGATGGGAGTATGAGGGTTTGTATTGACTACCGATGGTCGAATCGGGTGACCATTAAGAACAAGTATCCTCTTCCCAGGATTGATGATCTATTCGATCAACTTCGAGGTGCACAGGTTTTCTCAAAGATAGATTTAAGATCGAGACATCATCAGTTGAAGATAAGGAGTGAGGGTATCCCTAAAACAGCTTTTAGGACTAGGTATAGCCACAATGAATTCTTGGTTATGCCGTTTGGTCTTACTAATACTCCCGCAGTATTTATGAACTTGATGAATAAAGTGTTCAATATGTATTTGGACAAGTTTGTCATTGTTTTCATCGACAACATCTTGGTGTACTCTAAGACTAGGGAAGAGCATGAGCAGCATCTTCGGATAGTCCTTTGGACTAAAAAATCGAAGGCTGTATGCTAAGTTAAGTAGATGTGATTTCTAGCTGGATCAAATTTCTTTCTTGGGTCACATTGAAAGAAAAGATGAGGTTTCGGTCGATCTATCGAAGAACACGGCCATAGTATAGTGGGAGAGGCCGAAAATAGTGACAGAGATTAGGAACTTTTTGGGTTTGGTCGGATACTATCGACAGTTTTTCGAGGTTAGCTTCTCCATTAACACGTTTAACGTGTAAAGATGTAAAGTTTGAATGGAATGATGCCTGTGAATGTAGTTCTCAAGAGTTGAAGCACAGGCTTTACAACAGCACCCATCCTCACCATTCCTAGTGGTTCAGGAGGCTTCTCTGTGAATAATGATGCCTCCGCACAAGGTTTGGGTTGTGTGTTAATGTAGCATAGAAAGGTAGTTGCTTATGGTTCTCGCTAATTTAAGGACCATGAGAAGAATTACCTAACACATGATTTGGAGTTGGCCGCTATCGTATTTGCTTTGAAGATTTGGTAGCATTATCTTTATTAGACCTGGCAATTCGTGTTCATTATTCGTTTTCGTGTCATGTAAAATCATGTTCGTGTCGTGTAAAACACAAAAATTTCGTGTCAAAATTCGTGTCGACACAGAAAACTCAAAATGTTATTTTTAGCTTTTACCATATTCATATATTAATTTTACGTAATTTTAACCTCGTGTCATCTCGTGTCATTTATTCGTTTCGTGTTCATGTCGTGTAATCATGTCATGTCTGAGATTGTCAAGTCTAATCTTTATGGAGAGAGGTTCCAAGTATTCACAGACCATAAGAGTCTAAAGTATTTATTTTCTTAAAAGAATTAAATATGAGACAAAGGAGATGGCTCGAGCTTTTCAAGGATTACGATTGTGAAATCCTATATCACTTGGGAAAGGCTAATGTGGAGTTAGATGCTCTGAGTAGGAAGCATATTGGTATGGTGTCATATATGATGGTACAATAGTATGAGTTGTTGGAACAGTTTGCAAGCCTTAGCTTGAATGTTACACCTTCTGAGCGTTATAAGATGATAGCTAGTTTGATGATTGAACCAAAATTGATGGATAGAGTCAAAGATGCTCAGAGGTAGGTTACTCAATGTATTGAGGCTGCTAATCAGATTCAATAAGGTATTTTATCAGATTTTGTAATTGGTAGTGATGGGACTTTGAGATTTAAAGGTCGTATATGTGTTCTTGATGATAAAGAGTTGAAGAAGTTGATTTGGACAGAAGCACATTGCACTAAGTACACTTTGCATGTAGGAAATACTAAGATGTATCACAATTTGTGCGAGGTGTATTGGTGGCCTGGCATGAAATGAGGCATAGCAGAGTTTGTGGCGAAATGTCTCACTTGTCAGCAAGTCCACAGATTCTCTTAGTGCTTTGGCAGATTTATATGTTAGAGAAATTATCCGACTGTATGGTGTTCTAGTGAGCATCACTTCCGATAGAGATTCCAGGTACACTTATCACTTTTGGGAACATTTCCAAGAAGCTTTGGGATCTTGGTTGAACTCTGGCATGGCTTTTCATTGCAGATTGGTGGTCAGTCCCAGTGCAACATCTAGACGCTCGAGGATATGTTAAAAGCTTGTGGTTTGGATTTTAAAGGCTCGTGGGACTATCATCTACCATTAGCCGAATTTGCCTACAATAACAGCTACCATTCGAGTATTGAAATAGCACCATATGAAGCTCTGTATGGTAGAAAGTGTCATTCACTAATTGGTTAGGAAGAAGTGGGAGATCGTAAATTGTTAGTGCCTAACTTGGTTGAACAGGCCTCTGAGGATGTTAAGCTAATTTGTCAAAGACTAAAGACAGCTCAGAGTCGACCAAAGAGTTATGCAGATAGTCAGTGCAGACTATTAGAGTTTTCTATTAGGGATTCAGTATTTTGAAAGGTTTCTCTGTCAAAGGGGATCATGAGATTTAATGAGAAGGAAAAGTTAAGTCCTTGCTACATCGGGCCATTTGAAATCTTAGACTAAGTGAGAGATGTTGCCTACAAGTTAGTATTACCACTCGAGCTAGCTAGAGTGCATAATGTCTTCCACGTGTCCATGCTTCGTAAGTATTATCTAGATCCTTCTCATGTCATTGATATGAACCATTGCAGATCCAAGAAGACATAAGTTATGTAGAGAAACTAGTATGCATTCTGGATGGAAAAGAGAAAGTGCTACGGTCTAAGACAATTCCATTACTTAAGGTTCTTTAGCAATATCATTCGACGAAAGAAAGCTACGTGGGAACTGGAGAGCCAATTGAAAAGAAGTACTTGAAATTGTTTAATCAATAACCTAACTTAAATTTGGAGTGTCATAACGTTTCCTAAACCTAGGACGCTAGACATTAAACAAATGGAGTCGCCACCAATCTTTTTTAACTAAGGTGTGATTGGCCACCTAATGACTCTAAAAACTGGTCTACATTTTAAGTTTTGGGTTCGGGAGTTCATTTACGTGTAGGGAAGGTTATAGCACCCCTACAACGCCCAATATTGGTACCATTTTAATCTTGTGTTATTTTAACTTAGTCTTAATTATATGGTCTTTTAATTTTTTTGTTTAAATATTGAAAATTCTTTTAAAAACCCTCCTTCATTCTGGATGAACTTTTAAAAGACTCTTCTCACCTCAAGAGTATTCAAGGGGTACCATTCGACTCCCCTGAAGAGGCTCCCTCGTCGGAAGTATTTTAGAGTTTTATTATTCGTTAATTTATTTTTTTGTTTAATTATTTTTTATTTACTTATTTTAAATATCATTAATTTTTTGTATATATTATTTATTAATATTTTTAGGATTATTGGTATTTAATATTGAGAATATCTCCTAAATTTTCCATCATTCTGGATAAACTTAAGAGAACCCTCTCACCTAGGAATTCCTCAAGTGTTACTCATTCGTAATCACCTTGAAGATTCCATCATCGGAATTATTATTTAATTATTTATTAACTTTATTAATTAATCATTATCTTAGAGCATAGCTTTTGATTATTATATTTTTATTCTTATTTTATTTTTATTATTTAGAGAACAAAGTATCAACTTTTATTTTGAAAATACCATTTAAATTTTCCATCATTCTGGATAAATTTAAAAGGATCCTCTGACATAGGAATTCCTCAAGTGTTACTCATCCGTAATCGCCTCGAGGATTCCATCATCGGAATAATTTTATTTTTATTAAATAATTTTCAATGTTCATTAGAAGATTTATCCTAATTTTTATTTATTTATTTTTATCCCTTATTTTAATTCCTCTTTTAAACCTTATTTGTCATTATACTTGTACTATTTTTTATTCTCTTAAAAATCTTAAAACACGTGTACTAACTATCAAAGAAAGCATATTCATAAAAATAAAAACATTTTAAAACATACCTTTTTGTCAGAAGATGATGGCCAAGTAATATTAGCCTTTAACTTTGACTTCACGTGGGCTTTATTTTTTGTTAGTATGAAATGAGCAAGATACTTGCTTTAAAGTTGGCTCAACGTGGGTCTAGATTAACAACAAGAGCTCACCGAACCTGTTTCATGGACTTTAAATTGGCTTGCAAATCTTTAATACAAAGGAGGTTGCTGTTATAATCACTATCTGGTTTGGGAATCTTCTTCGCCACTGTTCGTCGTTTCACTAAGAGCCAATACTGCCTTGCCAGAGCTCACCGTGGATCTGTCACAACCAATCCCCCCTAGCTGCTGCTTAGATTCTTCGCTGCAAAACTGCCTAGACGCCTGGCGTCGGCACCTTCGCCAGAATTCGCCTTGGGAACCTCTCGCCCGAACTTAATGGGACTGCTCCTAGCAACACCAATGGGCCAAGCGCCGCCACTGCTTTGATTGGAATTCTCTTTTTCCTTGCTTGCTGCTTTTTTCCTCTTGATGCTGGCTTTTTTTTTTTCTCTCAGAATTCTTGTCCTCAAGTTACGGGGTTTGCCCCCTTTTTATAGTCATAAACTTATTAGAGTCCTAATACAACTAAACATATTTTATTAATTATCTCTTATTTTTAATATTTTATATTTAATTCTTATGCTAATCCTAATCTAACTCTATCAACTTTAATATTAATCTAAATAATTATCTTAAAAAATCTAATTATCCTATCTTAAAATTAATTTTATTTTCTCTTTTATCTCTTCTTCTTCCTTTTTTATTTATCATTCCTAAATCCTATTTTAACTTTAATTTACTAATTAATGTTAATTCTAAATCTAAAAATTCTAATTTAATTCTAGCCTAATTCTAAATTGTTAAATTAAAATATAATGTCACCTAATCCAATTTTTTTTTAAGTTAAGACTCCGGACAAAATAAGGTGTCTACAGCTGCCCCTCTTTGCACATTTTTTGAAAATCAGGAATTGTGCAAAGACAATTAGACAACTATTTTGTTCAGATTTTTTTATTTTTTCCTTTTTTTTGTTTTTTTTTGTTTTTTTTTACAAAATATTTACAATTTTTAAGAAACATTTAGTTCCTCTCACCAGAGGCTGTACAAATTCAAAAAATAACCTTGTGCTCCTCTCACCAGAGGCATTGGAACTTTCGAAAAATAACCTTGATAGTGGTCCTCTCACCAGAGGTTATACCACTTTGGAAAACTTCCTAATCTCTTCCTTCTGGAGACTATTACCTTCTGTGAAAATTCATAATCTCTTCCTTCTGGAGACTATGAAAAACTTTACCTTCTGTGAAATTTCCTAATCTCTTCCCTCTGAAGATTAGGAAAGATTTTACCTTCTGTGAAATTTCATAATCTCTTCTTTCTGAAGACTATGAAAGACTTTACCTTCTGTGAAATTTCCATAACTCTTCCCTCTGAAGATTAGGAAAGGTTTTACTTTCTGTAAAATTTCATAATTTCTTCCTTCTGAGATTAGGAAAGATTTTACCTTCTGTGAAATTTCATAATCCTTTCCTTCTGGAGACTATGAAAGACTTTACCTTATGTGAAATTTCCTAATCTCTTCCCTCAAAAGACTAGGAAAGATTTTACCTTTTGTAAATCATGAAGCTGGATGAAACCAAATGTTGGAATAATGTGACCTAGGCGAAACCAAAGGTCAAAATCAAAACAATCTAGATGAAACCAAAGATCAAAAATGGGATGACCTGGACAAAACCAAAGGTCAGAAACAAAGTGATCTGGACAAAACCAAAGGTTGAGAATGATATGACCTGGATGAAAACAAAATCAAAAATGGGATGACCTGGACAGAACCAAATGTCGTAAACAAAGTGATCCGGATGAAACCAAAGATTGTGCCAATCTAAGGAAAAACCTCACATAATTATTTGCCAATTTAACTGATCTTAATACCACAGAATGGTGCCAATTATTTTAGATTAAAAATCTCTTTTAATTTCACTCGGCTTAAAACCACACAACTATGCCAACAAAATTATTTTTTGCAACTCTCAAATTTAATCTCACTTGAATCACTTTTAAAGATCCTATCATTATCTTTAATTTCAAGAAAATCTCATCATTTAAATCTCATTTTGAAATCATTCAAAATCTAATCTCATATCTCTTCAAAATCTCATCCTTTCCCTAAAATTTTACATCTAAGTACCTTATCATTCTTTCAAAATTTACTTAACCAATGATTTCCCTCAAAATTTGAATTTCTTTCTTACTTGGACATATGCAATGAATACCATGTATGCCATGCATGTGATGCAAATGTTTAGATTTCACCTCTCATTTCCAAATGCATGCAATGAAATGTCATAATTGTCATGCATGAATGCAAACATTACACAATGTCCAATCAGATCATATTTTCTATCAAATTCCTTTTTTCTAATTATAAAACCATTCATTCAATCTTTCCTTTGCCCCATCAAGATTACTATCTTCAAATTTATTAGAAAATCATTCAATTCATCATTTTCAAAAAAACTCAATTTCTCATGAATACAAAAAAATTTGCCCCTCAAGTACTTCCCAAAAAATTCATAACTACAAAGGCTTTCCTTAAGAACTTTTCATCATTTTAAATTTTAAAAAGACTCATATCTTCAAGAACTACAAAAGCTTGCCCCAACAATTTTTCATCACATTAATTCTCAAAAGGTCTCAAGAACATAAACTTACACCAAAATCATTTCATTGCTTTCAATTTTCAAAAAGTTTCATGACAACAGAAGCTTGCCCCGCACCATTTTCTTTCATGTTTAGAATAAAACATTTGATTACATCTCTTAAAAATTGGTAATTGCTATCTTGAATGAACAAGTGAATCACAGTTGGTTTCTTTTTCAAGATGATTTGGCATACCAAAGAAAGCTTGGTTATCAAAACAAATTTGGTAGGAAAATCAACGTTGCTTCATCTAGGCTCACAAATGAAAGGAATTTTCTTGAAAGTTGTCTTTTTGAAATGATTTCTTTTTAGAACACAACTCATTTAAGCACTCTCTCAATTTTCTTGATATATGGCAATTAACAAATGTCAAGACTAGCCGTAATGGGCTCAAAATTTGGGTAAGGAAGGAAAAGGTTCAAACTTTGGAATAAATCTTCAAGGTGATGAAATTTTTTTTTTTGGGTTTCTCAAAAGGTTTTATTTGAAATTGTCATTCCATTGGTCGCCTTGGTCAATCATATGCATAAATGCCTTGAGTTGCTTTGAAAAGATCCCATTATTGCTCTAAACTGCCCTTTTTGGGGTTTTCACCTTAGAGCTTAATTCTTCTTCTTCTTTTTTTTTCTTTTTTTTATTGATCATTCTGCCATGCATTTGAAAATTCAAATTTCATTCAAAACCAAAATGATTAATGTTTTCTAGAGAAAAGATTTTCCAATACAAGCATCTATAATTTGATCAAAATGGGCTTCTAAAGCACATAATGTAGGCCAGGGTTTAGGGTTAAGAAAGAACGGATAACCAGGCCCAAAATAAGTATTTCAGGGTTTATCAGACCAAGGATCATTTTTCATCATGTGAAGCATTTAAGAATCTTGTCCCATTCTTCATCAATCTTTTTTTTTCATTTCTTTCTTTCTCTTTTTTTTTCTTTTTTCTTCTTCATCTTCTTTTTCATTTCCTTTTCTCCATTTTTTCAACAAGAATTCTAACTCAAAAGGGTTTCTTTCTTCTTTATTTTGCCGCTGAGATTTTTATGACCGAGCTTTCCTTCCTTAACAAATGGGTCTTCTTTGAACTTTGCCCTCCAGTGTGGAGGGTGATCCTTAGTCAGGGTTGATTTAGAAAGAAATTTATAAGCTCAAATGGGGTAGCAAATGGATTTTTTTTTCTTTTTTTTTTGAGAAAGGTAGATGAAAAATGGCCATTTATCATATCAAACGAGACACTTGCATCAAAAAACAATTCTCAGGATGAAAATTTTCTTTTAGCATTCGAAATCATTTGAATTTCTCACATGCATGATATCACAATCATTTTTTTCAATTTTCTTTTCTTTCTTTCTTTTTTCTTTTATTTTTTATTTTTTCCCTTTTTTTTCTTTTTTTTTTTTACAACTCAAGCTCAAGATGCATAGGCCCAATATGTAGGAATCTTCATTTTAAGTTTCAGCCAAAGAAAGGTGGACAGGATATGAATCAAATGAAGACTAGTTTACGAATGAATGTTCGAATTATTATAACTCGTCTCTTTCAATCATTTTGCCCCAAGATGTGGGCAAATGATGGCTTTAAAAGAAATGGGTTGAAGGATTTAAGTTCTTTGAAAAATTCAACTGGTAGTGTGTTTGGTCTTTAGCATAGCCTTGACATGTGTTAAATTACCAAAATCAAGATCTTTAAAAGAGTACTTTATGAATTGATTTCATAAAACTTTCAGAAAATCATTTCATTGATCGAAGCCTAAATAAAAATGACTTTTAAATCCCATCCTGGTGAAAGAAAAAATTAGGTTCAAGAAGTCCACACTTATTTTTCTTCGAAGTTCCAGTTTTTTTTTTGAGTGGTCTTAACAAAAATGGGTCATGGAATAATTAATGCAAAGGCTCGAGATTTGTATTCTTGACAGCAATCACCATTTCTATTGAGATTGTTAATACAAAAATTATTTTTAATCACAAAAAGATACTATGTAGGATTTTTGTTGTCAATTAATCTTTAACTCAAAATATGGAAAGAATTCTCAAATTAAATCAACCCTGAACAACATAGCATACAATTCCCAAAAATCAATTATTCTCAACCAATAATTTATCTTCAAGAGTGTTTTCAAAATTATGCACAAAATTGAAGGTCGAAAACTGCCCCTTATTCAAATTTTTCTTGTAAACCCTTGCTACTTAACCTTTTCCTAAACTTTGAAAACAACTAGGACTTTATCAAATTCTTCTTGATTTCTTGAAATGATTTTCTTTACTTTTGAAGAGTAGCAATCTTGACCCCTTGATCTTTGGCATTGATAAAGCTTATTATGCATGGAAAGATCAGATGGAAAAAGTTGGCATGAAATTAGTTAAAAATGTATATATAGATGCATGAATGCAATGCATAAGGTTAAAATGCATGTCATATAAATATATGAATTAATGAATGGATTAGCATGAAATGCAAAGATGCTGACAAATTCCTTCATGTGTCCATATTTTTAGGTTTTCTACAACATAGGTTAGACATGGCTCTACCCTAGAGGCTGGTCTCCTAAGTTCCTTTATATGCTGGGTTAAGATATGATAGAAGCTAAAGGTTCCCAAATTGTTCCTTACTATTATCCACTCTGGACTAGTAAAGCACCATAATCCTCACCCATGACAGGCTATAAACGGAAAAGGTTCAACTTGAGTGGGAGTATTTTGCTAGCCCATGCGGAGGTTATCACCTCACGAGAGCGGTAGGTACTCTACTCCCTCCTAGAAAGGACTGAGCTCAGGTCGAGAGCTTTATGCATGCAAGTGTAAAGTGTGGTGTGTGAGAAGGAACTTCATCTTATTAATTTCCACAAAACACTTAAGAAATCAACAAAAGAGCATCAAACAACATCAGAACTTTCCAAATTTAGACCATCAAACTTAGACTTAGTATAACACAAGATTAAATTATGGCTCGACTCTCTTAATTCTCCCCAGTGGAGTCGCCAAGCTGTCATAACGTTTCCTAAACCTAGGACGCTAGACATTAAACAAATGGAGTCGCCACCAATCTTTTTTAACTAAGGTGTGATTGGCCACCTAATGACTCTAAAAACTGGTCTACATTTTAAGTTTTGGGTTCAGGAGTTCATTTACGTGTAGGGAAGGTTATAGCACCCCTACAACGCTCAATATTGGTACCATTTTAATCTTGTGTTATTTTAACTTAGTCTTAATTATATGGTCTTTTAATTTTTTTTGTTTAAATATTGAAAATTCTTTTAAAAATCCTCCCTCATTCTGGATGAACTTTTAAAAGACTCTTCTCACCTCAAGAGTATTCAAAGGGTACCATTCGACTCCCCTGAAGAGGCTCCCTCGTCGGAAGTATTTTAGAGTTTTATTATTCGTTAATTTATTTTTTGTTTAATTATTTTTTATTATTTTTTATTTACTTATTTTAAATATCATTAATTTTTTGTATATATTATTTATTAATATTTTTAGGATTATTGGTATTTAATATTGAGAATATCTCCTAAATTTTTCATCATTCTGGATAAACTTAAGAGAACCCTCTCACCTAGGAATTCCTCAAGTGTTACTCATTCGTAATCACCTTGAAGATTCCATCATCGGAATTATTATTTAATTATTTATTAACTTTATTAATTAATCATTATCTTAGAGCATAGCTTTTTATTATTATATTTTTATTCTTATTCTATTTTTATTATTTAGAGAACAAAGTATCAACTTTTATTTTGAAAATACCATTTAAATTTTCCATCATTCTGGATAAATTTAAAAGGATCCTCTCACATAGGAATTCCTCAAGTGTTACTCATCCGTAATCGCCTCGAGGATTCCATCATCGGAATAATTTTATTTTTATTAAATAATTTTCAATGTTCATTAGAAGATTTATCCTAATTTTTATTTATTTATTTTTATCCCTTATTTTAATTCCTCTTTTAAACCTTATTTGTCATTATACTTGTACTATTTTTTATTCTCTTAAAAATCTTAAAACACGTGTACTAACTATCAAAGAAAGCATATTCATAAAAATAAAAACATTTTAAAACACACCTTTTTGTCAGAAGATTATGGCCAAGTAATATTAGCCTTTAACTTTGACTTCACGTGGGCTTTATTTTTTGTTAGTATGAAATGAGCAAGATACTTGCTTTAAAGTTGGCTCAACGTGGGTCTAGTTTAACAACAAGAGCTCGCCGAACCTGTTTCATGGACCTTAAATTGGCTTGCAAATCTTTAATACAAAAGAGGCTGCTGTTATAATCACTATCTGGTTTGGGAATCTTCTTCGCCATTGTCCGTCGTTTCACTAAGAGCCAATACTGCCTTGCCAGAGCTCACCGTGGATCTGTCACAACCAATCCCCCCTAGCTGCTGCTTAGATTCTTCGCTGCGAAACTGCCTAGACGCCTGGCGTCGCCACCTTCGCCAGAATTTGCCTTGGGAACCTCTCGCCCGAGCTTAATGGGACTGCTCCTAGCAACACCAATGGGCCAAGCGCCGCCACTGCTTTGATCGGAATTCTCTTTTTCCTTGCTTGCTGCTTTTTTCCTCTTGATGCTGGCTTTTTTTTTTCTCTCAGAATTCTTGTCCTCAAGTTACGGGGTTTGCCCCCTTTTTATAGTCATAAACTTATTAGAGTCCTAATACAACTAAACCTATTTTATTAATTATCTCTTATTTTTAATATTTTATATTTAATTCTTATGCTAATCCTAATCTAACTCTATCAACTTTAATATTAATCTAAATAATTATCTTAAAAAATCTAATTATCTTATCTTAAAATTAATTTTATTTTCTCTTTTATCTCTTCTTCTTCCTTTTTTATTTATCATTCCTAAATCCTATTTTAACTTTAATTTACTAATTAATGTTAATTCTAAATCTAAAAATTCTAATTTAATTCTAGCCTAATTCTAAATTGTTAAATTAAAATATAATGTCACCTAATCCAATTTTTTTTTTAAGTTAAGACTCCGGACAAAATAAGGTGTCTACATGGAGGACTAAATTTCATATCCTAATTTTCCTTATTCCTTCCTTACCTATATAGTATTTTAAGTTAGAATGACTAGATAAATTATGATGAGAAGTTGCACTATGCTTTATAGGTAAAGAAGAAGCTATAAGGTCAGCCCTACAACATTATGTGTAAATTGGATAGACATAGAAGTGGCAAATTCTTAAATTTGGGCTCGAAATACATAATCGATAAGAAGATCATTTCTTGAAATTCTTTTAATTGAGTATACATAGGTTTATGTGTAACAATTTCAAAAATTACGATTTTGTCCATAGGCTGGAAGAACTTTAGGGAATATTGATCAACCTAGTTTGACTTTTGAACCACAGACTGTCATTGTCAAATCCCTATGTGAAGATGTCTTAGACTATTCCAAGCCATAGACCGAATGACTTGAAAATGTCAAAAATTTTGTGATTATACTATTAGGGGTATTTTGGTAATTTCACCCATATTTCTACCCAACATATATCCCTTAAGTCAAAGATTTGACTTCTATTATTAGAGGATTATAATCATGGAAAATGAAAATAAATAAGAATTGAATAGATAGGGTAAATTGATATTGTATTACCAAGGTTATAAGTGGAAAAAGGATAATATTTTAATATTAAATAGCAATAAAATGGGATATTTTGAGTCATCTTCTTCTAGAGAGGGTCGGCCAAACCATTGCTCTTCGTTTTCTCTCAACTTTAGTTAAGTTCTAATGTGAGAGAGCTTGAGAAACAACCCCTAAAGTTCACCCAATCAAATTGCACCATAAAGGAAAGTTATTCCTCTTGCTTACATATATCTATACTTGGAGTATGGAAGCTTTAATCAGCCATTAAAGGACTGCTTTGGTTGCTAAAATATTGGTCACTATTAAAGGTGAGAAAAGATGAAGTTCTACATGATGATTACTAGTGTTCTTGATTGTTTTATGATTATATAACATGTGTATAGCTTTGAAATGAAGTAAAACCAAGTGTAGAGGTTCTTTAGGGTTTCGGTTGAGAGAAGGTTTATGGAGAAGTTATATGATTTGCATACATATTTGGCGTAAAGTGAAAGTAGTGAGCAAGAGAAAGATGATTGTGGTGTTTGTCTTGAAAGGAGTTGAGTTTAACACTTTGGGTGCACTAGGTTTAATGAGAAAGAAAAGTTAGTATGTTGAGTTTGATGTTTTAAGGGTTGTAGGATGAGATTTAAGTGATAGGGAGAATGGTTATTGAAGTTAGAATTAAAAGAGAATGAGATTTGATTAAAGTGTTGTTGTTTTAAAGCTTTAGCTTTGAGTAACTAAGGAGGATCTTTGGTGCTGCAAACTATCGAGATTCTGTGATATTTGAGGTAAGAGATATATGCATGCAGGCATAGGGGTACTATGCCCTGCATGTGGTTTATTGGGTACATTGCAAAATGGAACTATTTTATAAGTCCTAGAAGTTCAAAATTCGGTTTAACTCTTAGTACCGATTCTGTCTAGGAACAGCCAACTACCCTGAAGGGCAGCTGACTACACACACATAGGCGCAATGTACTTATTTTCGAAACTGACTTAAACCAGTTAACTGCCCATTTTTATAACTGACTTAAAACCAACCGATTACCCTGAGGATAAGTCAATCGCTTTATTTTAGTAGTATTCCATTTCAAAACCAGTTGACTACCATATAGGCCGATCGACTGCCATTTTTCTAAAAGCATTCTGTTTGCATACCGTCAACCGCCACATAAGTCAGTCAACTGCATTTTCTCTAGAAGCATTCTATTCTAAAACTAGTCAACTGCCTAAATGACCATTCAACTATTCCTCTTTGTATTTGATTTTCAAATATTCTGAAATTAATTTAAGAAATTTAATTAATTTATTGAAGAAGTGCATAGCAGTCGACTGCCCCAAAGAGCAGTTGACTGCCCCCTTTTTGAAATATTGTTTTGAAATTCTTATTTGGTACAAATGTGATAATTTACAATTCTTGTATCTTAAAAAGGGATTTTGGTAAGTATTGATGATTTTAAAAGTAATTGATTTGATAGTAAATGTTTTGAGATTGTTGGCTCTCATATCATGTATTCAGATTGTATCAATTGATAGCTATATGACCTTAGTCAAGTCATTAGCTCCCACAGATGTCACTTGACTAGTGCACATTGTGTGATTATTCGACAATGGCTATTAGTCTCTGTTTCGTAGTATTGGCATGCTAACCGTTTCCTATATTGTATTGCTTGTGCATGATTATACTGGGATGTTAATGTCTCCACTGAATGTTTACAATTTTAACTGATTATAGATTTGAATGCTCTATGTTTAAAGCAATGTTAAATCGATTGAAATGCTTTATGACTGAAAGAAAAGTGTGATTTTACTGATTTAAGTGTATTTGAAATATATGTATTTGTATAATAGAATTGCATTCATAATTAAATGATCATTTTAAATCCAATTGTAATGCTTCAATATCTTTAGATCCTATCGTTTCCCTATAGTCAAATTTAGGACCCGAGACATGTGAGGTGCTCTAAGGCATCTTTCCATACTCAGCCTGGCCATCCTACTCGGCTATAGAAATTCCTTATATGAAAAGCTTATATAGACATTAACCATTGTATGTCATTGTAAAGCCAAGTAGGAATCATACATCGTAGTTGTGTAGTATCACGCTTTATATATATACTCTTACTGAGCATAAACTCACCCTCCTCTTTTCCTCCCAAACTATTTGCAGTGATTTAGCTCATCTATAGAGAAGCCTATATTTTGGATTCAGAAATCCCTTCGAGGCATACATGAGAACCCTTGAAGGTATATTATCTTGTTGTATTTTAGATTTTGTACAGTACTGGATTATAATGTAAATGTGGTGGGAATGTAAACTATAAGGATAAATGTTGTGTACAGTGGATAGAATGTCAAAATGGATCCTATATTGATAATGTTGATGTTATTACAATCTTGAGCGGAATGAAATTATTATATTGATACTAAAATAACCCTAACAGTGAATGTAATGTAAGAAAGAAATACTAATCACATGACAAAAGCCTAACCAAATGATAGAAAAGAAAAAGCTAGCTCGTATTTTGATAAGAATCAAACTTTACAGAATTCCATCAGCATGACGGAAAGTTTCTTAAAAGTTTTCCAATTTTTAAATATTTGAATTTAACAAAGATAATTTAGTTAATAATTCTTTAGGATATCACAAAATTAGTTGGAAACATTTTAGGATATGTGTTATGGAGAAGCTAATCATTCCCTACAGGTAACCATACTCCCAAACCTTAAAATATTTGAATATAAACCAAGCCTTATCTTTAAACAAGAATAGGTGATTAATCACACTTTAAGTTTGAATGGTTAGTGGTACCTTTATCAATTTAAGTCTAGTAGGTTGGGATCTAGGTCTTGACACGTTATGATAGCAAGTTCAGGCTTTTTAATAGCATGTCCTTATCGGATGACTGGTGTTAAATCTCCTAAAATATCTAAGGGTGTCTTGTCTAACAAATCATGGCTTAAACCCCTTTAATTTTAGCTTTCTCTGAAATTCCCAAAACCTTTTATAAGATTTCTTCGATTCAAATTGGGTACTCTTACCCTTACCTTTATTCCTTCTGTTATACTAGGCTTTCATAACGTACCTTTTTCCTAAAAGTTTGGACTAACTTTTTTCTTTTTCCTTTTTCGATTCATTTTGGTTAGGTTGTTTGTGGTGTCATTCATTACATTCCATTCCATCACATAAACTGATATCTTAAAGGACATCATCATATCAATATACGAACTAATAAAATCTAGATTGGTATTTATAGTCGAATTAAGTTGCGTTGTCTACCATACTACCATTATATAATTTACATCCCCAGGTACAATTTAACTGTACAATACTTTACTGTACACAAAGCTTGCCTTGAATGAATACTGTCAAAAATAGAGAAAATCCCTGAAAATCAGGCAAACTCTACTACAGATAATCTGGGAGGAAAAGTAAGCGGTGAGTTTATACTCTGTAAGAAACATATATAAAAGAGTAGATACCATGCAATTGTTGTGCATGTATCCTACTTAGGCTCTACAAAGACTTAGGCGTTTAACAATGATAACGGGCAATATCAAAAGGAAGGATTTTATAATAGGATAGTGATACCAGGCTAAGTATAGAAGGATGCTTTATAGCACCTCACTTATCCCGATCCCAAGGTCCGACTATTATGATAGTATGTGAATTTCTTAGAGAAGGAATTCATGTGTATCAACGAAAACTCTATCTATTTAAGATTTTCATGACAATGCTTTACATTCTGTAAACAATTTGAGAACATTAAAATTATGTCAGCAGCAATTCAATGTATCATTTTAATAAACATTTCAATCATGCTATAAATACATGTCATTGCATTCAACGTTTCATTTCATTTGGAAGGAAAGTAAAGCAATTCATTTCATTTCCTTTCAATAAAACATTCAGTGAAGATGGTCAACATCCTTGTAGAATCATGCACATTAGGGTTCTCATGAGGATCATTACATTAAGACATATGGCCATAGTCAAGAGTCCATAGAGTGCATTGACCAGGTGACTACAATGGGTGCTAAAGATGGGATCAGTGTCAAATAGCAAACATTGCATTACATTCGCATGATTACCAGAGGGCAACATTTACAGAAATCATTACATCAAATCATATCCTTTAGAAACATTTACAAAAACATTTACAGGCAACAAATCATTTATCATTTAGAAACATTTATAGAAATCATTTCATCAAATCATATCTTCAATCAATCCATAAACATTGAAATTAAGCAATAATTACATTTCAAGTAGAAAAATTCGACAAATATTCCTAATGCAATATTCAGGGTTTAAAATATTTTATTTATGCATAAACAAGTATCTAAAACATGCAGTAACTTGAAACGTGTGAAAATAGTTAAAAATCCCAATAGAATTACAAAATCATGCATTTTTAAGACCTAACCCTTCTTCACTCATTTCTTCCCATTCCTTTGACTTTAGTAGCTAAACTAATTTGCTACTAGCTAAACTAATTTGCTACTAGCAATGGAAGCATCTTAGTTTTGTTTTATGAAATTTCAACAGCATAACGGTACCAGATAACCTAGCCTTCCTACACTAAAAACACAGTTTATATATCTCACAACCAACCAATATTTCCAATGCAATATAGTATCTCCTACGTTTTTTAATATACGTTCCTTTTGGTGTAAACCACAGGTATCCTCATCCATTTTAATGATCTGAAACTATTCTTGCTCAAGGCTTCACCACAATTAAGGCTTCTTACCCTTCCCCAAAGGTGTGTTTAGTGAGTGTCGAACCCAAGAGCCTTTCTTATATGTTTCTTACCACTAATACCACAATATCAAATAGCAGCTTACAACACCCAAAACGAATAAACAACATATATTTGCCTATCGCTTCTTAACCCTCCTTACTTTAAAGTTGCAAAACAAGACCAAAACGTGATTAAAACTCAACATTCCTTTTACAAACAATATTATATACTTCATAAAAATCACTTCCATTTCGAATCTAACTTCACCAACAGTCTTTTATTAATTAGTGCAATATTCTAAGACCATTAAAGTAACAATTGAAGCATGGTAAGCTAGTATTTAGGCTTGGTCGAGTGCCCCTTTATATGCTACACTGTGCATTTCAACAATTTAAGGTCGTATACGCATTTTACTCATTACGTACACTGATTCTACATTATTTTTACATTGAATTATGCATTTTTCATGCACAAGGAGACTTGGTGAAACCCTAAGGGGGAGGTTTCTTAATGTTGATTCAATCTAAGCTTAAACACATGCTTAAACATCTTAGATGCATAGCCTAGAATCATTAAAACACTTAAATTTAAGATTTTTGTATCTTACCTTACTTGGCCGAATATGGAGGAAAATTCACTATGCAAGTGGCCATTTTAACACTGGATTTTGGTAGTATGTTGTAGAGCTTAGAGAGCTGGACAGGTTTGGTGAAGACGATTATTGATTTCGAGGTCGTTTGCTAAGGCTTTTGTGACCTTTATCTCTTTTCAAAGTCTTGGCTATGGTGGAAAGTGAGAGAAGATGAGGGGGATGGCAATGAGGAAGAGAAAGGAAGAAGAAAGCTTTTAAAATAATATCTTGGGCAAAACTACGAAAATGCCCTTACTGCATAAAAAAATTCCAACAACGTCCCTGCTTCTACAATTTCTATTTAAACATTTAGTTAAACTTCCAATTATTTTATTCACTCATAATATATATACAATCTACATGTTCTAATCATTGGTTAAGCTTTTGTAGAGGTTTGGCTAGTAATAAGGGTGAAATTAACAAAATACCTATAACAGTGTAATCACGTAATTTTTGGTTTTCATGTATAGTGCAGTCGTCATACACGAGACTCCTTCACACATAGATTTATCTATGACTATCAGTTGGTTAAAAGTCAAATTGGTTTGAGTATTATTCATGAAAGTTTTTCTGACCTATGTACTTAATCGTCATTTTTTAATTTGTTGCACGCTTTTCGAAACAAGCACAGATAGAGGAATTTTGAGATGTAGATTCTTACCATCAAAGTATGTGACTCCAAATATCACTGCCATGAAGTTTCACTGCCATCGAAATAGGAGAAGTCTTTGTGGGGCCCGCTGCCTAATTTTCCTTTATACCTACAAAACATAAGGTGTTTAAACCGTGATGAGATATCTTATTTCTCTAACTTCATTGGCATATATTTAACAATAATAAGAAGTGGGAATCTCACATCCTCCCTACCTTAGGAAATTTTGTCCTTCAAATTTGAATTGCGCTGATGATTGAACAATTCATGGTATTTTTCTTTCATCGAGCTCTCTAGTTTCCATGTAGCTTCCTCTCAGATGGTATTACCAGAGAACTTTGACCAATGGGATCATCTTGGATCGTAATACCTTCTCCTTCCTATCCAGAATTCGAATCAGCTTCTCGACATAACTCATATCTTCCTTAATTTCCAAAGGCTGATACTAGATAACATGAGATGGATCTGGATGGTATTTTCGTAGCATAAATACATGGCAGATAATGTGGATACCGGCTAGCTCTAGAGGAAATGCCAACCTGTAAGCTACATCTCCCCCTCGATCCAAGATCTCAAAAAATCTAATAAAGCGAGGACTTAATTTGCCTTTTTTACCAAATCTCATGATGCTCTTTGATGAAGAAGCTTTTAAGAATATGGAATCCCCAACTGAGAACTCCAAATGCCTATGCTGATTATCAGCATAGCTTTTCTAATAGCTCTGAGCTGTGTTAAGCCTCTTACAAATCAACTTGACATCCTTAGAGGCCTGTTCTACAAGATCAGGAGCCAGGAGCTTACAATCACCCACTTCCTCATAACCGGTTAAAGAACGGCACCATCTACCATAAAGAGCTTCATACGGTGCCATCTCAATACTAGCATGATAGCTGTTGTTATAAGCAAACTCGACTAGTGGTAGATGATTGTCCTAAAAGCTTGTAAAATCTAAGGCACTAGCTCTCAACACTTCCTCAAGCATCTGAATGGTGCGCTCGAATTAACCATCAGTCTGCATATGGAAAGCTATGTTAAAGTTCAACTGAAATCCCATAGCCTCCTGAAAATGCTCCCAAAAGTGAGAGGTAAACCTGGAATCTCTTTCAAAAGTAATGCTCACTGAAACTTCATGAAGTCTGACAATCTCCCTGACATAGAGATTTGCCAAAGCATTAAGAGAATTAGTAGACTTAATAGCGAGGAAATGAGTAGATTTAGTTAGCCGATAGACAATCACCTAGATAGCATTATGATTTCTCTTAGTTTGGGGCAAATCCATAATAAAATCCATTGTTACATACTTTCATTTCCACACAAGTATAGGTAGAGGCTGTAATAAACCTGTCGGCTATTGATGTTCTACCTTAACCTACTGACATGTGAGACATCTCAAAACAAACTGAGCATTGTCTCTTTTCATCCCAGACCACCAATACACTTTACATAGAATATCATATATCTTTATACTGCCTGGATAAAAAGTGTACTTAGAGGTGTGTGCTTCAAGCAAATTTAGATATTTCAATTCCCTGTTCTCTAAAATACAAATATGGCCTCTAAACCTTAGTATACCATCATTACCAATGTCAAATTCTAACTGAACACCTGATTGAGCCTGATTAGTAGCATCAATATAATAAGCATCCTCATTCTGAGCAACCCTGATTCGACTCATCAAGTCTGGCTCAATCTATAAACTGGCTGTTACATCATGCTTTTCAAAAAGAGTGATATTTAAACTACGATTTGTAAATTGTTCTAGCAACTCATACTCCTAAACCATTATATAGGATACCATTCTCAAATGCTTCTTGCTCAAAGTGTCTGCCAGCACATTAGCATTCTCTAGTTGGTACAAGATTTCAAAATCATAATCCTTCAAAAGCTTGAGCCATTTGCACTGTTTCATGTTCAATACTCTCTGCGAGAATAGATACTTCAAGCTCTTATGATCTGTGAATATTTGGAATTTCTCTCCATAAAGATAATGCTGTCGAATCTTCAAAACAAACACACAACGGCTAATTCTAGGTCATGAATTAGGTAGTTCTTCTCATAGTCCTTTAGCTTACTCGAACCATAAGCAAATAACTTACCATTTTGCATCAGCACACACCCCAAACCTTGTACAAAAGCATCACTGTACATTGAGAATCCCCATGAACCACTGGAAATAGTAAGGATTGGTGTTGACATCAATCTGCGCTTCAACTCTTGGAAGTTATGCTCACAGGCATCATTCCATTCAAACTTTATATCTTTATGCATTAAGCATGTTAAAGGTGCAACAATCTAGAAAAACCCTCGACAAACCGTCTATAATATCCAACTAGACCTAAGAAACTCCAAATCTCAGTCACTATCTTCGACCTTTCCCATTGAACTATGGCCTCAAATTTAGACGGATCAACAGATGCCCCGTCTTTGTTGACTAAGTGACCCAAGAAAGCAATCTGATCTAACCAGAATTCACACTTACTTAGCTTGGCTTAAAGCTTCTGATTTTTGAAGGTCTAAAGAACTATTCGAAGATGTTGCTTATGCTCTTCCCATGACTTAGAATACACGAGAATGTCATGGATGAAAATGATAACAGACTTGTCTAGATAAGGCTTAAAAACCTTGTTCATCAGATTCATAAAACCTACGGGGGTATTTGTAAGACTAAACGACATTACCAGAAGCTCATAATGGCCGTTCCAGGTCCTGAAAGCAGTTTTAAGGACATCTTCACTATGGATCTTTAACTAATAATATCCCAATCTAAGGTCTATCTTAGAAAAGACTTAAGCACCACGAAGCTGATCAAATAGATCATCAATTCTGGGAATGGGATATTTATTCCTGATAATAGCCTTGTTCTATAGCTGGTAATCAATGCAAAGCTGTAGGCTACCATCCTTTTTACGGACAAGCAAAATTGGTGTACCATACGAAGACACACCAGATCAGATGATAACCCTTGTCTAGTAACTCATAAAGTTGTTTCTTGAGCTCCTCAAGCTTTACAAGGACCATTCAATATGGAGGCTTATAGATGGGTTCAGTGTCGGGAAATAGATCAATAGTGAACTTCAACTTTTTATCAGGAGGAAGTCCTGGTAATTCATCCAAAAATATGTCAAGGAAGTCCCTGACCACTAGAATCTCATGTAAAGCTGAACACTTCTTTTCTACATCCTCAACATAGGCAATGAACCCTTTAACAATTAGACATAATCTATGAGATTTCATTCTAAACAATTAAAGTAACAATTACATTCTTTCATTACATACTGCCAAACTTTACAATATAGCTAATGGAGGAAGAGAAGGTTGTAGATTTAGCATAACAATCTAAGCTAACCCAGTTTTCAGCTAACCAATCTATTCCTAAAATCACATCAAATACGTACATATTTAATAAAATTAGATCGGCCATTGATTCCCTCTTTCCTACCCCTAGCTTACAATTTCGATGCACTATATCTATCATTTGAGATTCTATAAAAGGTGTATTTATCTGTAAAAGATGCCCTAAAGGTTTAGGTTTTACAGGTAGTTTAGTGGCAAACATAGGTGACACCAAAGAATGGGTAGAATCTGGACAAATAATGCAATAGTAGCAATATCAAAAACATAAATATGATCATATTAGAAGAAGCATTGGCAATCTCCTTATCGATTGCGTAGACATATCCCTGAGACATAGCTTGCTTCCCTTTCTTCACTACCGTAGCTCATCTTAAAGGTGGTATGGTCTTATAGGGCTCCATTGCTTTATTCCTATTCTTTGGGCAATCTTTAATCTCGTGTCCCATTTTGCCACACCCAAAGCAAGCACCTATAACCTAGTGACATGGTTTGGTGCCATGAGCCATCCACAATGTACACACTTCGCCGACATGCCTCTTTACGAACGTATAAAATTGTTGGTCACAAGGGACCTAGCAGTTTTATCATCTAAACTTGTAATCCTAGATGCCTTAACAGGTCCCTCAGCCTTAGTCTTCTTAGTTGGAGGTTTATCTGACAAGGACTTTTCATCTACTCTATCCTTCAGTATCTTTTTACCCTTACCCTTAGCTTGGGTACTAAAATCTGCCGGATGAAACTTGTAATCCTATTCACACAATTATGTCCTATAGATAGCCTCATTGTAAGTAGCAATATAGAAGGGTGCCAGCTTAGCTGTAATAGCTGGTCTTAATCCCTCGATAAACCTATGAACCTTGTGCTCTTCACTATACACTATCTTAGGATCAAACTTGCTCAAAGCAGTAAACTTCGATTCATACTGATCTATGGACAATCCCAAAAATTCTACTTATGGCTTCTTTTAGGCCATACATGAAAGATATTGTTTGTTAAAGGCTGCCAGAAAGATATCTCAGGTTACCGCTAGATATCAATCCCTCAATACTGTCTGGGTGGATTTTCACCAATGCTCAGCCTCATCTATTTGTAAAAAGGTAGCCAGACCTACTTTCTCCATCTTTGAGCATCGCGTGTAGGCAAATGGCTTTTCAACTTCATTGACCCAATTACCACTATTGGGTCTTTTTGTCCCTCAAACTTCGATGGATCCAGCTTCTTAAATTGCCTTAACAAATTTATGTGGCAATCTACCACTGGACCCTACCTAACCTATGCTAGAATTGGCTATGCTAGCTATGGTCGATGGGGTGGTTATTCTAGTTGTGGTGGAGGCATTGGAGGAGCATTATCCTGTGGTAGAGGAAGTGGAACCACAGGTGGTGCTGTTAGCTGATTATTTGCATTATAATTGGTTAGTAACTCTGAAAACATTCATTCTTGCCTTGAAATATGCGTGTTGAGACTCTTAGGTTGCTGAGGAAGGGCAGGTCTCAGAGCTAGTTCGAGTGACGATTCTACAGATGGATCTACCCGTCTCTGACCTTATCCTCTACCAGTACCCTTCGTCTATTACTCATTCTGTCAAAATAGATATAAAAGAATGTTTTGAGTCATTCTAAAAAATTATATATTCAAACAAGTACAGCATTCAAGGGATATAAACTATTGCTAGCCTAATGACATCGATAAACATGATTAACATTGCTCTGATACTAACTTTTGTAACTCACCTTTTTCCTAAAAGTTTGAACTAACTGTTTTTTCCTTTTTTGATTTGTTTTGGTTAGGCTATTTATGGTGTCATTCATTACATTCCATTCTATCATATAAACTGATATCTTAAAAGACATCATCATATCAATAAACGAACTAATAGACATCTAGATTGGTATCTACAGTCAGATTAAGTTACTTTGTATAACATACTCCCATTATATAATTTACATCCCCAAGTACAATCTAATTGTACAATACTGTATTATATACAAAGTTTGAACATATAAACAAAATACAATATACCTTCAAGGATAACAAAGCCCGCCTTAAAGGAATACTATCAAAAGCAGGGAAATCCCCAAAAATCGCACAAACTCTACTGCAGATAATCTGAGAGAAAAAATAAGGGGTGAGTTTATGCTCAGTAAGAAACATATATAAAAGAGAAAATACCATGCAACTATTTTGCATGTATCCTACCTAAGATCTACGATGACTTATGCGTTTAACAATAATAATGAGCAATATAGAAAGGAAGGATTCTATAATCAGTTAGGGATACTAGGCTGAGTATGAAAGGATGCTTTAGAGCACTTTACTTGTCCCAGTCCCTAGGTCCGACTATAGTGATTCTATGTGAATTTCTTAAAGAAGGAATTCATGCGTATCAACGAAAATTCTATCTATTTAAGATTTCTATGGCAATGCTTTACATTTTGTAAACAATTCGAAAAAATTAAAATCATGTTCGCGGCAATTCAATTGTATCATTTTAATAAACATTTCAACCATGCTATAAATACATTTCATTGCATTCAGAGTTTCATTTTATTTGGAAGAAAAGTAAAACAATTCATTTATTTTCTTTCAATAAAACATTTAGTGGAGTTGGTCAACATCTCTATAGAATCACGCATATTAGGGTTCCCATGAGGGACATTACATTAAGACATATGGTCATAGTCAAGAGTCCACAAAGTGCACTGATCAGGTGACTATTGTGGATGCTAAAGATGAAATCAGTGTCAAACAACAAACATTACATTCGCCTGATTACTAAAAGGCAATTACGGGAGCTAACAGTCTTAAAACAAATCCTTTATCAATCAAAACACTTACAAAAATCATTTCATTGAATCATATCTTCAGTCAATCCATAAACATTGAAATTAAGCAATAATTACATTTCAAGTAGAAAAATTCAACAAATATTCCTAATGCAATATTCAGAGTTCAAAATATTTTATTTACGTATAAAATAAAAACATAAGGTATTTAAACCTTGATGAGATATCTTATTTCTCTAACTTCATTAGCATATATTTAACAGTAATAGGAAGTGGGAATCTCTCAACTTGGGCATATTTTGTATCTTGCTCAATAAACTAAGCCTACCTTACCGTAGTAACATAGGTGATAATATCGTAAAATACTAATTTCCCTTTAATAGAATGTTTCAGGCCTATCAAAGACTTTTGGGCTTCCGTGCATTGTCACTAAACAAATGTGGAGTAAACTGTAAGATAGATGTAAACTTAGACTCGTACTCTTTTACTAACATGTTCCCCTGAACCATGCTAAGGAATTCCTTTTCCTTTCTTTATTGCACACACTCAGGGAAGAACTATATATTAAAGGCTTCTAAAAATGCCTTACATGTGATCGAATCTTGTTCAGCTAACAAGATCCTCTTGGTAGACTTCCACCAATGTTTAACTTCTTGTTCCAGCATGAAAAAAAGCCAAAGCTACCTTTTCTTCATCTCCACAACCCACAGAGTCAAATAACGTTTCCAACTTCACGATCTATGCTTCACCATGATGGTATCTTGGACCCCCTGAAACATTGGAGGGTGCATCTTTTGGAATTGCTTAAGACGTGCAAAGCTACGGTCCATATTGGACCACCTAGTTTCCTTTTTGTTTCCCTATGCTTGTCTATCAAAGAGGTCAGTAAGACCATTTAAAACCCGGCCAACTCGATTCGACTGAGCGTGTATATTTTACGATGTAAGCTCTGGGCTTAGCTCTTTATAACATTGGCCTAAGCCTTGACTATAAGTTCTCCTCAATGGCATACCTTCATATCCTGGTAAAGTTTAGAAGCAACTCACACATTTCAAAATAATTTCAAGTCTATATCAATAAACTGGAATATAAGACTAACACTGAGCTATCTAACACTTTATTTTATGAAATAAACACTGCACTGATACAAACTAAATCTATCATGACTCAAAATCATATATATACACGCATATGTGGAAGATTTTTTTTTAAAATTATCATGCAATTCATGTTTGTTGTGGGTTAGATAGGTAGTAACCTTTTAATCCAAGTTTTAAAATATTGTCATGCTACTTGCTTATTTGAAGATCATAGTTCTCTATAATATCTCAATTAGCATACCACACATGCCAATTCATATTCTCCACCATAAACATCATTTTATACAAATCCATAAATTACTCACACTACTTCATGTGCATATGTATCTAAATTCAATTACATCCCAAATTGACATGTCTTACATCTCTATAGGTGTTTACTGAAAATAGTACAATTACAGTTTAAATTCATCTCTACATAAACTTTACGCATAGATAGAAGAAACTATGTGAGACTTAAGGCTTCATGAGATACATTAAAGCTACTCAATCTAAAACATTTAAAAGTGAATTAGTAAGCTAACACCCAATAAGTAACTAATACAAGCACACAGAATTAATACCACATAAGGGTTGATAGAAATTAAAATAGAATATTGTTTCTAAAATCAAGTTTCTTAAAAAAGTATTATGACATAAGTTGTTCAAAGCAAGTAATTAAAATTGTAAGCGTTATTTACAAAACAAAACTAAATAAGTAGATGTCATGATGATAGTGCATGCATATATGAAAACCATAAGAAAAATGTAAAAGCACACATGCCTTAGTATACCTCAAAATACAACTGCAAAATCCTATCATAGTTTGGCTCAAAACCAAATTAAAATCACATGTACAAATCATTGTGCTGAAAAACTATGATCTTGCCAAAGTATGTACAATATGGGCAGATAGTCTCCTAAAGCTAGTGTGGTAGGCCACAATTACTCTCTGTTGCATAGGCAGCAGTTCTCATATCCTCATGAAATGTATACACCCACTTTGATCACTAGTCAAGTGCTACCAATGTCACGCAAACACTCTAGTAGCATGTTCCTTTCGGTAACACACAAAAGTAATATGCATACTAAGATTGTCTAATATCATTGCACTAGGATTGTGTACCCCACTACCCACGGATGCCTCAATCGATCCTTATTTCTATGGGGGCTAACCATAAATCAACTCGATGTCATTAGACAATTGGTCCTCATGCCCTTGTGGAACGTATCCCAATCATCGGTCACAAAATCCTAAGTAGTTATAATAGAGTTCCCAAATCTCCAAATCAAGATATAATATCCCTGAAGGTATCCACAGTTCACAAAAAAACACGTACAAAATTACAGCAAGGATCATCACAATTAAATCAAACATATATCAAAATCAATTCAGTATAAATATATAGCATAATCATATACACAATGATATCATGTTTAAGGTATTTTCCAAAAACATATCACAAGCTTAAAACGCCTATAGAGCGATTTATAAACATATTTACATAAAACCAATCATATATACATCTATCACAATTTCACAAAATAGATACTTTATGGTACTAATTGATAACTAAAAGGCTTGATTGGATTACTTACAAACTCTTAGAAATTGCCAAACGTATACCTCGATTTTTCACACAATAATACCTCGATCAACATATGGTCAAAGTCAATAGATTTCTGCAAAATTCAAACCCCAATTTTAATCGTTTGACTAACCAATCTAACAATTAATTTCCTTGTCTGTCTTTAGGTCCAACCCCTTGTGACTTTTTGGTTAAAGTCAAACCTTGAAAGTTTGACCTAATTAAAACCTGAGTTGGCTTTTGCCAAAAGCTTGTCTACATCTTGTTATCATCATTGTGACCATTGAAACTCACTCCGAATCCAAATTACTTTAAGTCAACTCTTCTTCTAAAAAGTCAAACCCAAACCAAAAAGGTTAACCTTTTAATTTCAAATTCGATCGTCTTCCTTTTGGTCTCAAATACTACAAACCTCTAATTAGACTTAATTATGATTTTTAATAACAATATTAAATAGTGCCAATTTGGTATCTTAAGTTTTTCCAACCCCAAGAAACCCTCATAACACTTAAATTTCATACCAAATTCGTTTTTAAATAATATACATAGCCAACAATTTATCAAATATAAGTCCATAATTATTTTTCAAAGATTAAATTTAAACCCTAAATGCACTAAACTCAATACCACCATTCAAACCCTAAAATTTCATACCAAATTTCTCACGCCACATTCATAATAAACCAAATCAATTTACATTACACCTCTAGGTTCCAAAAAGGGTTAAACCTTCCTCTCTTAAATGCTTTAACCAAATGCTACCTACACACATTTTCGAATTTGTCAAAACCTCATCAACACATTACACTCACAACATCATCACACATCAAAATCAAGCATGCTTTATACCTTCTTGCAATAAAATGAGCAAAAATCCTTGGCTTCACAAGCTTGGCCAAACCTCCCTAGACCTAATTTCAACATTTTGTTAACAATAAATCAATGTTAGGATCACAAAGTGCTTTAATACCATTTGAATCATCCAAGAAATATATTTTACTACCTTAAATCCTTCTTAATCGAAACCTCCTCAAGTTGGCTGATCCCCTTTCATGCAAAATGCCTAAATCTTGTCAATGTTTCATAATATCATGACCATTGTCACTATATAGCTTTTTTGAACCATAAAAAAGAGTTCCCCTTACCAAAATCATATTGGTCGAAGGGTTAGCAAGCTTCCTTTCTCCTTCTTCTTTTCTATTCTAATTTTTTTTAGGCCTTAAACTTGTGAAGGTTGTGGAAGGGAGTATTTTGCATGTTAACAAGTGAAGAAAACAATTTTTTTTGGAAGAGGAGTGGTGATGGCTGAAAACCTTGGGAGCTCTTTCACTTATGTTTGATTTATTTTTTTGGCTTTGCATGTTTCAAAATAAAGCCATGAAAGAAAGCAAGAAGGTTGAATGCTCCTTTCTTCTTCCTCTAGTTTTGTATAGCTCTTCACTTAGGAGAAGAATTGTTATTTGCACAACGTAGCATGTAGTGGACGACCATGGTGGGGAATCTCCCTCTCCTGGCTGCCACTTGGATGGTCAATATTGGCCATAGTAAGAGGTGGCTAATTACAATTAAGAGACATGAAATATTCTATTTAAGGAGTAGGAATAAATATCTCTTGGTTATGTAATTCGACTCCTATGAATTTGGTCTCCAATTTCATTCCAATTTAGTCCACATTTTCAATTAATTTAACTTATAGTACAACTTTAAATGATTAACTATACTAATCCATTATGAATTAAGAGAAGGGCCATGAATGGTTGGAAATATCTCTGTGTTAATTTTCCAACAAAATTTAAATCACTTTAATTGAAGTTTCCTATTAAAAGTTATATGCAATTCTTTACAAACTGTTTATTGGTTGAGTTCCCTGCACATTGTGTAACTTCAAAACTTCACCAATATTAATAGACACACAACTAAACAATGAGCCATATATGGTAGGAAAGCTCTCTTCAAAACAAAGCCATGAAAGCAAGCAAGAAGGTTGAATGCTCCTTTCTTGTTCCTCTAGTTTTGTATAGCTCTTCACTTGGGAGAATTTTGGATTGTTATTTGCACAGCGTAGCATGTAGTGGCCGGCCATGGTGGGGAATCTCCCCTTTCTAGCCGCCACTTGGATGGTCGATATTGGCCATAGTAAGAGGTGGCAAATTACAAGTACAAGACATGTAATATTCTATTTAACGAGTAGGAATGAATATCTCTTGGTTATGTAATTCTACCCCTATGAATTTGGTCCCCAATTTCATTCTAATTTAGTCCACATTTTCAATTAATTTAACTCACAGCACAACTTTAAATAATTAACTTTACTAATCCACAATGAATTAAGAGAAGGGCCATGAATGGTTGGAAATGTCTCTGTGTTAATTTTCGAACAAAATTTAAATCACTTTAATTGGAGTTTCCTATCAAAAGTTATATGTAATTCTTTACAAACTGTTTATTGGCCAAGTTCCCTACACATTATGCAACTTCAAAAATTCACCAATATTAATAGACACACAACCAGACAATGAGCCATATATGGTTAGAAAGCTCTCTGAGTTAGCTTCTAGAAAATTTTATAGCATGTCAATTGGATTTTTCTATCTAATTATGATCAATCAATATAGATTGATCAATATTTCCTTCTTAACCAATATCAATTTCTAAATTAAATCCATTTAAACCTTGAATTTACAATCAATCATTAAAATCCAGCTTAGAGAAATTTTGGGTTTCACACAAACCATGGATTCCATTACTTTATTTCTAACAAATCAAAAGATGGTATATATTGTTGGCTTTATCGAGATGGGGTGAATCAGTTTTTGTCTAAACTTGATGTTTAAAAGCTTAACCAGCAAATAAAACAACTTATGCAATGAATTCACAAATGCAATAAATAAAAAGTAAGAGAGAAGAAGTAAACACAAGATTTATAGAGGTTCAACCAATTCTCTTGCCTACATCCTCTCTCCTTAATCCACTTGTTAAGGTGTTGATTCAGCTCTTCTTTGAAAGTCAACACACACCACTTCAAGGTGTCTTTAGACCTCTTACACTTCCTTTTGTAGGCCTAGGAAGAAACCACTATAACTAATCCCTTGTAAAGTTACGCAAACTCTCACAAGATTACATTTCCCTTTTTGAATATAGAATTGAGTTTGAGATGGGTTATGTACAATAAAAGATCTTTTAAAGATAGAAAAACACAAATGAAGTACAAAGAGTGGACTTTGTGCTTTGAAGTCTTTCTTGGAGCTTAGAGAAGATGATGAGTGATTGGTCTACCCTCCAATCTCATAAATGCTGGTATTTATAATGCACCCAAGGCTGAGGACGGTTGTTAGAGCATTAAATGCATTTTTTCCCATCGAAGCCCTCAAAATCTAGCCGTTGGAATCAAATTTTATGCCATAGGATCAATCCTTAGCTTGAAGGGATCGATCCTCTTAAGCTTTATTAAGCTTTTGAAGCATTCTGCCTCCTTGGGATTGATCCTCTATGGGTAGGGATCGATCCCTCATGTCCTGATTAGCATTTTCCTGCATTTTGCCACTTAAGGATCAATCCCATGAAGGAGGGGATCGATCCTTTCATTCTAGACTTGACTTTTCGGTACTTTTTAGTTACATGAAGTGTAATCTTTGATCCTAAATCACTTTTCAAGTTCATGTAAATATTTTTAACTTAGTCAAGTAAAAATTTGATTTAAAACAATTATCAAGTAATTTTCTCAAAATTTTAATCAACTTGTTCAATGGAAAATTACTTAATCTCATGTTTTCCAAGTGCATTGTAATAAAACATTTTTAATATATACTTGCACTAGATATTGTTGTAAAGAAACATTATGCAAATTTAAAAATAAACATTAAGCATTTAATTGTGCTTAAGTTTTGTCATTTCAAAATATCTCATTGTCAATTTAAAGTTAATAATTTCCCCATTTTTTATATGACAAAACTTAAGGTAAATTTGCTTTGAAATATCATTGAAGAAATGCTCAAACATTTTTGAAGAAATGCTCCCCCTCAATTAAAGCATGAGATTTAATAAAATTTACCATCACTTCTCCTTCTTTTCGTCATAACAAACATATAACTCCCCTTTAATGAATGCATATATAACACATAACAAAAGAGTTGGCAATTTAAAGTGACAATAATGTCACATTTATGAAGATAAGATCTAGCATAAACATAGGCAAGAGGAGTCACACAAACAGTCATAAAGACATAAGCAGTCACATAGTGAACATTGCTAAACAGTCATAAACAGTCATTAGACAAGTAGTCTAAACTAGATATCCTAGTCAGTCATGGAATCCTAAGAGCTTAGATATCCTAGTTATATCTAGCTTAAGACCTCTTGAGAAAGGTATTGTGATATTGCTCAATAAAGTCCTCTAGTTGGATCTGGATGTCTTGAATTTCATCATACAAGGTATTTTGCGTCTCCTCCATGCGATCAAGACAAGTATAGATAGTATCTTGGAAGTCTGTGAATTGAGTGTTAAAGGCCTGCTGGTGCTCCTCAAGAGATGTGAAAGCATTTCAAGTTGATTGAAACACTTTGTAACCTCTTGCTAGAAGGCTTGCTGAGTGGTGTTGAATTGTTAAAGCATTAGCATGATCTAGTCAAGTGTAGCAGGCATGGAACTTGATGGTACAGATGAAGCAAGAACGTCTTGTGCTTCTTCTGCATGAGCTTGTTCGAAAGCTGAAGCTGGAGCTGGATGATACGCATGTTGCTTCTCCTATACACCCATGCCACTTCGCATATCTCGATACCAAACTATGTTGTGAAGTGTTCTTATTGTTCTACATGTATCAGGTAGGACAACAACTTCACATTAGCAATCAATCCCTTTATCAACGAGATAATATGCTAACGGCTAAGGAAACACAATTGTCTTAGCTCTACCTTCTACAATCTTTACCCAATCTTGGAAAATGAAGTGAATAAGATTAGGCTTTATAGTAGTGGGATCGTGAATGTGATGAAGTCAAAATCGATCAATTTTGCGAACTTGCTAGTACTTGGTGCCAAAGGGACAAAGATTCCAAGAGATAATAATATGAAGGAGACGAGCATAGATAGGAAGATCACCTGCTCGATCTTCAATAATTGGAAAGTCTAAAGGGGCGTTCTCATCCTTATATATAAGACCTTCGTTAGGAATGTGAAAGACCCTGGGAAGCTCGTCTGGATCAACTTCAATGGACTGTCCCATGATGAATGACTTAATCCCAACAACTTTGCAACGATCATTAGGACTTGTGATGAGTTAGGCATTGGAGAAAAAGGCTTGGATGATGTTACACAGGACGAGAGTGTTGATGCGAAGAAATTTGGTCCATTTTAAGGCTTCAAATCGAGGAAGGTAAGGGAATTCAATTTCTTCAAGAAAGGTGAAGTTGATAGGTCGCTAATGTTTGATTTTCATATTGGCAAACTATGCATGGAAGCGATTCTTTTCTTCTGCATTATAAAAACTTCGATTGAAGATAATAGGAATGGATGAAGATGAGGAGGAGGGAGCTGTTGATTTGTGTTTCTTGGCTGTATATTTTACTCTTGGAGGCATTTTGAGCAAGCTTAGAAGATGAAAAACAAAGAGAAGTTCTTTGAGGAATTTCAGCAAATAGTTGGAGGTGGTGACTTTGAAGGAGTGGAGATGAGATTATAGAAGATGTTTGTGATATCCAGCACAACACCCGACTAGTTAACATGGTAGTGATGAAACTGGAAGAAGAAAGTGTGATGAAAGGATGAGTGATTGAAGAGAAAAATGAGGATGAAAATGCACAAAAAATGAGTTTTTGGTTGAGTCAAATCATTCAAGATAAGAAGTAGTTTTGAAATGATGATGGTGAGAGATGAAAATAGGTTGAAAATGATGACGAATGGTGGAAGAAGGATGAAATTTGGTGAAGAAATGCGAAAGATTGAAATTTTGGGTAAGAGAGTCGGTGTAGAGAGCTAGAGAAGGAAGAAAAATAGTAAAAATGCTTTGTTATGATCGAAAATCAGGTTTTAAAAGCCAACTTTGCGCACGCAGGACAGAGGGGATCAATCTCTTTTAGGCAAAGTTAAAACTTGGAAAATAATGAAGATAGGGGATCGATCCCATGGTAACGAGGATCGATCCCTCGTATCTTGACTCAAATATTTAGGCATGAAAAACCCAGGGAATTGACCCTATGTCATGAGGAATCGATCCCTTAGTTATTTACCTCAATTTTTATGCAAAAAAATATTTTGAAAAAAAGTGAAATCATGCATTTTTAGTCTTTTATGTTCAAAACAAGATGTAAGCAAGTTGAAATCATTTTGTATGACTTGTAGAAGGCAAAAACACTTAGTAAAATCGTGGAATATGCACTTTGGTATGTTTTGAGACAATTTTGATATGAGAAAAGTCTTTTTAAAAGCTAACATGGTGATTTTGCTAAATTGATGCTCTTTTTCAAAATAAGTGAGTGTAGAACACTTAACAAGGTATTTAGAACATGATAACATAAGTGTTAAACACACAATTTATCGACTCATCCTAATGACTAAATTCCATCGCAATTTTCTTAGAGAATTATGATAAGTTAAGTAAGGAGCAAGTAGTTAAAATATTCTTCAAATTTCCTGACTTGCATCCATCATTACCAACTTAAACCATTCAACCAAGGATACAAGGATTATATTCAAGTTCAAGGTGCATTAATTAGACCAAGTTCACCTCTAAGTGTGCAAAATCTATCTTTATCTAAAGGTTTTATAAAAATATCAGCTAATTGGTGCAAGGTATCTACGTACTTTAGAACAATATTACTTTTTTGCACATGATCTCTTATAAAATGATGCCTTATTTCAATGTGCTTAATTCTAGAGTGTTGTATGAGATTTTTGGAGAGATTAATAGCATTGGTATTATCACATTTGATAGGAATTTGATTCATCTCTATTCCATAGTCACTCATTTGTTGCTTAATCCATAATAGTTGTGCACAACAAGTTCCAGATGCAATATATTCAGCTTCGGTTGTGGATTGAGCTACACTATTTTGTTTCTTGGAGAACCATGAGATGAGTTTATTTCCTAAGAATTGGCAAGTACTGGATGTGCTTTTCCTATCAACTTTGCATCCACTAAAATCCACATCAGAATATGCATGGAAAGCAAAAGTAGAGTCTTTAGGATACCATAATCATAAGGAATAAGTGTCTTTAAGGTATCTAAAAATTCTTTTGATAGCTTCTAACTGTGATTCTTTAGGAGATGATTGAAATCTAGCATACAGGTATACACTAAACATTATATCGGGCCTACTAGCTGTGAAATATAGCAATAAACGAATCATAGACCTATATAGTTTAGTGTCTACACACTTACCTCCTTCATCTTTATCAAGCTTGATAGATGTGCTCATTGAGGTGGATTAAGGTTTGGTCTCATCCCTCCCAAATCTTTTTAGTAAATCCTTAGTGTACTTAGCTTGATTTATGAAAATTCCATCTTTACATTGTTTAACTTGAAGTCCTAGAAAAAAGGTTAGCTCTCCCATCATTCTCATTTCAAATTCACTTTGCATTAATTTGAAGAAATCTTTACACAATGATTCATTTGTGGATCAAAAATAATGTCATCTACATAGATTTGAACCACTAACAAATCACTATCCTTAGATTGAATAAACAAAGTTGTGTAACTTTGCCTCTTGTAAAACCTTTTTCAACAAAAACTTGGATAGTCTTTCATACCAAGATCTAGGAGCTTGTTTTAATCCATACAAAGCCTTTGAAAGTTTGAAAACATGATTGAGAAACTTTGGATTTTCAAAATCGAGAGGTTGCTCTACATAAACCTATTCAATTATGAAGCCATTTAGAAAAGCACTTTTAATATCCATTTGATAAAGTTTAAAATCTTTGCAACATACAAAGGCAAGTAGCATCCTAATAGCTTCTAGTCTAGCTACTAAAGCATAAGTTTTATCATAGTCTATTCGTTCTTCTTGCCTATATCCTTGTACCACTAATCTAGCTTTGTTTCTAACTATCACACTATTCTCCTCCCTTTATTATTGAATATCCATTTAGTTCCAATAATTGGATGATCATTAGGTCTTTCCACAAGATTCCAAACTTTACTTCTTTCAAATTGATTTAATTCCTCTTGCATAGCCATAATCCAATTTTCATCCTTTAAAGCCTCATGTACATTCTTTGGTTCAAATTGAGATATAAAAGCTACATGTTGGCAAATATTTCTATAAGATCATCTAGTTCTAACTCCAATATTTGGATCTCCAACAGTGTCATTATTTTTCACATAACTAAGTTCTCTAGGACATCTAGATTCTTTCTCAATTGTCTCTTGATCTAACAAATCCTTTTTATTTATGTCAACATCTTCTAATTGTTTTTAACATCTTTATCTTGAGATGGATCAATTATTAGGTCATCAAATATTTCCACATCATCATTAAGATTGGTTCTACTAGAGGAGTTTGATTCATCAAAAATCACATGAATTGACTTTTCTACAAGTGTTCTTTTTTTGAAAACTCTATATACCTTAGAATTTAATGAGTATCCGAGAAAGATACCTTCATCACTTCATGCATCAAACTTTCCTAAATTATCTTTTCCATTATTCAAAACAAAACATTTGCATCCAAAAAGATGAAAATAGCTAATGTTAGGCATTTTTCCTTTATAAAGCTCATATGGTGTTTTCTTTAAAATGGGCCTAACCATAGCTCATTTATAACATACCAAGCAATATTAATACCTTCAGCCCAAAAAATATTTTGACGAATTGTTTTCACAAAGCATGGTTTAGCCATTTCCTCTAAAGTCTTATTTCTTTTTTCAACTGCCTCATTTTGTTGAGGTATTCTAGGAGCTAAAAAATTATGGCTAATTCCATTTTCATTGTAATAATCATCAAAACCAAGATTTTCAAATTTTTTTCCATGATCACTGCTAATGCTAGAAATTGAATAACCTTTTTTATTTTGAACAATTTTTTAAAAAGAACAATTTTTTAAAAAGTGATGAATTTGTCTAAGGCTTCATTTTTAACAGTTAAGAAGAACACCGAAGTAAACCTAGTATAGTCATCAACTATGACAAAACCATAGTGTTTTCCTCCTAAGCTAGTAGTTCTAGTTGATCCAAAAAGATCTAAGTGATGGAGTTGGAGTGACCTAGAGGTGAAAACACACTTCTTGGATTTGAAAGATACTTCCTTGTGCTTTCCTCTATACAAGCCTCACATACCTTATCATTTTGAAATTGAAACTTGGGCAATCCTACAACTAGGTCTCTTTTTGCTAATTTGGACAATACATGCATGCTAGCATGACCTAATCTCTTATGCCACAACCAAGGTTCATCTTCTTTAGTGGCCATAAAACATACATTTTGTTGGTTAGTTCATCTTAGTGTACAATATAAATGTTTCTTTGTCTATGTCTAATGAAAAGTATTTGGTTGGTTTTAGCATCAACAGCATGGCAACACAAAGCATAAAAAACAACCTTAAAACTTCGATCACATAATTGACTAATACTAAGCAAGTTATGTTTTAATCCCTTAACATACAACACATTTTCAATAGTAGAGGAAGAGTTACCAATGGAGCTAATCCCTTCTATTTGCCATTTGGAGTTGTCCCTAAATGTGACTTCTCCACCACTTTTAGGCTTTAGATTTTTGAATTGACTCTTGTCACCAATCATATGTCTTGAGAATCCACTATCAAGACACCAATGTCCCATTGACTTTGCCTTGTAGTAATGCTCTTCCTTCTACAATCAAATACATCAAACTTTTGTCTTAAGCACCCAAATTTTCTTGGGTCCTTGAAAGTTAGTACTAATAATTTTTTATCCTTTAGGAATCCATTTCATTTTCTAGGATTCATCATTTGAATTCACAATATATTTGGGTACCCAAATTTTCTTAACCAATTTTCCTCTAAAAGTGGTTTTACTTGATTTGCATGCTTGTAAGGAGTGTCCTGGTTTATTGCATAAAAAGCACAAAACTAATTTTTCATTCATGACAAGAAAATTTTTAGATGAGTTTCCTTATTTGATGCATTAAAACCTACTCCTTCTTTGTCAAAGAATGCTCTTTGGGTTTCTAACATGTGTCAAGTTTTTGTTGACCCATATAGAATCAAGAAAAAGAGTTTTGCAAATTAATGTTCTTTTGGTTTAACTCATCTATTTCTATATTTGCATTCTTTAATTTTCACATTATAATTTATCATTTATGAGCATTTCATTTTCCATTTTAAATTTTGAAATCATTTTCTTATATTTTATCTTCATGTTTTCAAATTCACTAACCAAATCATCAAAGGCATCTTGTAACTCATCAAAAGTATAATCATTTGTATCAAGTGAGTTAGAATTTACCTTATCCTCATTAATGGCCATAGAGCATAGATTGGCCACCTCATCTTCAACATTTTCTTCATCGAAGGTATCACTATCGCTCTTTGTAGCCACTATTGCCTTCTTTTTTGTTTTCTTCTCACTTTGTTTTCTATACAAAGGACAATCAAATTTAATATGACCAGGTTTCTTGCATTCATAATAAATAATGGTTTCCTTCTCTTTCTTACTAGTTTCTCCCTTGCTAGTGTCTGTCCTAGAGGGTCTCCTAAAATTTTCACTAGTTCTCATTTTCATAAATTTCTTGAACCTTTTGGCAAACATTGCCATCTCAAAATCATCATCACCACCACTTTCATCATGATCATCTTTACATTCCTCATGTGTGGTGGATTTCAATGCAACTCCAACTTTCTTAGGAAGTTCTTGATTTCTCTTGATTTTCATCTCATAAGTAAGAAGAGATCTCATTAGTTAATCTAAAGATAGTGTAAGGGGATCCTTTGACTCCTCAATAGTAGTAACTTTAGCTTTCCATGATTTAGGCAAGCTATTTAGGATTTTCTTAACCATTTCAACATTAGAGTAAGTCTTACCAAATGATTTGAGATCATTTATGATATCGGTGAACCTAGTAAACATGTCACTAATGGTTTCTTCATTTTTAATTTTAAATAGTTCATAATCTTGAATGAGCATGCCTACCTTAGTCTCTTTAACTTGTGTTATTCCCTCATGAGTGATTGCTAACCTATCCTAAATTTGTTTTGCATTCTCACACATTGACACTCTATTGTATTCATTAGGCCCTAGTGCACAAAAAAGTGTATGCATTGCTTTAGCATTTAATTATGCTATTCTAAAATCATTTGTATCTCATTCATCCTCTTTCTTTGGCACTTCCTCCCCATTAACTTTCTTAATTAGAACTAGGGGACCTTTTACAATAATTCTCCACACTTCATAATCACTGGCTTGAATGAACAACATCATTCTAGTATTCCAATATACATAATTCTCACTGTTGAAGAGTGGTGGCCTAACTGTAGAGTGCCTCTCTCCTACTAAGGGTGTAGCTACACTGTTTTGAGCCATCTAGATCGTTTATACTTAATGAAAATTACTCCAAATCAATCTTGAGCCCAAGCTCTAATACCAATTGTTGGCTCTACCGAGATAAGGGTGAATCAGTTTTTGTCTAAATTTGACGTTTAAAAGCTTAACCAACAAATAAAACAACTTATGCAATGAATTCACAAATGTAGTAAATAAAGAGTATAGGATAAGAAGCAAACACAAGATTTATAGAGGTTTGGCCAATTCTCTTGCCTACATTCTCTCTCCTTGATCCACTTGTTAAGGTGTTGATTCAACTCTTCTTTGAAATACAACACACACCACTTCAAGGTGTCTTGAGACCTCTTACACTTCCTTTTGTAGGCTTAAGAAGAAACCTCTATAACCGATCCCTTGTAAAGCTACCCAAACTCTCACAAGATAGCCTAACAAGATTACACTCCCCTTTTTTAATATAGAATTGAATTTGAGATTGGGTTTTGTACAATACAAGATCTCTTAAAGATAGAAAAACACAAATGAAGTACAAAGAGTGGATTTTGTGCTTTGAAGTCTTTCTTGAAGCTTAGAGAAGATGATGAGTGCTTGGTCTGTCCTCTAATCTCACAAATGCTAGTATTTATAGTGCATCCAAGGCTGAGGATGGTTGTTAGAGCATTAAATGCATTTTTGCCCATTAAAACTCTCAAAATCTAGCCGTTGGAATCAAATTTCGTGCCATAGGATCGATCCTTAGCTTGAATGGATCGATCCTCTTAAGCTTTGTTGAGCTTTTGAAGCATTCTGCCTCCCTGGGATCGATCCCTCATGTCCTGATCAGCATTTTCCTGCATTCTGCCACTTAGGGATCGATCCCATGAAGGAGGGGATCGATCCTTTCATTCTAGACTTGACTTTTCTGGTACCTTTTAGTTACATTAAGTGTAATCTTTGATCCCAAATCATTTTTCAAGTTCATGTAAATATTTCTTAACTTAGTCAAGTAAAAATTTGATTCAAAACATTTATTAAGTAATTTTCTCAAAATTTTAATCAACTTGTTCAATGGAAAATTACTTAATCTCATGTTTTCCAAGTGCATTGTAATAAAACATTTTCAATATATACTTGCACTTGATATTGTTGTAAAGAAACTTTATGCAAATTTACAAATAAACATTAAGCATTTAATTGTCCTTAAATTTTTGTCATTTCAAAATATCTTATTGTCAATTTAAAGCTAACATATATATATATATATATATATATATATATATGTCTGTGTGTATATGTTTGGACCATTTAATTATTCATTGGTCATTAATTTCATACAATAACATCATAAACTGTAAGCTCAAAATTTGGTACCTTAACAACCTAGGTATGTAAATATTTTCAGAGCTTAAATTTATCCTTGAACCTAGGAAACTTTGAACAGATAGACTTAATGTGAAAATTAATCATGCATTATACTTCCTTTAGAAAGAAACTAGGGAATTTAAGATCAAAATCTACGTAGTCTATCTCACCTTTACTACAATCACTTTTGTTGTTGATTTGCTTAACTCTCAACTTTTTTCCCTGCAACTTTCTTTCTCCTTTTAATTTCTTTCAAAATGCTTTCAGAATTTGCCACTAGGATATCATCAAGGTTAAAACCTTTTTTTTCTCTCTAAATTTTTTATAATTCTTTATCTCCACATCATCATAATCAGTTAGCCATTTTTCCTTCCCAAGCATTTCTTTATCATTATTTTCTAACTCATCCTCATTAGTTCCATCCTTTTCTACGTGCAACTTTTTTTATTTGAATCTCTTAAAAAAATATGTAATACATCTTTTTTCCCCTTTTTATTTTTCTTAAATTATGATACTCACGATAAATTAAAACAATTAAAAACAAGGGTCACTAATTACCATTCAATCAATTTCTTTGATTATATGCATTATAATAAACAATTAGATCATGTGCCTGCAATGAAACAACGAATATATAAATATATATATATATATATATTTCATTTTTGTGCGAATCTGGATTTTAAGACAATCATCAACAAAAGAAAAAAGTCAAATATCACGTGGGTCAACAAAAATCAACGATGAAGAAGGTCGCAATTTCAACCAATCAGACTGTCCAAATCTTGCATTAGAGCCTTCATTAACATCCCCGAACTTTTTCATGCACCACAAATCCTCTGACATAGAAAGTTTCCTCCAATGTGGAATGACCTCCCGAAGAGGGTCCCTCTGGTCCACCTCAGCCGCCACTGCCCCACACCCACCATCATCTCTACCCATGTTATGGGCGAAGGCACACAGAGACTTCATGAGCCGCGATGCATTCTTACCTTCCATGTGTAATCCGTACAAAAAATAAACCCAAAACTGCCTGAAAACGTTAGGAAACGAAGGCAACATTAGCCATGGCATCCAGGCATCAAGCACCCTGGAAGCCATGCAACAAACGTACGTCAACATCGAAACCCCTTTCACTTGCAACCTGAACAACTGCTTAGTGCTCCAAACACTCATAATTGCGTAACTAGGGGGAAGAATCCCTGTTTTGGGATCCCATTTGGGAAGAAACTTCCTTGGCAATGCCATGAATGTGCCCAAATTCAGCTTGTTGCACAAAATGTTGTCTATGTCTTCAGGGAAGAATTCTGAGTCTGCAAAAATGCGACGATAAATCGTCTCAGCTAGCCTTGGATTCAGCTGAACAATGGCGATGCCTGATGAGCCTAATGGCTTGTAATGAGCATGAACTGGTTGCACCAGCATTGTTGGGGTGCGGAATTTGGTGTATGAACATTTTCTTGTGAACAAATTGATGGATGCTTCATTGGTGGAATCTGTGGCCATGTATGCATACTCTGCTCCGTTCTGCTTGCACCATTCTTCTAATTTTTGAACAAGTTTTTTGCCAATGCCTATCCTCCTGCATTACAATTTGCAAGAATTATTGGAATCATAAGATAATT
This sequence comes from Heritiera fomes, assembly GCA_032173925.1. Taxonomy (NCBI): domain Eukaryota; kingdom Viridiplantae; phylum Streptophyta; class Magnoliopsida; order Malvales; family Malvaceae; genus Heritiera; species Heritiera fomes. The sequence goes on from JAPDPM010000015.1 coordinate 24,089,698, forward strand.
TAGGAATAAACCAATAATTTTTTAATCGAGTTATTAAAAAAAATTATAGCATATTACAACGTATGGCTTCGAATCTAAACAATTTCATCTTCACCTCCAATTATGAAATATTTTTCTTGCAATATATATATATATATATATATATATAAATTGGGAGTAAATTACAAACAATACTTGATGATTAAGTTTGAAAGGTGACAAAAAAAAAATTTATATGGTGTACATCTATTACTATTAACGAATTGTTTTCAGAATGATTATGCTTGCGCATTTTACGTAACTAATAATAATATAATAATAATAATTAATAAAAGATTATACTAAGCATTGTTAACATCATTCATGTACAACAGACGAAATATAGTACTAACAAATTCAGATTTGTGTTTCTGGGTCGAGGTAACTCAGACATAGACATAGCTTTAGTGTCCTAACTAAATTAATCAAGACCTTCCGACAAAATGTCGTGTGCTTAATTTAAATGTAAAGTGATGAGTTTTTATAGTCTGATATGATATTTAATCACAAAGTTACAATCCAAAAGACAATCATGAGAAGCATTAACCAATATAAAAATCGAAAAGGAAAAACAAAAATTGAAACTGCTGTCAAAATCCCATTGGAGCCTTCGAGACACCACTCTTGAGCTTAATAATCATATGATAACTGAAAGCTCATAAAATACTTAACATATTAGAATAAATATTGAGCGGTTGTTTTTATTTTTTTTAGAAAAGAAGTGATATATATGTATATGAATGATTATTTAACATATTATAAGTGAAGTATTTGAACTCTATAAACGAGATTAAGATGGTAATATATATTTACATTTTATTTATTTTTATTTTTTTAATATTTTTAAAAAGTATAATTATTATCTTAATCATAATTATAAAATCTAAAAACTTCATTAATAATATATTAAACAGTAATAATATATATATATATCAAAAAAATGCAGTAGAAATTTCAATGGACCATTCCATTGCAAAGCGAAAAAATCAAGTACGAACAAAGAATAGAATGAGATACATATCAATAACAAATCTACATATTGTTTCCTTTATTTTCTTCTATGAATCAATAAAGTAATTATTTAATGGCGTATATTGAATACAAGTGTCAGTGCAATGTTAGCTGGCATTTGCGTATTTCCATGACATGAGGAACCTTGTGTTTTTCTTTACAGTGGAATCCGATCTTTGTCTTTTTTTTTTTTTGTTTTAATTTTTGCAGTATGGAGAATTGGGATTAAAATTTAGCTACAAACCCAACTCAAAGCACCCAAGAAAATGCATGAATTACCAATAGAAAAAGAGAAAGAGCTTAGCAATGAAAATTAAAGGAGCCAAATGGGGTAGAAAAAGCAGGAAAAACAGTTTCAGAATTCCAGAAGTAAATGAAGTAGAAAAGCAAAACAAAAACAATTTCTTCTCCATGAAATTTCATGTACATGTAACTTACATATAACTTACATATTCAAGAAAAAGGAGAGAAGTTGTGACTATCATGCTTATCTTTACAAAATATGTTGACAGGACAAAAGAAGCATATTGAAAGACAGATCTGACAATTATAGACACAACACGATTACATGATAAAAAACGACTCGAATGTAAGAAACGAAAGTGACATGAGCTGAAATTAAGTAAAAAATATATATGAATATGGTAGAAACTAAATTAAGGTTTTGCTTTTTTTTGTGTTGACATAAATTTTAATACGAAATTTTCATGTTTTATACGATACAAACATAATTTTACATTACACAAATATGAATTAGAAACACGGATTCCCAAGTCTGTTGAGAGATCAAAGAGTAAAGGATAAAATACCTGTGGGAAGGAGAGACCCTTAATCCCAGAATACAAGCTAACTTTACATAAACAGAATTCCCTCTTGTAACAGTCTTTACACAGCCTCTTATAACTCCTACAATCTCTCTTTTTCCTCCATATTCTGCCACCTGTTCACACCATACACTATATAAGAACAAAAAGGAAATTAATATGCAATCATTCCATAATACTATAAATTCTTCAAATATTAAAACAATAAAATAAATTGCCATGCAACATCTATAGGTTAAAAAACACAATTAAAATTATGAGTTACAGAAATATTTTGATTTAATGATCTATACCAGCATGATGTGAGATGGGAAGTGGCGGACTCTACAAATGGGGTCACCTAAAAGGTCAGCCACAAGTGAAGCCTTTCCTCCTTCCCCAATTTCACAACGCCTCTCCATCTCCTCCACAGCCGTACTATCTTTTTCTTCATCATACTCTCTTACCACCACTAAATTCTCCTCTGCCCCACCGCCGGGTGCCGTCAGTGAATTCACAGCAGCTATTTTCAGTGCCATATTTAAAAAAAAAAGAAGAAATATTATTAAATAGTGGCCGGGAAGGGAGTAGTAGTGTAGTATAGCTCAACCTCTCTTTATATGTTAGCTTGGCTTTGTTTTCTCTGGTTTAATCTATCTCTCTCTTTATATAGAAGGAGTGGATAGTCTGATGTGGCAAACTTTAGCGGTTTTAATGGAAATGGACTAATTTGTATTCATTGAGAAGAGATGATGAGTCATATTCTGTCACATTCTCACAATGAGTATTTGTGCAAACCAATAAAGATGTGCATATTCCCTCTAATAATGTTCCTTTGGGTCATAAATTAGTAGATAAGATTATATGGTTACAATTATTGCTTCGTAAGGTTTTCAAAATAGTTTGTGATATATCATGTGCTAGTTCATCAGATGACTATGATGACTATATGATGATGAAAATTATGACAACAACATAATTAATTAATATAATTATACTATGATATTATGTAATTTATTTGTAAAGTATATAATTCGGATGAGGTCCTTTTCATATTGATCATTTTCTTTTACTTAACTGATGTTACTAAATAATGGTATTATAGATGATTAAGAGATAGTGGAACTTAGCATTAGTGTATTATGGTATCTTTTATTGATTAATATCCTATCTGCTAATACCGAAATTATTTAATTTTACAAACAGGGTTTAAAATTGCCACACGATCCATAATTTATTTTTTAATTATTTCTTACATGGTATGTTGACCTGACAATGTTGGAACTTTGTGCATTAGATTGCCTTTTTCTTAAAGGGTATATTGATTTTGTTAACCTTGCTTGTGAAGATTAAAAATTCTCTGTGTATCATATAATTTTCCATTTTTTATTAGGGTTAACTTCTATAACTTATATTTTTGCAGAAAAAAAAGTAATAATAAGGTGTTTCAACCAATGAAAATAAAAGTTCCAAAAATAGCTATAATTAATTTAAGAGATGCAGGATTTGATCTTGAGACTTGTTTCAAATAAGATGTGGATTTTACATATTTGTGACTCTTAACCGTGGGTGTACTTTTTTAGAAAAAAATATGTGTTTTTTTAAATTTTTTCTAACTTTATGAATCAATTAAATTGTTTATAAAAAGAAAAAGAAACATTTAGACATATTTTGAAAGGTTTTTTTGACACTTTTCACAGGTAATAAGCATAGATGAACTGTATTATGTTGTGACATTTGACATTAATCTGTAAGAAGGATATCACAAGGTCATTTAAATATTGTATAATTTTAATTTTGATTTTAGAATAAAAATTGAATTGAAAGATTTACTTAATATAAAAAAAAAAACCTCTGGATTACAGTATTGATGAACAAGTTTATATTTAGCAAGCGCATCATTCACATATTATTGAACCAAAAATATATAATGTATAAACTGAAAATGATATGGCTTGATCTATGATCTCTAAAGATATTTCTATTTATTGTTTTTGGTACTAAAAATAAAGAACTACACAAAACAGTCCTTTTTTTTATAACTGCTAAAAAACAGTTTATTAGAAAAAAGAAATTAATGTGTTGATTAGAAAACTTTGTTTTGAACCCTGAAACAAGTCATTAGCTGCTTATTTCCGTCATAATTTGCAGTAATGAAGTCAATTTAACTTTCAAAGCAGTACTTTTAATAGTGTATTAAATATTAAAGTGTAGGGTTTCTATTGAAGGGATCCCCATGCTTTTGCTTCCTTTTTTCATAGTTCTCCAATCTGATTCAATATTATAATTATATTCTTTTGGTATTCACCAATTATTAGTGGAAATACAAAGATGTCATATGATTGTAATCATATTCATAACTTTTTCTCTTTTATTCATTTTTCAGTTATAATATTTGTATCTATGCAATGGAAGGTGCTTATGTAGCATAATTAGTTAGGGATTGGGTGTGGGATGGTGAAGAGCCTGGAACCTTCCACTTGCATTAAAATTGTAGCTGATAATGATTTGTCTACTTTCCATTTAAAAATTGCCCTTACATTTGAAATTAACATCATTATGCAGGAAAAAGGTTTTGAGACACTAAAGTTTCAAGTTCAAGTCTAACCAAAGTGTGAGCTTAAGTTCATTCTAATTATTTACTAATTTGGTTAGTTATTATTATTTATTAGTGTACTTAATTTAAGTAAAGTAATTTTCATAATTATTTGTTCATAAAATATAATATGCTATTTATGATTGTAATTTCTAGTGAAAATATACTACTAAAAACATCATGGTGTAAGAGTTGAGTTTCCAAGAGTACCAAAGCAATCCTATATACTATAGAAAAATTACCTTAATTTTACATGTTGATGACTCTTTAATATTTGGACACCGTGACAACAGTTAGTTAAGGAAGCAAATGAAATTATATTGCATGCCTTCAAAAGATTACCACACATTACTCAAGAAGGAATGAATATATAGTTGACGCATCCTCAATTGTTTGGTTAAAGTACAATGAATATATAACCTTATTTCATGCCCAAAATAATGCCAATGCAAGGATACAATGCCCCTTTCTTTGACTAAAAATTTTTTTTGATCGAATGACTAAATTATTTTATACTAGAAATAAGCTTTACATTTGAATTGATGTGACTCGTTTCTTTCTCTCTCTTTCAGACACACACAGGATAAATCACTATTTGAATATTAAATATTGTAGTACATCCATTATCTATTTGCACTTGCGGACACTATAAATGTAGAAAGGTAATGTAATTTTGGAAAACCTGTAAATACATCGTGTTTACTCTAACCCTATTATCTGAATGATTGTACTAGGTATGACTGGAAGGTTCTCAAGTTTGGGGGCCTAAAATTATCAGACAAGATTTATTTCATTCCACTTCAACATTTGCTCAATTCTAGTGTGCCAATCAGTCAATTTTATAAGGCTGAGCAAGATGTTGCTGTGGACATTTTACGAGGAAAACTAAAAACTACAAGCCTTTTATCCAGAATAATAGTAGAAAAGACTCTTTCAGCCAAATAACCTGAATAGATATTTTCACGAAAGTTTTTATATGATATACTAACAATGTATAATTTTTATACATTATTGTTGTGATAATTAAATAAGTGATAATTAAATAATGCAGTGCAGCTAAGTATAGAGAAAATATGGTTCCATTAGATCTTCCTCTCGCTTTTAAGTTTTCTATTAAATTAATTTCCTTTCTATTTTTTTTTTGTCGAAATCTCTCAGTATCTGAAAATCACTTAAGGTTCCGACTAATTTGGAGTTGAGTTACGATCAAACTTTGAATGAAGAAAGCTCTTCCAATGCTATCTTCTTCATTCATAAGGGTCGAACATGAAACCTTACTTAAATAGCATTGAGCTCCTTCCAATCAACATAACAAACTCTGATTTTACGATTATTCTGGTTAAAGGGCTTGTAGGTTTTAATTTTCCTCGTAAAATCTCCGCAGCAACATCCTGATCAGCCTTATAATTTCCTTTCTACTTTTGAAGGATACTATAAATTCTAACAAACCCTTTTGCCCGTTATAGATACCCATTTTATTTAGTACCTTTAGATGCGAATTACACTTTATTTGGAAATATGGACGAAATAAGTTTTGGGTTTCAATGGATCAATCTCTTGTTAAAATTTTATTTTGGTTATCCATCCCATTTATTTATTTATTCATCTTATTTATTTGATTTAATATTTATTTTATGTAGATAATTTTGATTAAATAGATAATTTAGATAAATTAGGATTTAGGTATATTTGATAGTTAGATAATTTAGGGTAACTTAATAAATTAGAAAATTAGGAAATTAGATAATCTATATAAATTTAGATAATTTAGAAAGTTAGATAATTTAAATCAATTTAAATAATTTACAAGAAGACTAAGCATGGTCTGGATTGGGCCTATTGGTCCAGGCTAGGCGTGGAGGTCTCTTAGCTAAATGCATCCATGACACTAAGTCCCCCCTTAATTAGATCGAAATTGAACATCAGTTTTGGTCTGACATGTCGAATGGCTTGAGTGAAACTTTGTCATATTGTTGTGGTCACCCGTCTTAGGCGAACATGTTTTCATGTTTGTTGTGCTTACTCTTTTGATGAGGAAAAAATCTTCTCATAGTTGTTTTCTTTGGATTTGCCTTCTTATTCTTGAAGTTGTGGAGTTTTGAGCAAGTTTCACCACTCGTGGAGTGCTGTCTTTGATTTTTATATTCTGATTTGGATGAATTCTCTCTTTTAGAATTTGGATTTTCTTTGCTTGTCGCGAGTTCTACCTACAGTAGCTTTTACTTCGTTCTTTATTTCTTTGTACTAGTTTTGATGGCCACTTTGATTTTCATTTGATCATCTTCATGTTTCAAGCTTTAACCTTGGCTTGAGCTTTTATGTAGTTTTGATTCCTTGCATTCCTCAAGTTAGAGCTGATATTGGGTCGGGCCAAACTGATTCTGGCCCAATAAACTTGTGAACCAGTTTTAACCAATTCACCATCGAGCTGAGCCAAGCTGAGTTAAAGTAAAAAATATCTTGAACCGGCTCGGTTCAATAGCTCCGTTCAAGGGTTATCGGGTTAAGCTGAGCCAAATCGAACCAGGCTGGCTCGATTTTTTTCAATTTTTATTAAATTTTTTATTTGTTTTTTTAAATTTATTTATTATTTTTAATTAAAAATAAATATTGACTTATTTAGTTATTTAATATATTTTTATTATTTAACCTAATAAATTTATTTTTATAATAAATAAAGTTAGTAGTTATTATAATAAATAAAGTTATTATAACTTATTTAAAAATTAATTGTTATAAAGATAAAGTTATTATAATATTATCTAATAAAGTTATTATTATAATAAAATAATAAATAATGATATTATAATAAAGTTATTATAACTTATTTAATAAAGTTATTAATTCAAAATATTACAATATTTTAAAAATGTTTTAATTTTTATAAAAAATGAAGAAAAATAAAAAAATTAAAAAGAAAAAAGAGGGAGAGGGAGTCGTTGGCCCTTCCCCTAATCCTATCCCTTTGCTATTGCTTGTACAATAGGGTTAGACCGATTCTAGCCTAGAACTAATTCGACTTGGCTTGAGACCAGTTGGTTTCGAGCCAGAATGTGCTGGGTTTTTATCAAGCTTAGTCCCTAAAATCGTGACCTGGCCTAGCTCGGTCTAAAATCGAGCTAGGCCAATTTTAGAACTAATAATATTGGCTTCCATTAACAAGCTGAGTTGACCTGGTCTGGTTTCGAATTGGCTAGCCTGCTAACCACTTCTACATCGAGCCCTAGCTTAATAGCTTCGATTCTTGTGAGAACTTTGATTCTTCACATGCCTAGAGGCCTAGCTTAGTAGTTTTCACTTTTATAAAGACTTAGATTCCTTGCATGCCTCGAGCCTTAACTTAATAGTTTTCAGTCTTATAAGGATTTTTATTCCTTGCATGCCTAGAGCCCTAGCTTAACAACTTTCTTTCTTATGAGAACTTTGATTCCTTGCTTGAATACAACTTGAACAACCATGTGCAATGCATTAAGTGCAATCAATTCTTTTGAAGAATAATTCATTATATCATTCTATCATACTTACATTCTCTCAAACTTGTGCTTTAATTGCAAACATTTAGCCTATTTAAAAGTATCATTAGTCTGCCTAAACCCAACCCATTTACAAAAATTTTGATTCTAAGGGAAATGTAACCCTTGAGTGATTATTGTAAATGCTTAGGTACAATTCTTAGGAGTTGGAAAATAAGAGTTGTAAGCTTCTTGAAGACAGTGACTTGGAATTTCTTGGTAAAAGAACTCAAAGGAAATGACATAGGCAAGTGGAAGACTATGTTGGATTATGCCCTTAGAACCATTCATTAGATGATTGACTTTGGCATTTTTTATGTATCATGACATTTTATTTATTATAGTTCATTATTATATTTGTCTTATAACTGCATAATGTAATCTTATATGATAATGTCCTTAGAATAGTAATAACACACTATTCTTAAAATATCCCTAGTCAAGTATTATTGTGAACAAGGATAACAATGATACGATAAGACTAGTATGTGGTTGACTGATGACCATTGTCATGGATGTAGGATATCAAGTCATCACATAGGTACATGTTAGAGAACTATGTACTGGATCGACCCTCCATGAGAACGCTACATGGATTGTTATATGAGTGTCATAAGCGATTCTCATAGTGATGATGGTGTATGTGATCCTTTGACTTGAGATCATCAGAGATCCCAACATAGAGAATTGCATACTTTAATGCTGCTAGATGTCATTTGTAACAGGATAGACTATAAAGGTAGTAATTGGGTATGCCTTGATCTATGTAGAGGGATGTTGAGTGATCAAGATAGGATTTATCCCTCTTATATAACAAGAGTGATGTCTTGGGCCCTTTGATAGAGTGAGACTAAAAATGCATGGCCGTGCTCGAATAAGTCAATATGAGATGTTGATTTTATTTGTTTAATTAGTCTACTCAGGAATCAAGAAACGCTGATTAGACTATACAAGTGTGACACATTCCATGACTTGTGTCTAATCAAGACATCAAAGGATAAATGGATTAGACTACATGGTAACATCTATCACGAGTAAGGTTATGTCGAGTCATTAACATTCTCGTTACATGGGTAGCAATGATGTGTTACTAGATACCGCTCATTGCCTGTGACAATTTTGTCATTGCCATTGTTTTGAGAACCTATTGGGTCGCACACTTAGAACGGATCAATGAGGAGCTTAATTAATCCTATTCTGAATTGGATTAAGGATATAACTAATCCTATTTTGAATTGCATTAAGGATATAACTAATCATATTCTGAGTAGGATTAGATTTCTGTTTGATAGTAAATTTTAGGGTAAAATTTACTGCCTATAAAAGGATGTTTTGTGTTTTCTAAAATAGAGCCGCACAATTAAACAAAAAAACAAAATATTCTTCTTAATCGAAGCTAGCAATTCGGTTATAAGGAATAAAAAATGCTCTTTAAGGCTTCTGATCGTGAGACGTTCAAGAGTCGTGAGATCTGTTCGTGTGGATACCATAGAGGCAGGAACGAAAAGTTGTTGCTTGTGACTCGACCAACGATAGAAAATCAGAGAAAACGTTAGGTAAAATCTTGAAACCCTAATCAGGCAACTCTCCGAATCGATCCTGGTGGAGGCCGAATGATTTAAATTCCGCTGCGTGCGTGTTTGTTTCGGTTTCCTTCAGACTAAACCTCTCTAATCTTGTGTTTTCTTCCCTTTCCTTATCTTTTACATTTCAAGTTATTTACATTCATTGAATAACATTAATTGTTTACTTAAATTTGAATTAGTTGATGAATTTGTAAATTTTGATATAAACCAATTCACCCCCTCTTGGTTTATTTGCCTACTTCAGCTAATAGTGATTATTTAATTGCACAGTAGATATGAACATAAAAATAACTATCGTTGTTGAAGAGGAGGCAGTAATAACTATCATGGTTGAAGAGGAGGCAGCAACGTAAGACTCGTCTGCCTCTTGGTTTATTTGCCTCCTTCAGCTAACAGTGATTTCATCATCGATTCTTTCATAATTAAAAAAATATTATTTAAAGTAATTTTTTGTTTTTTTATTTTGCATTGGCGACGAATTTTTCCGTCACTAATGTTTTCAGCGACGAAAAATCCATCGCCAATGTTTTCAGCGATGAAAAATCTATCACTAATGCTTGGCATTAACTTTTAGTGATAGATTTTTTGTCGCTACTCTGAGAAAAAATTCGTCACTAAAATTTTGGAAAGTGTGCTCCCTTTTTCTCTTTTCCTGCTCCCTCCCCCCAAAATATTTCTTCTTTCTTTTCTTTCTTCCCTCTAAAATTTCCTTGTCACCATTCACATTTTGCCGTCGTTCTCACACCAATCTGCTACTAGTTGATTGTCGTTTCTCTCCATTCATCGTCTACCGGTCAAGATTCATTCTCTCTTCTCTCTTTTCTCTCCTATGCATTTCTCCTAAAACCACCACCAACGCTATTTCTCCTCCACCCCATTTCTCAAAAACCAACTTAGTTTTAAAGACCACCACCAACCTCCACCCTCATAGTGGTATAACTCTTTTTTTCTTTTTTTTAAGTTAACATGTTATTTATTTGTTGTTACTAATGTAGTTAATTTTTTTTTTCAACTAATTAATGTTGTATGTAGATATATTTTATTGTTATTTATTTGTATTTATTATTACTTTGTCTAAGAATATTTTTAGGATATTGTTTATTCTTTTTAAATGTATAAATTTATTTTTTTTAATTTTGAAATGTATAAATTTATTGTTGTAGATTTAATTTGGTTAATATATTTATATTATAGTTTTCTTTATACACATTGATGGATGTTAAAGGAAAAACAAAAGAAAACACAAATGCGAGGTCAGATTTGGCGTTTATTTGTAAAAGAAAAAAGAAAAGAGGAACTGGAATTGGTAAGTAATGCAAAAACATTGACACCTAAAGCTTTGTTTACGTTAAGCAAAGATGATCATAGAAGAGTGTGTAGATGAGTGAAAGAGTTAAGGCTTTTTGATGGGTTTGCATCAAACATATCTCGATGCATAAATATTAAGGAATGTAAGTTCTATGGAATAAAAAGTCACGATTGTCATGTTTTTTTGCAAAGATTACTTTTGATTGCCTTTCGTGATTTATCCATAATTCAATCTAGGATGTTATTACTGAGTTATCTCAATTTTTTTGGTGGATCTCATGGAACTTTGCCAAGCAATATTATGGAAACAATTTGCAAATTAAAGAAAATTTTTCCACTGAGTTTTTTTTTACTACATGGAGTATCTACCTATTCACTTACCTTATGAGACTAAAGTTAGTGGACCCGTTCAATATTGATGGATGTACCCATTTGAAATGTAATAATTGGTTTGATATATTAATTTTTTTTAATATGTTACATTAAATGGAGAACTTACAGTAGGCCATTAAATGTGTATTATATATCTTAAATAGGTTTTTGCACTGCCTAAAGAAAAAGGTAAAAAATCTTGCACGCGTGGAAGGATCCATATGTGAGGCATATATAAGAGAGGAAATATCAATATTTTGTTCATTATATTTTGATCCCAATATTCAAAAAAAAAATTAACCCATCTGCCACGTAATGATGATGGAGGAGACATAGATCCCATGAGACATTTGTCAATTTTCAAACATTTGAGACGATCACTTGGGCAAACAAAGAACAATGTTGATATTTGGAAGAAGATGAGTATGATGCAGTAGTGATATATATGCTAATGAATTATGAGGAAGTAGTCTAATATATTGAATAAATATATACCATCTATTGTACTGTAAATATAGCAATGGATTTTTGACCCTAAAAATTTCCATATTAATCAATTTATAGGATATTTTATGAAATGGTCAAAAGAGATCAACCAGACATAAACGATTCTCAATTGGAGAAAACAAGTCAAGCTCATTGTATGAAATGGTTTTGACAATATGCAAGTAATTTAAATATAAAGATTTTACATTACTTAACAATAATGCATCCCTTATTGTATGAACCATTTTGATGTAGGTTCCTGAACTAAGAAATGAAATAGATAAACGTATCATTGACCTCTCTCATGGTCCTGCACGTATGGTTTGTTGTTATCAATGGTATTTTGTAAATGGTTTTAAGTTTTACACATTAGAATATGGGAAAACTAAAAAAAACAATGAACAACGGTGTTTGTGTGAAAGGTGATTGTTACAATGCTTTTAAACGTGACTTCTATGGTATCTTGATAGATATAGTGGAGCTAGAATATTTTAGAATTGGAGATTTTCATGTCCTGAAAGACGCGACAAGTCGGTTAACTTATGATAACTTATGTTGAAATCTAAATTTTTGGGCGAACTTTTTCAAATTTTCTCTACATTGGTTCGTCATGTGAGCAGTTTCATATCATGTTATTGAGTTACTATTCAATAGATATGATTTAAGACTACTTGCCTAAGGTCTCAGTTCAATATCTTATCATTTTATATCCAAAACACCATAATATAAATCCTGCGTAAAAGCAGTAAATTCCGAGTTAATACATTTCTGAAAAAAACCTGGTTTAATAGTCAAATACAATCAAATTCTATTCTCAAAGTCCTATCGCACTCATAAACTCTGTGCTCTATAACATAATCAAATTGTATTGAAAAACAAGGTCGTTTGACCTTTAAAAAAATTCCTAACAAAATAATACAATATTTATATAGTTTTGACACGTTTCTCAATAAAATTCTTTTATATCCCAATAATGAAAACTTTTGCTACATAAGTACATTTTTAACTTATACACATCCTAATCTATAGTACTATAAAAAACTGTCTAAAAATAACATCATTTATTATGGTCAGAAACTTACGAAGTCAGATACTGTGGTGTGGTACTACACTACCTTAACTTAACTTGTGACGAAAAATAGTGGGGAGTGAGCTAAAAGGCCAAGTAAGTAACTATACAAGTGCAAAAGATAGTAACATACTGTATACTATTCTAAATACATGCAATGCAACTACTCGATAAATTTCTTGTATTTGTGTCAATATGGAATATCTTATAAAATCTTGTTTTTCGATATTCAATCAATTCTCTTATTTATTTTAACATTATGACTCGATGATGCTGTTGAGGTAGAGGTGGCAAATGGGCGGGTTTGGGCGGGTTTCGATTCGGGTTTTTTAGGTTACGAGCTTTTTCGGTTACGGGTTTTTTCGGTTGCGGGTTTTCTCGTTGCTGGTTTTCTCGGTTGCGGGTTTTTTCGGTCTCAAATTTTTTCGGTTGCGGATTTTCTCGGTTTCGAGTTTTTTCGGTTGCGGGTTTTCTCGGTTTCGGTCCGGTTGCGGGTTCTGTCCGTTTTAATCGGGCGGGCTTAGCGGGCTTTGTCAAATAATTATAAAATTTTATAATTTTGAATGTAATAATTAATTTAATTTTATATAGTTAAATAAAAATATAATAGAAATGCTAAATTAAAGTTAAAATTTAATAAATGAGAATTATATAATATATATATTGAGAAATTTGGTTGGGATCATTTTGAAAAATAAAAACATTGGGAGTGGACCAATGAAGAATATAGTTATCTACAATAACAAAAGAGAACATATCATCTATAATTATTACATTATAATTAATTAATCCAAATTTAAAGTCATGTGAGATCTATCAAAATAATACATAAAGTTCGCACTTGTAAATGATGGACCAGTACATAATTTTTAATTATAATTGATTAATTATCGTAAAAAGAATTACAAGTAAAATACTCGAAGACATAAAAGATATTGAAAAAGTTTTAAACCTTGCATTGCATTTGCAAGAAATGAAAGCACTTCTACTATTGTAAACTTCTGCCTTGGAAGCATCTGGATTTCTGTACTAATTAATTTTTTTATCCACAAACTCCAACTACTAAAAATCATCTTTGAATTGCCAACAACCTCTTAACCTAATGGTTAAAGATGAGTTGTGGCATATTGTAAGTCTTGGGTTTGAATCCAACACCTCCATCCTCAGTTATTTAATATTTCCCTTGTAATAAAAAAATTATCTTTGAATTTCGATTATAATTAAAACGATTATGATAGACATTACATTATATTAGACTTAATAATTCGAGTATATATATTGTATTTGTATTGCATCAAATATATTTGTATCATATAAAATATAAAAATTATTGTATTAAAATTTATATTGATATACCAAACACAATTTTTTTTCTAATTTTTATCAAAATTTGATCCAATGTCACGTTCATTTTTTTTAATTATCATATCTACATTGCATGACAGTATATTGAGATAAAGATATTTCAAAGTTTGCTTTTAAAGTTTTTTCATGTGATTCTCAAGAGAGGGAAAAGGCATATTCCCAAAGAATTTGAAATTTTTTGGTAATGTGGGAAAAGCTTGTTTGGAGGGAATTGAAAAATAAAAATCAAACAGATCTTCTTTCACACGAAACTCTCATAAATAAAATATTATTATTCATTATTTTTAATTTCTTTTGTTGTTTTGACTAAATTTATATAAATATAAATTTTTACATTTTAATGTTTTTATTACTTGATAATTATTATTTATTTTTTTAATTTCCTGTGATATTTACATTTGTTATAAAAATATAATTATATATTAATAATTATATAAAAATTTATTTTTTAAATGAGCCAAATATATATAGTAAAAGTAAAAGAAAGTAAAAATCCAAAAGTATTAGCTATACAAATAAATAACTAACAAATTATAAATAAATCACACTAAACAATTAAACATTTATATAAATAGCTTTATACTCTTAACAATAACTTATTAAGTCATTGTGTTTTTTTTTGGGTCAATATTGGGTCATTGGAATTTAGATACTCTTAGTTCAATATATTTCTTTTTTTTAACTTTGTTTAATTAGCTTTTTTAATAATTATATTATATTTTTAATAAAATTTTAAATTTTTAAGAATTTTTTTTACATTTATTTTATCTTTTAAATACCAACATAATTAGTAATTAAATTAAATTTAACCGCATAACTAGTTAACTAATTCTTCAATTATAATGTTGAATAAAATTATAGTATATATTAAAAAAATAGTTAATATTATGAATAATTGGTCAATTAATTATCTTGATTTTTATATTTATTTTGTTTTTAGTTTGTATATAAATCATAATATAACATTATTTTTATTAAATATAATCATACTCAAACACATTAATTAATCAAATATCTCATTAAAAATTTACAACGTTAAATTAAACAAGTTATATACACCAATTGACATTATATTATAAATAATAACATTTGATATAATGATGTAAATGGATAATATATAATAAGGTACTCGACACTATCCGACTCTATAATCGAATAATTATAGGATTCGGATAATGTTCTTGTTACCTGTATCGGATTCGAGTAGTACCCTTAGGGTACGTTATACCGATTAACTTTTGATCAAGTAATATCTGATACCTGAACTTGTTCATCAATTATATGAAAGTAATCAAAATTATATGCTTGTACAAAGATTTGAACCATGGCTTCTTATATTTATTGTTATATGTTTAACCACGTGAGCTAGATTGGGAATTTGTTATATTTGTTGTAAATTTTATTTTTATTTTTATTTTAACACAACTTGCAATTTAAAATTTAATGAAACATTGTTGGCCAAAAAAATAGTTTACTTAATAATAATAATAATAATAATAATAATAATAATAATAATAATAATAATTTATTCTTAAGATAATAAGATTTTAAAATTTTAGACATAAAGTACTAAAATTAAATTAATAGAAATTTCATAATATGTTAAGATACAATTCTTAAGATATTGATAATTTAACATATATGACATTTTATTATAATGTAAATCTTAATATATATATATATATATTATTTTATTTGTAACTCATTATAATAAATTAAAAACACTTTTTTGACTAAAAAAGTAGTTGAGAAGGTCAATATCTATTTAATCATCCAATATTATGATTATTAATTGATCAAGTTAAACTAAATTACATGAAGGTCAATATCTATTTAATCATCCAATATTATGATTATTAATTGATCAAGTTAAACTAAATTACATGAATACATCATAAGAGATTAAATGTTTGAAATTAAAAACAAGAGTATATTCTAAAAGCATGATAAGAAATTGGAATGAAAAATGTTTGAAATCAAAACTATAATATGCGATGAGAGATTGTTTAATTTATTATATATTACATGGTAAGAGATTATTATAATGTAACATACAAATCATTATGATAAGATAAACATATTAATAATCTATTTTATATAATTAAGAGCTTGTATAGTTGATTATATATCACATGATAAAATATTATTTTTAAAGTTATAATAACATACAAATCATTATGATAAAGCGTTATTTATTAACTATATTATGTATTTTATTTGCTATCAAAAAAACTATTCCAAATTGAGTACTATTTTTTTTCATATTCTCATTAACATAATAATATTAGATATACACTAATTGATTGAATATCTAATTAAAATGTTAAATAATAGATATTACTAAATTAATTAATATAATGCTAGTTATTTAAATATAATTAATAATAATATTAACAAAGTATAAAAAATAAATTTTATTAAAATTACCACTTACATAGTAATACAACTCTAATATATTATTAAATTACACTTTAATTTACTATTAGATTTATTATTTTTATCCACACTTTAATTTTACATTTAATAGATAATAAATAAATTATTTTTAATAAATACTTAATTCTATCAAAATAATACTTACACACTAAAAGATTACATAATTTATTCTTAAAAGATTATTATAATATAATATAAAAAATCATTATTATAAGATACTAAATGTGAAGATCGAGAATTTTTGAAAAATAAATAGTAAATATCCGGAAAAATTTAATTTGGATAAGTTGCAATCCAAATTAAATAATAAAAGAAATGGAAAAAATAATTTTGGATATTAGGAAATTCAAAAATTTAAAGAAATAAAAAGGTATATATTTATATAATTATAAAATTATATTATATAAATATATTTTAAATGTTAAAGAAATAAAAATGTGAATAAAAATATAATTATATAAATAGATTATATAATATATTTTTACACGCTTTTTTTAAATAGGTATATATATATATGAAATATATATACTATTTAGATCAAAGTGTATATATATACATATATTTTAAGATAAAGTATGTATATATGTATATATATTAAAATTTAATAGTATATGATATATATATAAAAATCTAATTTTATATATATAATAAATAAAAATATATAATGAAAAAAATGAAATTTAGAAGCGAGAATCGGGATACTCGATTCCCAGCTTCTTCTTTCTCCTCTGTTATAGACAGAGGAGAAAGACAACTAAAACAGTCGGCCCCCTGCCGGCCAAGAGAGAAGGAGGAAGGAGAGGGGCGCCGCCAGCGAGAAGAGAGGGAAGAGGAGAAGCTCGCCAGCGGCGGAGAAAAGGGAAAAAGGAAAGAGAAAATCGAATGTGGAAAGGAAAAACCCGAAAAGGAAAAGAAGAAGTGGAACGGCAATGCCGGCCAATCCGGTCACCGCCATTGACACCAACGCCACCGGTGAAGACCCACGAAGGACAAGGAGGCCACCGGCGGTGAAGGAAATGGCGGAGGAAGGAGAAGAGAGGAAGGAAAAGGGCCGAAACCCACGGACCCAGATCCGGCGTCGTCGTCGGTGATGGGGCGAAACCGAGGCCAGATCCGGCATCCTCGCAACCGTGGCCAGCTAAGGGAGGTCCGAACCGGCGGAGATGCCAGCGGGAAGTGGCTGAACCGACAAGGTGAAGGTGAACCGGCCCGAACCGGTTCCTGAACCGACAAGGTGAAGGTGAACCGGACCGGTTCAGGCCAGGAAAAAAAACAAAAAGAAAGAAAGGAAAGGAAAAAAAAAGAAAGGAAAAAGAAAAAAAAGGAAGGGAAGAAAAGGAAGGAAAGAAAAGAAAAGAAATTGGTAAGGAAAAAAAAAACAATAAATTGATTTATAATTTGTTGAATAAGTTTATTAATATGTATTTATGCAAGTGCAATTGGTGTTGTTGAAATTGTAGCAAAAAGAAGATGAGATGAATGGTGGAGTTCGGCAAGGCTCGAAAATCTGAAAGTGCGCTAAGCTTGGCGAATAGGTAAGATACTCTTATAAAGCCTTATTAGCATTATATTGTATGTGGGATTATGATGCTATATGATGCATTGATGGAATGAATTTTAATGGAATTGTGATTTTTTTATATGATGCATCGATTTAAATTGATTTGCTAAAAATGCTAAGAGGACCCACAACTGATGGCAGGGGTCTTAGTAAGAGGTAAAAATTGGTGAGAATCAACGGCTGCAAGTATAAATTGTCTTTCCTTGCAGGAGGTTTAGAGGAAATTAAGTTGATATGCTGCCGAAATTTCCACGAAAATGTATAAGGAAAAATATTAAGTTCTCATCTAAATGGAATCTTGAAAGAATTATCGAAGATGAGCTTAAAAGGATCTTACTATGTCATAAGAAAAATTGATTTTTAAATGGCTGAGAAGGTTAATGGATGAGCACGATAATATGAGAAATTTTGTTGTGAATCTTATAGAGTCGATAATTCGAGTTATTTAACATTACAAGTTGACTATCGAGTAAAAATTAAGATGGAATCTCGATAGTTGGAGTATTGATGGATGTAACGATGATTATATGATATTGCTTTGAAGAGAAGATCATAGTTGAAAATTGATGGTTAAAGGATTTGATTGTGAAGTTATTAACGGAATAATGATTTCCAGAATTTACCGAGTTCGATTTCTTGATTTTGAAAAAGATTCCAAAATGTGATAATATGGACAAATTCGAAAGATCGAAATGGAGACGATTTCACCGTCCTCCATTGTACTGTCGGATATACGTGATATAATAAACGGACATACCCTAGTAATATGGGTTTTAGTAACGATACGATGGTACACAATGAATAGTTATGATACTGAATCATAATGAATGTACGAATTGTGCATGCAGAAAATTGATTGAGATTGAGATTGAATTACGACACAATCCGATCAATTATGGGTTCAAAGATATGAGTGATGAATATGTGAAAAAATGGTTGTGCTTATGACCTTAAAATAGATCTCGAATAATAAGATCGACAATTGCATAAGTTCGGATTAAGTCATAAAGGCCGCATAAAAGTTGATTTGAGGATTTAGATATGATTTTGTGATCGTAAATGAAATTGAACCTCAAATCGGAAATGATAAACCTGTATCAATAGATCAAATCATAGATGGAATTGATAAGCGATTATTGATCTTGTGGTTCTATGATCCTCGATGTCGACTCTGAAATAGATATCGAATGAGGATATTAGTATTTCATAAATTTAGTATCCTGATAGCTATATGAAACATGATATTTGGATGCTCATAGATACTAAGAGGATTCACATTGATGATGTGGTTCTAGTATCGATAATAAAATGTACAAATGATTATTATAGTCGATAATTATCGAAAAAGGATATCGAATACTGAATGACTTGAATACCAAATGATCTGATTATTGAATAATTGGAGTACTGAACAATTTGAAAACTGAATGAAATGAATATTGAATTGATTTGAACGCTGATTTACTGATATGTCAAAAGGATAGTTGAAATCGAATGATTGATGATGATAAAGTTAAATGAATTGTTTCACCGTATTAGATGAAGGTATTACTTATTGACATTTGAAGCTATTACCAAAAATTACATACGGAAATGATTTTATAGCATCGCATTTAAGCATGCCTTATTATAACTTGAAGCATCATAATAATGTTTATATGAATACTGAAAAGTATTGATTTGTTTTGAAATGAAAGTATATGGTAGATATATATATATATATATATATATATATTGATATATGAAATCTCATACAGAAATTTACCATATGCTTTACATGATATAGAAAAGAAAGATAAAGATTTAAACGTTTTATGAGACTGTAGACACCCTAAAAGAATTAAACTCAATAAAGCATAGTGGAAACCGCCTAATTGGAGCTTTTCTCATTAGCTAGAGAGATGCTTGTCCGACAATAGTCGTGGACAGGTCTCAGTCACGCCTGATCAGTGGGGTTGAGAGAGATGAGGTCTATGGCCATAGATAGCGCCCTAGTTGGTTTCCAGGGGACGATGACATGATTTTCACTGCTAGCTACAGTGATTTAAGTCTTTATTGATAGAGATGATAGGGATCTAGCCTAGTCTCTAACCAATATGATATGCAGTCTAGAGTATGATTTTATTGATATGAACTCTAGACTTGACATGATTTATACTGTACATGAAACAAGTTTGAAATGAAATATGTTTTGAAACAGTACATATTTTAAACATGTTTTAAAAGTCCATGAGATATGATTTCGACACTTATATGATTTATATGTGATTTGTGTCGAACATGGCATGATATGCGGTCTAGAGTATAGTTTGATTTGATATGAACTCTAGACATGATATGATTTACAGTATATGTTTTAAAAGTACATGATAAATGATTTCGACACTTATATGATTTATATACGATTTTGTGTCGCATTTAAAAGGATATGCGGTCTAGAGTATAGATTGATTTCATATGAACTCTAGGCCTGATATGACTTATAGTATATGAAAAATGTTTTAAAATCGCACATGTTTTAGACATGCTTTGAAAACGAATACATGAATGAAAATCGAACATGTTTCTATCATGCCTTAAAGGCAAATTTGAAATGAATTGAAAATTTATATGTTGAGCACGTTCTAAAGTATATATATGATATGATTTGAAATGATAGCGGTTTATACAGTAAAATTACATACATTGCATATTAAACCCTGACATGATAATATGCTTAGTACATGAGAATTCCATGAGGAATGTCGTGACTCGACGTTAATGATGTTTCATCTATACGATGACATGAGATGGTATGATATATGAACATGAGATTGATATGAAGAGAATTCTGATCTCACTCTATCGTGATCATAAATTCCCAGACGATAAGTGATATGAATTGATGTAATACGAAAATATGATTGTTAAATGTAAAGTGAATTCGATAGGATATCTGCATTAAACATGGAGAATATATGAGGAGTGTCATGACTCGGTGGTAGCGATATTTCATCGATATGATGTCATGATATGATATGAAACATGAATATATAATACACGAAGAGAATTATGACTTCGTATCTCCGTGATCATGATCTACAATATGAGAATTGATAAGAGATAATATGAGAATTGATAAGAGATGATTGAATACAGAAATATGATTATGAAATGAAAAGTAAATATGAGAATTGATATGAGATGATAGCATACCAAAGTATGATTATGAAATGAAAAGTGAAAATGAGAAGTGATAATGAGATGTATCGATGAGAAAGGATTAACTGTAATTGCATCCTTACAAGTTTTAAGCATTGCAGCTTAAGACAGTGTAATCCTACTTATGTATTTATATTAGTATCTTACTGAGCCGTGGTTTTGCTCACCCCACTAAATTTCATCTCTTTCAGATTATTGAAGTTAACATCTGCCATGTGAGCTGCTCAGTGGGCATCGGAGACTGTATATGGACTTGGTACTAGTCTTCTGAGGTATATGTTTCTTATAAAATACTTGTTTACATGTAAGACTTAAATTGATGCACAGTACATATTCTGTTTAACAAGTCGGGATGTAACTAAGAACCGTTTCTGTGTTTGTTTAATATTTAAATGGAATGACTATAGGTCACCTAGATAGTATAGTAACTACACTGACACCGAATACAAACCTTAAAAGGAAAAAGAAAAATTTAGTCCATAAATTTGTAGACTAAGAAAAGTATAAGAATCAAGTGAAAGTCACGATCTTCGGGTCGTGACACCAAATTAGTTTATTCATGTATAAGATTATTATAATATAATAAATAATAAATTATATCACTAGCTTGATTTTTTAATGTCTTTTGTGTTAAGGCTAAAAATAAAATTACCACTATAATTTTCTCTTTTAATGATACCCAAGTATAAAAAAATTGTACTTATATTGTTTAATTTAATTACTTAACTTTTTCTAATCTTAAAAACTTGAATTTTAATTTTAAGATTAGGTTTGTTTAATCTAAATTTAATATCTTTCTATACTTGAAACTTTAAGAAAATATAGTTTAAATTTAATTTTATTAAAAATATTTTTAATGTGTTGCATAAAATATCAAATTCAAAGTTTCAAACAAATATTGAAATTATATAATTTTTATATATTTGATTTATTATTGTATTAAAATTAAATTTTATTATAAATAAAAATAATAAAATGTTAAAATGATTTTTATAATAAAATCAAATGTCAAATTACTAATATATTTATTATTATAACTGCAATAAGGATAATATTAAAGATTATTTGATATCATATATTATATCATATATTATGATGTTTTAAATTAATTTAATTTAATTAAAAAGATTCAATATTTATTATGTTGGTAATATATAATTGATAAAATTGTATAATAAATAATAATTGTTTTCAAAATTTTAAACTTTTTAACTAAAAAAGTGTATCAATTATTTATTTATTTTTAAATAATAATTATATAATTACAATTTGGGTTTTTTTGGGTTATAAATTCTGTTTTTTTTTTCGGTTCAGGTCGGTCTCGGTTTCGGATCGTATCGGGCTCGGGTTATGTCGGGTTCGGGTTGTGTCAGGTTCGAGTTTTTTCGGTTTCAAGCTTTTTCGGTTTTGAGCTTTTCGGTTTCGAGCTTTTTCGGTTTCGGGCTTTTTCGGTTACGAGCCTTTGACCTTTTTGGTTAATTCGAACTGGTCCCGGTTCGGTCTCGGGCGGATTCGAGCAGGTTTTCAGGCTCGGGCCAATATTTGCCACCTCTATGTTGAGGTTTTTCAAGGTAAGATATGGAATGGTACTTTGAAGTAATCAGACTATCCTATCAATGTAATGATGTGATGATTTAATGACATAGACAATGTAGTGTACAATAAATTCATGCAATTACAAATTTAAATAAAACAATATTTTTTGGTCAAATGAAAATCAATGCTCGTAAATCATGTCAAGCACTCGTAACCAAACCAAATGCTTGTAATCATATCTTATAATCGTAGTCTTATAAATCAAATACTCATAATCATATTACATACTCGTAATCTTATAAATCAAATACTCATTAAATCAATTAGTCAACTTCCCCGTAAGTAACCAGTAGAGACTTATCTCACTATAGCTATTCAATGAGCCTTGTCATACCCTGGAAACTAAGGTGTTACCTATGGCCAAAGATCCATATATATCTCACTATAGCTATTCAATGAGCCTCGTCATACCCATGGCCATAAATCCTTGTCATCTCCAATCCTAGTGACCAGCTAACACTAGAACTTATCAATGATTGATTGTCAGACAAGCCGTATGTGCTTATAAAGGAGTAAAGATACTCAAGCATGTTTCCATTTGCTCAACCAATTTCAAGATCAACGTGAGGTGCCTTAAAAACTGTAAAACATTATCGATATATGTTCTGATGTATAATAACACGGTGGATATAAAACAAGGTATGCTTTATTCGAAAACACGTATAAGTTCAATATACTTCAAAACATAGCTACAAATTAGTTCTTATGCACATTTTGAAATTCGATAACAACAGAAATATAAAGCAAATATATGCTATATTCGGAAACACATACGTATTCAATTTATTCATAAATTCTATAGATTTCAAAACATGTTACAAGTAGGATATTAAAGCTTTTACATAAGTGAGTGTAAAACGATGCAAGCTTTAAAATCATATCACTGTCATGCTAAGTTCAAAAATGCAATATGCAATCCTAGCATAGTTCACGATATAATACTTTCACATTCAGTGTTCTAGTTTCTAAAATTCACATCTTTGGTCCAGGTTACTATATCTTACTACCCATCCTACAAATTCAAGACACATATCCAAGTCATATCCACCATCACATAACATATTAATCTAGTATACATATATAACTTACATGTATCACAATTGGGCTACTATGCCCTAATAAGCAATATTGGCACACAATTCATATATATGGTTCAAATACATTTAAATCAATACCTCATGATTCAGACTTACATTGTATGATATTAAAATGCATACTACAAAGTTAACTTACCAAAAGTTGGGTGTTGAGCACTCAATTTCAAACTTAGTTGCTATAGTTACCACATCACCTGATTAACTT
The DNA here is from genome assembly GCA_032173925.1 of Heritiera fomes. Taxonomy (NCBI): domain Eukaryota; kingdom Viridiplantae; phylum Streptophyta; class Magnoliopsida; order Malvales; family Malvaceae; genus Heritiera; species Heritiera fomes. Next base: position 24,113,920 of record JAPDPM010000015.1, read on the forward strand.
CCAATCACAACAAACACTCATGATTACACACCATAATCACATTAAGCTTCACTGTACACATATTTACACGTCACTTTCACTTAGGATACCACTAGGGTTTCCATACAAGTAGTTGACAAAGTGTCTTAATTTCATGGTTTCATTTCCAACGAATTACACCAGTCAATTACTCATCACTTTTACACTAATAAACCATGATAACCAAAGCTTGATCATATTGATTTCACTATGCCCTTCACCTTCGCCCATTCTACAAATATGTTTTACACTAGTTTTCGTTCTCAATTAACTTCATATTCATGCTTACCTAGATGATTAACATAAAATATGTCCACATTATATCAAACTAAGAGAAGATCACACTATCAACCCTTAGTGGCTAAATGCTTTAGTAGCTTGATTTATTCAAATTTCGTTCCAATTTACATCATAATCATACTTAAACATTCAAAACATTCACATGAATAATCATCATACTAATTTAAGCATGATTACTGTCATAACGTTTCCTAGGGTAAGGACACTAGACATTAAACAAATGGAGTCGCCACCAATCATTTTTAACCTAGGTGCGATTGGCCACCTAAATGACTCTAAAGACTGGTCTACATTTTAAGTTTTGGGTTCGGGAGTTCATTTACGTGTAGGGAAGGTTATAGCACCCCTACAACGCCCAAAATTGGCACCATTTTAATCTTGTATTATTTTAACTTAGTCTTAGTTATGTGGCCTTTATATTTTATTGTTTAAATATTGAAAATTCTTTTAAGAATCCTCCATCATTCTGAATGAACTCTTAAAAAAAATCTTCTCACCTCAAGAGTATTCAAGGGGTACCATTCGACTCCCCTGAAGAGGCTCCGTCGTCGAAAGTATTTTAGAATTTTTTATTATTCCTTGATTTATTTTTTTATTTAATTATTTTATTACTTTGATTTATTTATTTTAAATATTATTTTATATATATATTTTAATATTTTTAAGATTTTTGGTATTTAATATTGAGAATATCTCCTAAATTTTCCATCATTCTGGATAAACTTAGAAGAACCCTCTCACCTAAGAATTCCTCAAGTGTTACTCATTCGCAATCGCCTTAAGGATTCCATCATCGGAATTATTATTTTATTATTTATTAACTTTATTTATTATTTATTAATTTATCTTTATTAGAATATAAATTTTATTATTTATTATGTTTTTATCTTTATTTATTATTTGTTTATTTTGAAAATGTCTTCTAAGTCTTCCATCGTTCTGGATAAACCTAGAAGGACCTTCTCACCTAAGAATTCTTCGAGTGTTACTCATTCGTAATCGCCTCAAAGATTCCATCATCGGATTTGATTGTATAATTTATGTTTTTATTTATTATTATTCTAAAAATTTTACTATTATGTTTATTATTATTTTTTCATGATTATGATTTTTTATGTGTTATTCTATTTTAATTATTTGGAGAATAAAGTTTAACCTTCATCTTTTGAAAATACCTTTTATATCTTCCATCATTCTAGATAAACTTAAAAGGATCCTCTCACCTAGGAATTCCTCAAGTGTTACTCATTCGTAATCGCCTTGAAGATTCCATCATCGGAAGGGTCTAGCTCATCCTCAATGTTTATTTTGCCATTATTTAATTAAACATCTAAAAATTTTTAATCATCTTTTTAATTATTTTTTCTTAGTTTTTACTCATTCTATCATTTGTTATTTTAGTTACTTAATTTTAAGGTTTACTTATCTTCTTACATTTATTGACTTAATTTTCTTATCTTTGATTTATTACTCTTATATTTTATTTCTTAAAATTCCCACTTTTACTCTAACAAAGCAACTCAAGCAATATAAAAATATCAAATGGAAACAAAAAGCAAGGTGGAGTACGAATACTTACCTTAATAATAAATGCAAGGCTCACAAAAATTAATTAGCTTGGGCTTTTAAAGATGGTTGCTGCACGAGTAGGATGGAGACTAAAAATTTGGCATTAAACTTTGAAAAGCTTGGTCGGATTGGATTTCTAAGTACGTGAGTCCTTCCTCCGCTAGTATTGACAAAGTTCAGGATTGCTGCCAATTTCCTGAGGTGCTGGCGAGATTGTGCTGCCTGCGTCTGATTCTTGCCGTGGATGCTGCTATTACTCGTCTGCCTTCTGTATTTTTTTTTTGAAAATTCCCTCCTCCAAGTTATGGGGTTTAATCCCTTTTTATAGTCATAAACCTGTTAGAGTCCTAATACAACTCAATCTATTCTATTAATTATATCTTATTTTTAATATTTTATCTATTTAATTCTTATATTAATCCTAATCTAACTTTATCAAATTTAATATTAATCTAAATAATTATCCTAAAAAAATCTAATTATCCTATCCTAAAATTAATTTTATTTTCTTTTCTTATCTTTTCCTTTTTTTTTATTGTCATTCCTAAATCCTATTTTAATTTTAATTTCCTAATTAATGTTAATTCTAAAATCTAAAAAATTCTCATTTAATTCTAGCCTAATTCTAAATTGTTAAATTAAAATACAATGTCACCCAATCCAATTAATTATTTTTATAAATTGAGACTCCGGACAAAATAAGGTGTCTACAATTACACTTACAAACACTAAGGGCCACATCAACACTATCATTACATATTGATTTTCAATCCAATTTTCTTCAATTATACACCCAATTATTTTGATTTCGATAATTAATCTCCTAATTAACCTTAATTAACATCAATTACTAAAACTTGAAGCTTGATTTGAAAATCCTCAATTTAACCTAATGTGGTAAAACTCAATTCTTACAAATTTCACATAACCCATTCAAATTCAAGTTATAATTAACACTCAATTACAATGATTAACAAAAATAAAGCTTCAATTTCAAGAGAATTCCCTAACCGAAGAAAATTCCTAATTTCTTTCAATTTGGCTAAAATTCCTAATTTCTTTCAATTTGGCTAAACCCCAAGTTCGATTTCCTTAAACAATCCTTCAAATTGAACCCAAAATCAACCTTAGATTAGTATAACACATCCCATAGTCGAAAACAAACCAAAATAATTTAATTACCCTTCAACCCAAAATCAACCTTAGATTAGAATAAGACATCACATAGTTGAAAATCAAACTAAAATAATTAATTACCCTTCAAATCTCGTTGAAACCGAACCCGTCTCAAAATCCCCAAATTTTCAATTCTTCCTTTTCTAAATTCACAAAACAAAGGTTTTCAAGGGAAGAAGAAGACGAAATCGACAACAGGTAGAGGCGACTTGTAGCAATTTCCTTATTTCTATCTTCAATTTTTTGGTTTTGACAATGAGAAATGGAGAAATCGTGATGACGGAAAAAGAAAGGGAGTGCTGCGATTCCTCATGGTTTCAAGCCAATTTTTGGCTTTTAATTCCAATTTTCAACTTATTTACAAAACTGCCATTACTAACTTCAATTAATCACATGTTCATTTACTTAAGTTCTAATTTTCTCATTTTCGTTTACATTGTAAACTAAGGTAATTTAACACAAATTTATGAACTTACAGGATTTTAATATTTATTTCAAATATTTGTAAGGCATTTAATTGAAATTTTTATACCTTAAATTTAGATTTAGGCTATTTAGCCCAATTATGTCTAATACTCGAGATAAAGCAAAATCATATGCAAATAATTCAATTGACTTAAATTGAATTATTTGGGGCCAAATATCATCAATTTATAATGATACAGGTGTATCTCGATGGGTGTGCGTTTTCGTGGAGCCCATAGACCTACTCGTATGGAAGTTCAGCTTACTAAATCCAAAACAGGAAATTTTGATTCAGAGATCAAATAAGGTTTAACAGGTCACTTATTCAATTTATTAGTATAAAATCTAAGTTCTCACTAAAATAAAGTTGTACTTTTAAAATACCTTGGATTGACATTGAAAGAGGTCATCGCATTTATCCCAATCATGGTCTTGTTGAAATCAAACATAAGTTTATACTTGCTAGTAATAAACCTTATACTAGTTGAACAAAGTCAACAAGTGCTTTTTTGTCCTTATCCATCTAGAAAAGAAAATATCGTTGTGATTAGTGAGCTTTTTTCAAGACAAAAGCAAGATCTATATTTGACATTCACAACCGTGATGTAGACATAGTGGATTTGAATGATGGGTTTATCAAGAAATTCAATTACCACACCCTATAACTGTTACATATTAAAAGAACTTGACAATCCCACTATTATCATTTGCAGTGATTATGAAAAGGTAAATATTGATGATGATGAGGACGACGACGATGAAAAAAATGACGATGACAATGATGATGATGATGATAATGAGGTCGTTTTTAGTTAATTGTTTTTTTATGATAATGTTTATGTATGTTTAATAACTTAATTCCTTTTTTAGTAGTTTATTTTAGTTACTACTTATTCTATATGTTTTTGTAAGATGTTTACTAATTTTAGTAATTAATTTAACTAGTTTTCTAATACATGCATTGTTTTTATCTGTACTATAAGTGTAATGAAGCCATCAGAGAAATCATCTAGTAAGAAGCTACCTTGCTTCGAATCTCCTGTACCAAGTTGGAAGTCCTTTCATGCCTAATCTACAATCTCAAACCCCAGTACATAACCTTGAAACACAATTATTTCCAATAAGACAAATGGATGATGATGATGTTGACCCACCCACTGCCTATTTGCCCAAGGCCCATCTACATATAGCCTATTTGCATAAGGCCCATCTACACAGGACCTATCTGCCCAAGGCTCGTGTCCTTAGGACTTATGTGAGGACCACATTTTTCCAATATATTCCATAAGCTAAAGGTTAAGGAAATGAGAGACAAAGAATAAATTACTAAGAAATCAAACATAATAAGAGTTATAGGAGGAAACTATCATATGGGCCCTACGAGACCTCTATAATCTGAATTGGGGTGAAACTCTAGAGCTATGATATTTGGAGTGAGCTACTGAGACAAGAGAAATCTATACCTCACAATTCCTTCATTTGTGCATGTTTTGAAAAGCGTGCAACAAACTTGAAAAAAACGATTTCGTCCATAGGTAAATGAAATTTTCATAAATTGAGATCAAACTAATTTGACTTTTGACCAACTGACATTCATAGATAAATCCTTGTATGAATTAGTCTCATGCCATGTTCATTAGTAGACTAAATCACATGCAAAAGTCAAAATTTATACAATTCAACGATTAGGGGTATTTTGATAATTTCACCTATTTGACCAATCAAACCCATCAAGGGCCTAACTAAAGTTTAGAATATGTTAAATAATTATATTTTATGATTAAATAAAATATTTTGAAGGATAGACTGGTTGTTTAAACTGAAGTTAAACTGTGAAGGGAAAAATTAGAAGTTTTATTAAGTATAAGAGAATTTCAGTCATTTACACCATAAGATATTATTATTTTAGAAATTTCTAGCCTTCTTCTCCATCATTTTTGTCAACCACCATCTTCCCATCATTTATGCATGGCCAACCTTCTTTAAGAGGGAGAAAGCCCATAAAACCCTAGTAAACGACCTCAAAACTGAAAAAAGTCTTCATCAAACTTGCCCAGCTTTCAAAGCTCTATAACATACTACCAAAATCAAGTGTTAAAGTGGTCATTATCATGGCAAAACACTCCCATCAGATCTAGTCAAGAAGAAAGGTGAGAAAAATCTTGAAATTTTCGTGATTTAATGGTTTTAAGCTATGTGTTTAAGGTGATTAAGTGTGTATTTGAGTTTAGATTGAATTGAAACTACAAGAAATGGTCCCTTAGGGTTTCAACCAGCCTTGGGTTTGTATGAACATAGTGTTTTGTCATGTAAAAGTGATGTAGAATCAGCATACGAAGTGTGTAGAACGTGTTTACTGCCTTAGATTGTTGAAACAGAAAGTGTGAGCAAGAAAGGCCATTTTGGCCAAGTAAACAACATAAGGTATTCATGCCCAATTCAATGTAATTTTCTTCTTAGAATATTGTACAAATTAATACAAGGCTGTTGGCTTAGTCAGAACTGAAAATGGAGGTGATTTGACGGTAGTTGCAATATTGGCATCAATATAAAGTAAACAGAATTTAAGACTGCAATAGACAACGTACAAGGTCTCGGAGAGTTAAATACTCTTTATAATTGAAGTGTGGTGATTTAAGTATGTTTATGTTGTGTTTTACAGCTCTGAAGTAGGGTATAAGTACTGGTGCAAATTGCACGATTCGATTATCACCGAGTGGTAAGGAATATATGTAAGAGATGTAAGGATACTAGGTTGCATGTGGGATGATGAAAATGGATCTTGTGAGATTGGATTTCCTTATTTAGTTGAAATTGTGAAACTGGAATTGTGGTTATAAACTATGTTTTCATGCAGGAAGGCTAGCATAGGTCATGCCATTATGCTGCCGAAATTTTCTAAAATGATTTAAATCCTTAAAATCATTATTTGGTATGGGTTTCGTGATTAGAAGTGACATTAAAATGTGTTTTGATTAAGCTATCCTAAAGGTCACGATTGCATCTAGAATTTGTAACTCATTTTACAAAGGGATTTTTATTAATTTTCACCATTCTCAAGATACACTCATGTTTTCATATCATTGTTGTACATAAATAAAATATTTTGAACTTAGTTATTGAACTGAGAATATTTGGTGAATTTTTATACTTCAACTATAATGATTTCTTATTTGACCACTTTATGAGCTGATTGAAGATACAAATATCTAAATTGATTTCCGTTATCAATTTCAAATTGGTTTATGAAATGAATCAACTATAGTTTTAAATGACTAATTGAAATGCATGTTTTAGATTGACCAACTCTGTATTACTAAAAGTTTTGACAGTCTGATTAAAGCTAATGTATTGAATATCTTACTTGAGTAAATGATGGGAATATTGTGAACTAACCAAAAGGAGTTTTATTGAAAGTTTCATTTATTTATCCGAAGCTGATGCCTTAAATATTTTGAATTATTTGACTTTGTTTTATCGGAAGTGTCTTTTTTCCGATTGAAAATATATTTTGATTAATTACTGTTAGAAGTGAAATGTTTTCTAACGGGTTTCTATAATGCTTTTATTGAAAGTTGTGAAATGTTCTGGATTTAATTGAACAAAATGTACTGATTTCTAAACTTGATTTTGAAATGAAACTTGATTCCCGAACGATTATGCTATGATTGTATTACTGATTTATGTTTTAGGAAATGAAATTCATGGGGTGGCAAATCCCTGGCCAATCTAGGCACTCCTAGGAATGATTTCATGGTTTTCATGGGAATCAGGTAGATGTTTTGAGATTGTGGCTCCCCATAGTTGTCGTCGGGTCATCATGCACTATGATTGTATGACCGTATGACTGACTACTACTGTTGATTGACCCTGATCCAGTCATCAGTGTCCCAGATGTCACCTGATCAAAGCACACTGAGGACACTACTAAGACTATGGCCATATGTCTTACTATTTCTGATGACTAAACCCGTATGATTCTATAGGGATGTCGCCATGTCTCCACTACTTTCGATTTATTTGAATCTATATGATTTCTGAAATTCTAAAATGATTATGATTTATCTGAATTTTTGACTGATTACTGAACCTCTAATATCTGAACCCTAAAATTTGAAAATTATTTGATTCTGATAGTACGAGTGTTATTTGAAATTGTGAAAATTTGCACATTTTTTGACTTGTTTAAGGTTATCTGAATGTCAATTGAACATCTGAAACCTGCATGGTTTTGATTCATATAAGATTTTTGAATTGTATGATTTTGAAATAAAGTGGTGAATGTTACATTGTTATGACTCTGACTTTGAAATGCATGAATTCCTTCTCTGATATATAATCGAAATGTTACGAAAATAGTTATTGTACTATTTATTAACTGACTTCTGAGTTGTTACTAAATTATAATTGAACTATTTTACATACTGGTTAAGGAACCATTTACTAATTGTTTGACCTGTTTACCGAACCGATTCATTGACCGTTTACTGAGTGTTTATTGAATTAATCTCTGAACTAAGTCAGAATGGTTTTCTGTGCAATCAAATTCTGAACATATGATTTCTGATTGATCTTCTGAAAGGTTTTCTGAGTGTGTTTTTTTTTAATTGATTGTTTGAACTATGTTCTAAGTAAGTGATTTTTAATTGCTTTTCTGAAAGGTTTCTTGATCTGAATTGTCTACAAAATGATTTACTGAACAAGAAACTGAATGGTTGTTGGATATTTTACTGAACTATTTGATAACGATTGTTTATTATTGAGTACTATCACTAAAGGATTAAAAGGTTTTATACTGATTTGTTACGCATGAATTTCTTCTCTATAAGTTTTCAAAAACTCCCAATAGTCGGATTTAAGGACTGGGATGAGTGAGGTGCTCTAAAGCATCCTTTCATACTCAGTCTGGTATTCCAAACTGGTTATTGTATCTTTTCTGATAAAATGCTCAATGTTGTTTATAATACTAATTGTATATTTCCAAAATATGTTTTCAACATATGCATATAGGTATGCATAGTATTAGTTCTTTTATATATATTTTTTATTGAGCGTAAGCTAAACCTTTTCTACCATACAAATTTACTTGTAGTAATAGCCAATTATTGAGAAAAGGTTCTAATCGGATGTCTACGAGATTTTGATATTGTACCTTGTAGATATAGTATTTAGATATTTATTGTATAGGACTTTAATGTGTAAAGGAATGTAAATAGTGAACTGAAAGAATCTGAGTGTCGATTATAGTATTTGTTATTGGGTAATTGTATAAAAAAATGCATACTGTAATTAAGCGTACTAGGACCAATCTGAATAATTGAATCTTGAGTTAGTTAAGTAAGTTTTAGCGTAATATTCGATTGAGGACACTAAGCATAGTCTAACTAACTGTGTGAAAATGAAAAAAGTTAGTTCTGTTTTACAGGAATTGGAGTGTGACAAAAGTTAGTATCAAAACAAAGTTGGTTTAAAGTGCGTACTAAAATACTGCACTTGTTTGAATATAAATTGTGAATGATGTCTGAAAAATGAATCAAAATGATTGTTTTGTATAGGAAAAATGATAACGCATAGTATTGATACGAATGGATAGTGGCACTAAACTGTCGAAATACTTGCGTCGAATTGGAAAGCTAAATTCTTTTTAAGGATGGGAGAATGTGAGGACCACATTTTCCCAATATATTCCATCAGCTAAAGGTAAGGGAATGATGGACAAAGAATAAATTAATAAGAAATCAAACATAATAAGAGTTATAGGAGGAAATAGTTGTGTGGGCCCCACGGGACCTCTACAATTCGAATTTGGGTGAAACTCCAAAGCTATGATATTATGAGTGAAATACTGAGACAGGAGAAATCTGAACCTCTAAATTCCTTAGTTTCTACATGTTTTGCAAAGTTTGTAACTGTGAGAATCACATATTTTGATACTGTTACATGCATGAGAACTCTCACCACTGTTCAATTCCTGTGTATTTCTCTGGTATAAAATGAAATAGTGTGGTGGGTCCCACAGACCGTACAACGCCCAGATGGACAGGAGACTTGGTACACATAGTAAAGAGAAACGAATAAGTCTATGATAAGAATCTATAACCCAAAATCCTTTATTTAAGTCATTTTGGGGAAGTGTGCCAACAAATTAGAAAATGACGATTAAGGACATAGGTCGGATGAACTTTCGCGAATAACGGACAAACTAAATTGACTTTTGACTAACTGACTGAAGTATGATAATCTACGTGTAAATAAGTTCTAGGCCATGTCAATAGATGGAATGAATTGGTCATAAAATAATAAATTTACACGATTGACCTAATAAGGGTATTTTGGTAATTTCATCTTTACGATCAGTCAATCCTTAATAAAACCCTTTCTATTCATTAGAATATATTCAATAATAGTATTTAATGATGAAATAAAATATTTTGGAGTTAAATTGAATAGTTAAAATATTATAGAAGTTTAAAGGCAAAATTGTTCAAAATTATTATAAGTGAGGGTATTTTAGTCGTTTAGCATGTAAGAGAATTTTAAAAGAAATTTCTACATAATTCTTAAGGAGCCGTCCACCATCTTCTTCAACATCACTTTTCTTCCTCCATTAACAACCTTGGTGAGAAATAAGAAAGCTTCCAAAATCCCTAGCAAAACACCTCAAAACTGAAAACTCTCTTCTACAACCTTGTTCCAAATTCAGCGCTCTACGAGCCAATACCAATATCTTGTAGTAAAGTGGACAAGATAAAGGAGTAGGGCTCCCTCTTGGATTCAGCCACAATAAGGTAAAATTATGCTTGCATTTTCTTTATGTTTTAATGTTAGAAAATGAAGAAATTAAGGTAGTTAAGTATGATTTTAGCCTTAGATTGAACCAAAACTCACTCAAACATTTCCTTAGGGTTTTGGCCATGATAGGAAGTTCATGAATCATTGTGTTTTGATGCAACAAAATGGTGTAAGAGAAGTGGAAAATATTGATAAAGCATGAATTAAGGATTAAATGGTTGAAAAACATAATGAATCTCACCATGAAGCATTCGGCCAATGGAAGGGCACATGGAAATGGTGCTCAATTTGATGTGCTCTAGGTCTCGTGATATTGTATAAATTGAGAAGATTGCCAGTGCGATCAGAATCAAAAACGGAGTTGATTTAAGCATAGTTGCGTTTTAACACCGGTGTAAATTAGACTGGTTTAGTGACTACTGCAGACAATGTGATAGATTTTAATGAAGAAGAATTTATCACAATTAAATTATGGTGAAATGATGGTGTTGGCATAATGTTTTGTAGCCCGGGAGAGAGAATAATCGGGTGGTGCTATCAACTGCTTTGGTAGAAATTGACAGGTAAGGGATGAGTATGGCAGACGTAGTGATACTGTGAATCGATATTGTGGCTGAAAATGATATTATGAAATTATTTTGAAGTCAATTACTTTGGAATTATTGAAATTGTGGACTGTGGCTGGTTTTATAAAATGTGTTTTCACTAGAGGAAGGCTAGGTTAGAAACAGTCGTTATACTGCTTTAAATTCTAATAATTTTATAAAATTATCTTTTAACACCCATGAGTATGAGAAATGAAAGATTTATTTAGTTAATTTCAACTTAATTCATTGAAATTGCATATTTTCACTAAACACCGAAAAATAATATTTAAAAATTTATGTTATCGAATTTTATATACGTGAGAGTATTGGCATGTTATTACTCCCTCCGTCCCAATAAATTTATCACTTTTGTGTGTTAAAATTGTCCCACTCTAAATGTCATCTTGAAAAAATCAACTAATTTAAACATTTATATTTCCTTATTTACCCTTATTATACTTCAATTTTAAAATTAATAAAAAAAATTTATTGATAAAAGGAAAATATTCTTAAATCCCAATTTTAAAGGAGAAAAAATAGTGATTTAAAATTGTTGTAATTAAGAGTAAATTTTGGATTACAAATATTCTAGAAAAGGGTTTGTAAAATCTACCGCCAAATTCTCTTGAAATTAAACTTTTCAAATCTGAAAATTTCAACATAAATTTCATCTTCTCGCCATCTTAAAGTCTTCCTCTTTCAGGGTTATTTTAGGCAATTTAAGTTATTTGTATGACATGGAAAGTAGAAGTCTTCACTTCCTAAATATGTGTGAATGGTCAAAATATGACAATATAAATGGGACAGAGGGAGTATAACTTATTTACAAAAAAATATAACATTTTTAGAAAAAAATACTGAACTGTGAATATTTTATAAATTTTTATTATTGAACTACTTATGTTTTTCAACATATGCATTTATGGACTAACTAAAGGTTTTATTACTGGAATTGATTTCTTTAATGGTATTTATATTGCTTGTAAATTGTTTTGAGATTGTTAGGTCACATATCATGCTGACTGTTGTTACTGTTATTATTATCGTACTGTTGCTGATAGATTTGCCAAGTCTTCAGCTTCCATAGTTGTCACTTGGCAAGTGTACATTATGGACCCCCAAACTATGGCCACATGTCTTACTGTTCATCTTTCTCCCTTCTTGAGATACTGTTATGGCATGATATTTATTGGATGTTGCTTAGTCTCCATTGTACTATACTGTTTTACTGAACTGATTTCCTACCGATATTGAACTAAATTGTTTATATATCGACTGCACTGAAATTTTTAAAGTGTTCAGCATACTGTTACTAGATTTCCATACTGAGCTGATTTATTTAAACTGTTGACATATTGAATTACTGCATAATGAGATTTTAAAGTGATTTATACTGATTATTGATATAATTTGCAATTGTTTACTTCCTATAGTCGCAACTAGGGATTGGGACACGACAAGTACTTCAAAGTACCTTCCATACTCTATCTGGTTACTTAGCCAACTATAGTATCCTTCCTTAAAATGTCCTCTTAGTGTACTGTTAAAAATCAAATGGTTTTATGCATATAGATTTCACAATATTAGTTCTTGCATATGAATTACTTATTGGGCATTAAGCTCACCCGCTCTTTTTCCCCACCTCATAGATTACCTACAGTGATATATCGTTCTACGAATTGGTTGCATTTCTGGTACCCTCAAGCAACAATTATTTGATCGTAGAGGTATACTTTATTTTCTTTTATATGTTCAGATGTTTATGTACAATACTACTTTTGTATAATTTATATATAAGGGATGTAAAATTAGTGAAATGTACTGAAAGTGATACTTTTTATGTAATTATTAATATCAGCTATAAATAGTCTTTTATTTATAACTGGATTATCGTGGTAAGTGAATGCTATAAAGGTATCGCAAACAATCCAACCAACTGACTGATGTCATCATGTCTTTATGTCTAAATATGAGCGCATCCTCTGTAGTACTGTATTGTCTAAATGTATAAATGATTTAAGTGACTAAAAATCAATTTGAATGTCTATGCTGTGCAGAATGAGTGGCGAAGGGTAACCCGTAAAGGTAGAGGTAAAGGTCGAGGTAAGACAGAGCTGACTCCAGAGCACATACTAGAACCTACCCCAGAATCTGTTCTCCCTCCGTAGCCCGAAAGTCCAAATACAAGAATTTTGAGGGTGGAACGGATGCTTGCCAACTTCATAGCGATGTATAATGCCGATAAAGCTAAAGCGGCACCACCAGAAGTAGCACCACCCCCACCTCAACCTACACAGGCACCTCTCAAGCCACAGCCATCTCCATAGCTTGAGACCCAGCCACAGGCTGCACTACCACCAGCAGCATAGCCACAGCCTGCAGATATTGAGTCCTATTGTGATGTTAATTTAGTGTGGCAATTTAAGAAGTTGAATCCCCCGAAGTTTAAGGGAGATAAGGATCTGATGGTGGCAGAACATTGGGTTAATGTGATAGATAAGTTATTTAAGTATAAATGGTGTTCTAAGACTAAGAAGGTGGGCTTGGCTACTTTTCAGTTGATAGATGATATGGAGCATTAGTAGAAGCCTACTGTGACGTTCCCGCCACTACATCTTACCATCTAACTTTTTTCTTATAATCTTATACGACTTGATTCGATTTGGTTTATCAATGTCGTTCATTCCTTACCCTTAAGCTAAATATCTAATAGCTCGATATGAACAACTCATTTTCAATAAACATAATAATGATATATATAAATATCATTCTTTTCCACAGGATTTTACACATCATCTTAACTTACATCCCCGACATCCCATACACATAAATGCTACTTGTACTGTACCATAGCTGAATTACAATTTACATTACATAAGTATATAAGTATACCTTCTATGCTAACTGGGAAGCATATCGAGAAGGTATACTTCAATCTTTCCAAAAACAAGCTCCTCTAATCGGAGCGGGGTTCACTTCAGGTAATCTATAGGAAAAATAGTCGTAAAAGGGTGAGTTTACGCTCAGTAAAAAAAATATGTAAAAGAGCATACTATGCCTCTATATGCATTTTTCCTACTTGGCTCTATAATATCATGTAAAGCATTATAAAGCATGCATCATGTACTTCTTTCAAACAACATTTGCAAATATGCATATTTCTTTCAATTGGTATAAGCAAACATACTTTCTTTAAAACATGCATCATCTTCTTTCTTTAAAACATCATACTTCATAGCTTACTTCAAAACATACATCATATACATCTTCAGAACATACATCTTATACCTTAAAGTAGATGGAGACTATGTACATTTATTCAAGTGATTGCATCATCATATAAATCATTTATACCCATTTATATGATTCTAATCACATAAATCATTTATACCCATTTATGTGACTTTAATCTTGTATTAGTACAGCGGTGCACCATGCAATGGTCAGGGATTCTCTTCTGCCTTTAATAATCCACAGTGAACACTAGTCAGGTGTCACTTGTGGTCTTGAGGACCGGACTAGGGTTTCTCGCTCAACATAAATAATACTGAGGACTTGATCAGAGTTTCTCAGCTAAATACAGGGATGCATGATCATAATGTAATCCATAGTCTCAAAACATTTATTATATACTTATTCAGAAAACACTTTTATGTTTAAACCAAATAGGTTTTGAAATCTCTTTTCATACAGGGCAGTCAGCTGCTGCTTCATAACTTCCTTTATTGAAATTATTTTCATTTAAAATTTCGATATTTTCATCTTTGAAAACATATAAGGGCAGTCAATTGGTCCTTATAGCAGTTGACTGGTTTTCAAACAGAATGCTTCTTAAGAAATAGCAGTCGACTGGTCATATAGCAGTCAACTGTTTTTGAAATAGAATGCTTTTGGGAAATTAGCAGTTAACTAGCCTTATAGGCAGTTGGCTGGTTTTCAAACAGAATGCATATCTTGTAAAAGCAGTCAACTGGTTTTAAACAGAATGCTTACTGGGTAAATAGCAGTCGACTGGCTTACATAGCTGTCGACTGGTTTATCTCGGTTTTCGAAAAACAACGCTTTGGTTGTCTCTAGGCAGTCGACTTCCCTTTAAGGTAGTCGGCTGCTCCTAGCCTAATTGGCCCTAGGAGTAAAGTCCAAAAATGCAACTTTTCCTGCAAAAAGACAACTGATACTTCTCTCCAAAACCATTAAAATCAAATTAAAACATGTGAACATAGCCGCCTTACGTCCGTTACATAAATTCCTTTCCTCGATTACTTCAAGAACATGAAATCACTTGGCGTGTTAACCCTAGCTTTTCACTTCTTCAAAGCTGTAACATCAAATCAAATTAAACCTTTAAACAATCACCATACACATATCATACTAACTCAATACAACTCCATATCATGAAACAAATTAAGAGAATCATCTTCTTCTCTTACCTTTGCCAGAGACCAAAATTTCAAATTTTGAGATCTCCTCCAATACTTGGATTCAATCTACCAAACTTCAGATATCTCTTAATCTAGTGACAAGGATCGATTTTCGTTCAATAAACTTATTGAATCGATGGGAGAACAAGGTAACTTGTCAAGGTAGCTTGGAATGGAAACTTGGAAACTTGGAGAAAACAATGGATAGGGCTGGAAAAGTTGCGAGGGAAAAGATGATGATTCATGCTACATGCATTAAATGTGTGCTTTATCATCCATCATCTCAGCCATGCTTTATCCCTTTGACTCATTTGACCATTTGACCCATTTAATTCCTCTTCTCCTTCCTTCCATATGACTCATCTATTTAATTACCAATCAAAATCTGATTTTATTTCTTTTCTCATACTCTATTAATTTTCCTGATATCAACATTAATTCTTTGACTACTTGACTATCAACTTTCTTATTTCTTCCATATTCCATACATCATTCATACATCATTTATACATCAAACTTCATATTTATTTTATTCCTTTCAGCTGAAAAACTTTACAAGCATAAGGAATTACATGGAAATTAGGGATTTCACATCCTCCCCTCCTTAGAGAATTTGGTCCTCCAAATTTGGATTAGTTTATCAAGTACAAATTCTGGATACCTTTCTTTCATCAAGCTCCCTAGCTCCCATGTCGCTTCTTCCATCGTATGGTATTGCCAGAGAACTTTAACTAAAGGGATCGTCTTAGACCTCAAAACTTTCTCTTTTCTATCCAAAATCTGAATAGGCTTCTCTACATAACTCATATCTTCCCTTATCTCCAAGGGCTCATACTCTATAACATGAGACGAATCCAGATTATACTTCTAAAGCATCGATACATGAAATACATTATGCACTCCCGATAGCTCCGAAGGCAATGCCAATCTATAGGCAACATCACCAACTCGATCTAAGACCTCAAATGGACCGATGTAGCGAGGACTCAGCTTACCTTATCGGCCAAATCTCATAATCCCCTTAGACGGAGAAACTTTCAAAAATACAAAATCTCCAACCATAAACTCAAGTGGCCTCCATCGAGCATCCGCATAGCTCTTTTGTCTACTCTGAGCTGTCTTAAGCCTTTGACAAATCAACTTAACATCTTTAGAGGCTTGCTCGACTAGATCTAGAGCCAACAACTTATGTTCACCCATTTCTTCCCACCTAATCGGAGATTGACACCTTCTTCCATACAGAGCTTCATACGATGCCATCCCGATACTTGCATGATATCTATTATTGTATGCAAACTCTGCCAAGGGCAGATGGTCATCCCAGGTGCCTTTAAAATCCATAGCACAAGCCCTCAACATATCCTCAAGCATCTGAATAGTACGCTCAGACTGTCCATCAGTCTGCAGATGAAAAGCTGTGCTGAAATTTAACTTAGATCCCATGGCTTCTTGAAAATGCTCCCAAAAGTGAGAGGTAAACCTGGAATCTCTATCAGATGTGATGCTCACTAGAACAGCGTGTAATCTTACGACATCTCTTACATACAAGTCTGCCAAGGCATTGAGTGTATCTATTGACTTCATAGGCAGGAAGTGAGCTGACTTGGTCAATCGATCTATGATCACCTAAATACCATCATGATTCCTCTTGGTTCTGGGCAATCCCATAATAAAATCCATCGTAATGTGCTCCCATTTCCACATAGATATAGGTAAAGGATGTAGCAATCCTGCTGGCTTTTGGTGCTCTACCTTAACCTATTGACAAGTGAGACACTTTGCTACAAATTCAGCTATGTCTCTCTTCATGCCATTCCACCAATACACCTTGCGAAGATTATAATACATCTTCGTATTTCCTGGATGCAACGTGTACTTAGTGGCATGTCCTTCAATCAAGATTAACTTCTTCAATTCATCATCATTAGGAACACATATACAACTTCTAAACCTAAAAATTCCATCACTACTAACATCAAATTCTGAGGTCATACCTGACTGAATCTGATTCAAAGCCTCAACGCATCAATCATCCTCTTTCATCATCATATAGGCTACCATACTTACGTGTTTCTGGCTCAGAGCATCCGCCACCACATTGGCTTTTCTCGGGTGGTACAAGATCTCACAATCATAGTCCTTCAGAAGCTTGAGCCATCTTCTTTACCTTATGTTCAACTTTCTTTGAGAGAACAAGTATTTCAGACTTTTGTCATCCGTAAAAATCTGAAATCTCTCACCATACAAGTAATGCCTCCATATCTTCAGAGCAAATACTACTGCAGCTAACTCCAAATCATGAGTCGGGTAGTTCTTCTCATGGTCCTTTAATTGTTGAGAACCATATGCTACTACCTTACCATGCTGTATTAGTACACATCCCAAACCTTGCCCTGAGGCATCACCATACACCGCAAAACCTTCTGAACCACTAGGAATGGTGAGGATAGGTGCAGTCGTCAGCCTGCGCTTCAATTCTTGGAAACTACGCTCACAGGCCTCATTCTATTCGTACTTCACCTCTTCGCGCGTCAAGAGCGTCAATGGAGCAGCTAACTTTGAGAAACCCTCCACAAATCTTCTACAGTAGCCAGCTAGACCCAAGAAACTCCTAATCTCCGTCACAGCCTTCGGTCTCTCCCATTGAACCACCACTTCGATCTTTGATGGATTGACCGAAACTCCATCTTTACTGATAACATGACCTAAAAAGGAGATCTGATTCAACCAGAAATGACACTTACTTAGCTTGGCATACAATCCTCCATCTCTGAGGGTCTCCAAAACCATCCTTAAGTGCTGCTCATGCTCTTTCCGAGACCTCGAGTACACCAAGATGTCATCGATGAAAACAATGACAAACTGGTCCAAGTACTGCTTGAACACATCATTCATCAGGTTCATGAAAGCTGCAGGTGCATTAGTCAGACCTAATGGCATCACTAGAAACTCATAGTGATCATACCGTGTCCTGAAAGCAGTCTTAGGGATATCTTCACTTCGGATCTTCAGCTGATGATATCCCGACCTCAAGTCTATCTTGGAAAAGACTTGTGCACCCTTAAGCTGATCAAAGAGGTCGTCTATCCTGGGAAGAGGATACTTGTTCTTAATGGTCACCTTATTTAACCATCAGTAGTCGATGCATAACCTCATACTACCATCTTTCTTCCAGACAAAAAGCATAAGAGTACCCCAAAGGGATACGCTAGGTCGTATAAATCCCTTATCTAGTAACTTCTGAAGCTGCTTCTTAAGCTCTTCCAATTCCACTAAAGCCATCCGGTAGGGAGATCTTGAAATGGGCTCAGTCCCTAGCACCAAATCGATCGTGAACTCCACTTCCCTATCCGGAGGAAGTCCTGAAAGATAATCCGGAAACACTTCTGGAATATCCTTGACCAGGGATTTCATGAAGTCCGAGACGTTCCTTATCCACGTCCTCCACATAAGCAATAAATCCTCCCCATAACCATACATACTTCTCATTACTTTCATTTGCAATTAAATCAAGCCATAAACATACTTTCGTATTAATTACTTACAAAATTTACAACATAGCTAACAGGTGAAAAGAAGGTCGAACTCTTAGCATAACAATCTAATACAACATGATTATTAACTAACCAATCCATACCCAAGATGACATCAAACCCATACATATTTAATAGGATTAGGTCAGCTACTGATTCTCTTTCTCATACCCATAGCTTACAATTTCTATACACTAGTTCTGTCATTTGTGATTCATTAAAAGGTGTGCTTATTTGCAACAAGTTTCCTAAAGGCTCAGGCTCAATAGGTATTTTCATGGCACTCTTAGGATACACAAAAGAATGCGTAGAGCTTGGATCAAACAATGCTGTAACACTTATATCAAAGAGGTAAATCTTACCTTTAATCACTTTGGATGAGGCATCGACAGACTCTTCGTTGATGGCAAACACTCGTCCTTAGGTCATAGCTTTATTTCCTTTTTCTGCAACAGTAACCTTAGGTTGTGGTTGAGGTGTTTTATCGGATTCCTCGGGCATCCTCGGGTTTCTCTTAGGGCAATCCCTAATCATGTGTCCCTTCTCACCACATCTGAAACACGCGCTACTTGCCAACCGTCATGGCTGTGATCCATGAAACTTCCTGCATTGCTCACATCTTTGCATCATACTCTTTAGTGAGCTACAGGTACTGCCTGCTGGATATCGAGATCTTTCATCACTTATCTTGATCCCGGTAGGAGTACCTATATCATCATCATCATATCTCCAAATTTAATGTATTTCCATTGAAACATTTAATTAAATTGAAATTCATCTTCTTAGATTTTACTTACCTATAGAAACTCCTTCGGATCGTCTACTTCTCATGTAAGGATACCTATCACTCGAGGCTTTCCCATCCGACTTCCGCTGCATCGATTATTTGCCTTTTCCTTAGCTCAAAAGTTAGCGTGATGAAGATCATAGTCCTACTCACATAGCTGGGCCTTACAGACTACCTCTCCGTACGTGGTGATATCCATCGGGTACAACTTGGATCTAATAAGGGACTTCAATCCCTCTATGAACCGGTAGATCTTATGCCCTTCATCTCTTCGGACCTCTGGATCAAATCTACTCAAGGTAATGAACTTAGATTCATACTGGTTCACCGTCATCGTACCTTGAGTCAAACTCAAAAACTTAATCTTCAATTTATTCTGATCCGTGCGTGGGATGTACTGCTCATTAAAGGCCTCCACAAATTGATCCCAAGTAACCTCATCATATCGGGCCTCTAATACGGTCCGAGTGGCCTGCCACCAATACTCGACATCATCTATCAACAAGTAAGTAGCCAAGCCTACCTTCTCCCTTTTAGAGTAAGGCATGTACTCAAAAGACTTCATAACGCCTTCATCCAGTTCTCTGCGATCAACAGATCTCTTTCCCCCTTAAACTTGGGCGGATCCAATTTCTTGAACTCCTTAATCAATGACACACTACAATATACCTTAGGATCTCGCCTTCCCGTAGCTGGGACTGGTAGGGGTAACTTTGTAGGAAGAATAGTAGGTGTAGCTGTGGGGGTACTTGTGGCCACGTTCGGAAAGCTCGACATGAACTATGTTAACATAATGGCCATATTCTCCATATGTTTCTCCATTTTTGCTAGCCTAGTATTCGGGCTATGCGGTGGAGATGGAGGAACTGGGGGCTCTTTTTCACGACCCCTTCCTCTTCCTCTACTTGTTCCTCTTCTACGTGAGCTCATGCTGTAAATATAATCATACTTCAGCTCTTTAGTATAACTATAAACAGTTATACCATACATATGCATTTAAACAAGTACAGTACAATTGGGGATATACTCTACTTCTAGACAAGTACAGTACAATTAGGGATATACTCTATTTCTAGCTTCTTGACACTGACCAACACCAATCGAATAGCTCTGATATAGCTCTGATACAGCTCTGATACCAATCTGTGACGTTCCCGCCACTACATTTTACCATCTAACTTTTTTCTTATAATCTTATACGACTTGATTTGATTTGGTTTATCAATGTCGTTCATTCCTTACCCTTAAGCTAAATATCTAATAGCTCGATATGAACAACTCATTTTCAATAAACATAATAATGATATATATAAATATCATTCTTGTCCACAGGATTTTACACATCATCTTAACTTACATCCCCGACATCCCATACACATAAATGCTACTTGTACTGTACCATAGCTGAATTACAATTTACATTACATAAGCATATAAGTATACCTTCTATGCTAATTGGGAAGCGTATCGAAAAGGTACACTTCAATCTTTCCAAAAACAAGCCCCTCTAATCAGAGCGAGGTTCACTTTAGGTAATCTGTAGGAAAAATGGTCGTAAAAGGGTGAGTTTACGTTCAGTAAGAAAAATATGTAAAAGAGCGTATTATGCCTCTATATGCATTTTTCCTACTTGGCTCTATAATGTCATGTAAAGCATTATAAAGCATGCATCATGTACTTCTTTCAAACATCATTTGCAAACATACATATTTCTTTCATTTGGTATAAGCAAACATACTTTCTTTAAAACATGCATCATCTTCTTTCTTTAAAACATCATACTTCATAACTTACTTCAAAACATACATCATATACTTCTTCGGAACATACATCTTATACCTTAAAGTAGATGGAGACTATGTACATTTATTCAAGTGATTGCATCATCATATAAATCATTTATACCCATTTATATGATTCTAATCACATAAATCATTTATACCCATTTATGTGACTTTAATCCTGTATTAGTTCAGTAGTGCACCATGCAATGGTCAGGGATTCTCTCCTGCCTTTAATAATCCACAATGAACACTAGTCAGGTGTCACTTATGGTCTTGAAGACCGGACTAGGGTTCCTCGCTCAACATAAATAATACTGAGGACTTGATCAGAGTCTCTCAGCTAAATATAGGGATGCATGATCATAATGTAGTCCATAGTCTCAAAACATTTATTATATACTTATTCAGAAAACACTTTTGTGTTTTAAACCAAATAGGTTTTGAAATCTCTTTTCATATAAGGCAATCGATTGGCCTCATAGGGCAGTCGGCTGCCATTTCATAACTTCCTTTATCGAAATTATTTTCATTTAAAATTTTGATATTTTCTTCTTTGAAAACATATAAGGGCAGTCGATTGGTCCTTATAGCAGTTGACTAGTTTTCAAACAGAATGCTTCTTAAGAAATAGCAATCGACTGGTCATATAGCAGTCGACTATTTTTGAAACAGAATGCTTCTGGAAAATTAGCAGTCGACTGGCCTTATAGGCAATCGGTTGGTTTTCAAACAGAATGCATTTATTGTAAAAGCAGTCGACTGTCCCTTATAGCAGTCAACTGGTTTGAAACAGAATGCTTACTGGGTAAATAGCAGTCGACTAGCTTACATAGCAGTTGACTGGTTTATCTCGGTTTTTGAAAAATAACGCTTTGGTTGTCTCTAGGTAGTCGACTTCCCTTTAAGGCAGTCGGCTGCTCCTAGCATAATTGGCCCTAGGAGTAAAGTCTGAAAATGCAACTTTTCCTGCAAAAAGACAACTGATACTTCTCTCCAAAACCATCAAAATCACATTAAAACATGCAGACATAGCCACCTTACGTCCGTTACATAAATTCCTTATCTCGATTACTTCGAGAACACGAAATCACTTGGCGTGTTAACCCTAGCTTTTCACTTCTTCAAAGCTGTAACATCAAATCAAATTAAGCCTTTAAACAATCACCATACACATATCATACTAACTCAATACAACTCCATATCATGAACCAAATTGGGAGAATCATCTTCTTCTCTTACCTTTGTTAGAGACCAAAATTTCAGATTTTGAGATCTCCTCCAATACTTGAATTCGATCTACTAAACTTTGGATATCTCTTAATCTAGTGACAAGGATCGATTTTCGTTCAATAAACTTATCGAATCGATGGGAGAACAAGGTAGCTTGGCAAGGTAGCTTGGAATGGAAACTTGGAAACTTGGAGAAAACGATGAAGAGGGCTGGAAGAGTTGCTGCCGTGGGGTGATGGGGGGGAAAGATGATGACTCATGCTACATGCATTAAATGCATGCTTTATCATCCATCATCTCAGCCATGCTTTATCCCTTTGACTCATTTGACCATTTGACCCATTTAATTCCTCTTCTCCTTCCTTCCATATGACTCATCTATTTAATTACCAATCAAAATCTGATTTTATTTCTTTTCTCATACTCTATTAATTTTCCTGATATCAACATTAATTCTTTGACTACTTGACTATCAACTTTCTTATTTCTTCCATATTCTATACATCATTCATACATTATTTATACATCAAACTTCATATTTATTTTATTCCTTTCAGCTGAAACACTTTACAAGCATAAGGAATTACATGGAAAATAGGCATTTCACATCTACCCAAACAGTATTGTTGGCACAGCATCCAATGGTGACGTGGACTATATTTTTGGAGGCTCTTTATAGACAGTTTATCCCCTAGGCTACCCAGAAGAAATTGCAGTAGAAGTTTTTGGAGTTAACACAGGGAAGTATGACTATAGATCAATATGAGTCCAAATTCACCATACTAAGTCACTTTGATCTTCAGACTAGATAAGTAAGGAGCACAAGATAGACAGATTTATGGTTGGGTTGAGGCCTTCTATCCAGACCCGGTTAGTCCCATTTGATATCCAAACTTATGATGAGGCTGTTCGACGAGCTCAGCTTTGTGAGCGAGACTACGAGCATTTCCATGTCAATACTGGGTCTTAAGGTAAAAGAAAGGGAAAAGAGAAAGCGAAGAGGAGCTTTGATGATGGAGTGGGGAGATAGCAGCCTAAGAGGGCTAAGACATCAAGTATCAAGATTTTAGATGGTAAGACAATCAAGTCTGCTTCTACTTCTTCTACTACTAGCGCCACCACTACATAGAGAAGTACAGCAACCAGGTGTGTTTTCGATGTGGACAGACGAGGCATATGGTTCAAGATTGCCCAATGTTGAAAGAGGAGCCTACATTGACAATACCATCTCCAGCTTCAGCACCTTCGAAGGAGTCGAAGAAGGCTACACCCCACAGCTTATGAGAGTGATAACAGTAGAGAAGGGTAAGAAGGCTATGACGTAGTGTAGGGTGTATAGATTGATTAGGAGGCTGTTGACACTTCTACTGATGTCATTAAGGGTAAGATTTATATTTTTGATATTTTTACACTTGCATTATTTGATCTTGGTTCTACACATTCTTTTGTGCCACCTGCATGTGCTAGTAAAATACCAATAGAACCTGAACCCTTAGGGTATACTTTGCAAATGAATACACCCTTTAAGGAATCGCAAATGATTGATATTGTATATAGAAACTATAAAATGACAATAGAAGAGAAGGAAACTACAGCTAACCTTATTTTGCTAAACATGTATGATTTTGATGTAATCTTAGGAATGGATTGGTTCGCTATAAACTATGTTAGTTTAGACTGTTATACTAAGTTTATAACCTTCTCTCATCTTGAATGTTATACTGTAAAGTTGTTAGATAAGTAATGAAAGTAAAATATTATTACTAAATTGTTTGAGTATTGTGTTGATGTGGTTGAAGGATTTATTGCATACGTCGATGATGTAGAAAAGAAACATCTGGAGTTGCACAAGATTCCCGTGGTTAAGGATTTCCTCGACGTGTTTCTGGATGAATTACTGGGATTACCACTAGATCGGGAGATCAAGTTCACTATTGAGTTAGCACCTGGTACAGAGCCTATTTTTAAGCCCCCATACCGAATGGCATTGGTAGAGTTGGAGGAGCTTATGAAGTAGCACCAAGAATTATTAAACAGGTGCTCATTAGCCCCAGTGTGTCTCTTTGGGGTACACCAGTTCTGCTCATCCAGAAGAAGGGTGGTAGCTTGTGACTGTACATAGATTATCGATTGCTCAATAAGGTTACCATCAAGAATAAATATCCCTTGCCTCGAATCGATGATCTCTTCGATTAGCTTAGGGGTGCACAGGTGTTTTCCAAGATTAATCTCCAATTAAGGTATCATGAGTTAAAGATCCAGGAAGCCGGTGTCCCTAAGACTGCATTTAGGACTTAGTATGATTATTATGAGTTCCTGGTAATGCCGTTCAGACTGACTAATGCCTCTGCAACTTTCATGAGCTTGATGAATAAAGTGTTTAAACCATACCTGTATAAGTTTGCCATTGTTTTTAATCGATGACATCTTAGTATATTCCAAGTCATTAAAGGAGCATGAGCAACATCTCTACATTTTCCTACAGACCCTCAAGGAACGAAAGCTTTCTGCTAAGTTCAGTAAGTGTGAGTTCTAGCTAGATCACATTACATTTTTTGGACATGTGGTGTCTAAAGACAGGGTGCATGTAGATCCATCGAAGATCAAAGCTATTGTGCAATGGGAGAGACCAAAGACGATGACAGAGATACAGATTTTCTTTAGTCTAGCTGGATTTTATCATTGGTTTGTCGAGGGATTCTCGAGATTGGCTGCTCCACTGACACGTCTCACATGAAAGGATGTTAAGTTTGAGTGGACAGATACATGTGAGCTCAGTTTTCAAGAGTTGAAACGGAGGTTGACCACTACTCCCATTCACACCATTCCCAGTGGATTAGGAGGATTTTCTATTTACAGTGATGCTTTCACATTGGGTCTGGACTATGTTCTTATGCGGAATGGGAAAGTCATTGCTTTGGTTCTAGACAATTTAAGAAGTATGAGAAGAATTATCCTACGCATGACTTTGAATTAGCTGCCGTGGTGTTTACATTAAATATATGGTAGCACTATCTTTACAAAGAGAAATTCCAGGTATACACGATCATAAAAGTATCAAGTATCATTCTCATAGCAGGAATTAAACATGTGACAGCGTAGATGGATGAAGCTATTGAAAGATTATGATTGCGAGATCTTATACCACCTGAGGAAAGCAAACGTAGTGGCAGATGCTTCGAACAAGAAGCATATTGGTATGGTATCATACATGAAGATTCAGGAGTATGATCTGTTGAGCAGTTCTCAAGCCTCAGTTTGAATGTGGTTACCTCTGAAAGATATGGTTTCACTTCTAGTCTCTAAATTGAACCAGATTTGATAGATAGAATTATAAATGCTCAGAGGGATGACACAAACTATATAGAGATTGCCAGTCAAGGGCAAATGGGTGTTTAGTCGAATTATAGGATTGGTACTGATGGTATACTGAGGTTCAGAGATAGAATCTTATTCTCGAGGATCGACAGCTAAGGCAGTTGATTCTAACAGAGGCTCATATATCCAGGTACACTTTACATCCAGGCAAAAATAAAATGTACCATAATCTGCATAGAGTGTATTGGTAGCCTAAGATGAAACAAGATAACGCGGAGTTTGTTGCAAGATGTCTCACATGCCAGCAGGTGAAGATAAAGCATCAGAAGCTTGCAGGGTTCTTACAGCCTCTACCGATTCTGATGTGGAAATCGGAGCATATAACTATGGACTTCATTATAGGTTTATCGCAGACCCGAAGGAATCATGATGCCATTTTGGTGATTATATATAGATTGACAAAGTCCACCTACTTCCTTGCCATCAAATCTACTAATTCCCTTAGTGCCTTAACCGATTTATATGTCAGAGAAATTATTAGACTACATGGAGTTCCGATGAGCATCACTTTGACAAGGATTCCAGGTTCATTTCATACTTTTAGGAGAAATTCAAGATGTAATGGGATCCCAACTGAATTTTAGCACCGCTTTCCATCCACAGACTTACAGACCGTCCGAGCGCACCATTCATATGCTCGAGGATATGTTGAGAATGTGTGCACTTGATTTTAAAAGCTTATGGGATGACCACTTGCCACTGGCGAAGTTTGCCTATAATAATAGTTACCATTCTAATATTAGCATGGCACCTTACGAGGTTCTTTACGACAGTCGATGTTGATCTCCGATCGATTGGAAAAAGTAAGTGATCGAAAGATATTAGCTCTCGATTTGGTAGAGTAGGCTTCCAAAGATGTGCAACTTATTTGTGAGAGACTAAAAACAGCTCAAAGTCGGCAAAAGAGTTACACTGATAATAAGCGCCAACCTTTAGAGTTCGCAATTGAAGACTTGATTTTCTTGAAAGTCTCACCTTCGAAAGGCATCATGCGATTCGGAAAGAAAGGGAAATTAAGTCCTTAATATGTCGAGCCATTTGAGACTAAGACCGCTTGGGAAATGTTGCTTATCGGTTAGCACTACCCTAGAACTATTTGAAGTACATAATGTCTTCTACGTATCTATGTTGATAAAGTACCATCCAGATCCATCTCATGTAATTTAGTACAAACCATTGGAGATTAGGTAGGATATGAGTTACATGGAAAAGCTAATTCAAATCTTAGATCGGAAGGACAAGGTGTTACAGTGTAAGACCATTCCCTTGGTAAAAGTGCTCTGGCATTACGATTCAGAGGAATAGGCAATTTAGGAATTACAAAGCTTGATAAGAGAAAAGTACCCAGAGCTATTTCAGTGATAGGTCTAATCAAATTTGAAGGACCAAATTTCCTAAGGTGAGGAGGATGTGAGAATCGCATATTTTGATACAGTTACATCTATGAGACCGCTCACCACTGTTCAATTCTTGTGTTTTTCGCAAGTATAAAAGGAAACAGTGTGGTAGGTCCCACAGATCTTACAGTGTCGGGATGGACAAGAGACTTGGTACACATAATAAAGAGAGTCGAATAAGTCTATAGTAAGAATCTAGAACCCAAAATCCTTTATTTAAGTCATTTTTGAGAAGTGTGCTAACAAATTAGAAAATGACGATTAAAGATATAGGCCAGATGAACTTTCATGAATAACGGTCAAACTAAATTGACTTTTGACCAACTGACTGAAGTATGATAATCTAAGTGTAAATAAGTTCTAGACCATGTCAATAGATGGACTGAATCCATGGTAAAATAAAAATCTACGGGATTGACCAGATAGGGGGTATTTTGGTAATTTCACCCTTACAGTCAATCAAACCTTAATGAAACCCTATACATTCATTAGAATATGTTCAATAATAATATTTAATGATGAAATAAAATATTTTGGAGTTAAATTGAATAGTTAAAACTATTATGAAAGTTTAAAGGTAAAATTATCCAAAATCATTATAAGTGAGGGCATTTTGGTCATTTAGCATGCAAGATAATTTTAAAAGAAATTTCTACATAATTATTAAGGGTCTGGCCACCATCTTCTTCAACCTCACTTCTCTTCCTCCATTAACAACCTTGGTGAGAAATAAGAAAGCTTCCAAAACCCCTAGCAAAACACCTCAAAATCGAAAACTCTTTTTTACAACCTTCTTCCAAATTCCATGCTCTACAACCCTTACCAATATCTTATAGTAAAGTGGACAAAATCAAGGAGTAGGACTCCCTCTTAGATTCGGCCACACTAAGGTAAAATTATGCTTGCATTTTCTTTATGTTTTAATGTTAGAAAATGATGAAATTAAGGTAGTTAAGCATGATTTTAGCTTTAGATTGAATCAAAACTCACTCCAACACTTCCTTAGGGTTTTGGCCATGATAGGAAGTTCATGAATCATTGTGCTTTGATGCATGAAAATGATGTAAGAGAAGTGGAAAATAATGATAAAGCATGAATTAAGGATTAAATGGTTGAAAAACACAGTGAATCTCACCATGAAGCATTCGACCATGGGAAGGGGACATGGAAATAGTGGTCAATTTGATGTGTTCTAGGTCCCATGTTACTGTATAAATTGAGAGAAGATTGTCGGTGCGATCAGATTCGAAAATAGAGTTGATTCAAACATTGTTGCATTTTAACATTGGTGTAAATTAGATTGGTTTAGTGAGTACTGCACACAATGTGATAGATTTTAATGAAGAAGAATTTATCGTAATTAAAGTATGGTGAAATGATGGTGTTGGCATAATGTTTAGCCTGAGAGTGAAAATAATCGTGTGGTGCTATTGGCTGCTTAGGTAGAAATTGACAGATAAGTGATGAGTATGGAAGACGTAGGGATGCTGTGAATGCATATTGTGGTTGAAAATGATTTTATGAAATTATTTTGAAGTCAATTGCTTTGGAATTATTGAAATTATGGACTGTGACTAGTTTTACAAATTGTGTTTTCAGTGCAGGAAGGTTAGGTTAGAAACAGTCGTTATACTGCCGAAAATTATTAAAGTCTTATAGAATTATCTTTTAACATCCTTGAGTAGAGAAATGAAAGATTTATTAAGTTAATTTCATCTTATTCATTGAAATTGCATATTTTCACTGAACACGAAAAATAATATTTAAAATTTTATGTTATCGAATTTTACGTACGTGAGAATATTGGCATGTTATTATAACTTATTTACAGATAAATACAACATTTTTAGAAAAGAATACTGAACTATGAATATTTTATAAATTTTTATTATTGAACTACTTACGTTGTTCAACATATGCATTTATGGACTGATTGAAGGTTTTATTATTGGAATTGATTTTTTTAATGGTATTTACACTGCTTATAAATTATTTTGAGACTGTTACACCCTGTATCATGCTGATTGACTATTACTGTAACTGTACTGTATCTGATAGACTTGCCAAGTCTTCAACTTCCGCGGTTGTCACTTAGCAAGTGTACACTGTGGACCCCCAAACTATGGACATATCTCTTATTGTTATTGTTTCTCTCTTCTTAGGATACCGTTATGGCATGATATTTATTGGGTGTTTCCTGGTCTTTACTGTACTGTGTTGTTTTACTGAATTGAATTTCCTACTGATACTAAACTGAATTGTTTATATATCAACTACACTGAAATTTTTAAAGTGTTCAGCGTACTGTTGCGTACTATTACTAGATTTCCATACTAAACTGATTTATTTAAACTGTTGACATATTGAAGTACTGCATAATGCGATTTTAAAGTGATTTATACTGACTATTCATATCATTTCCAACTATTTACTTCCTATAGTCGCAACTAGGGACTGGGACACAACATGTACTTCAAAGTACCTCTCATACCATATCTGGTTACCTAATCGACTATAGTATCCTTCCTTAAAAATCAAATGGTTTTATACATATAGATTTTATAGTATTAGTTCTTGCATACGAATTTCTTACTAGGCATGAAGCTCACCCCTTCTTTTTCCCCAACTCACAGGTTATCTGCGGTAATATACCGTTCCACGGATTGGCTATGTTTCCGATACCCTTAGGTAGCAGTTATTTGATCGTGGAGGTATACTTTATTTTCTTTTATATGTTCAGACGTTTATATACAGTATTACTTTTTTATAATTTATATACAAGGGATGTAAAATTAGTGAAATGTACAGAAAGTGATACTTTTTATGTAATTATTAATATTAGTTATAAATAGTCTTTTATTTACAAATGGATTATCGTGGTAAGTGAATGCTATAAAGGTATCACAAGTAGCCTAACCAACTAACTGAATATGTGATTATAGATATTTACTATATACAGAACGTTACAGTAACAAATTCGAAAATGACAATTACATATATGGGCCGATGGAATTTTCGTAAATTACATTCAAACGATTTGGTTTTTGACTAATGACATTTGTAGATAAATTCTTGTGTGAAGTAGTCTCTTGCCATATTCATTAATAAACTAAATCACACGCTAAAGTCAAAATTTACACGATTCAAAGGGTAGGGATATTTTGGTAATTTTACCCATTTGACAAGTCAAATGTGAGAACCATAATTTTCATAAGAATTCCTAAGATCGAGGATTTAGGGAAAGGAACAAATGAAAGTTAATAGCTAAGACTTTCGAATAGTGAAAGTGTTGAAGGAAAGGGATGTGGGACCCACACGAGAATTGTCATGATTCAAAATGGTTTTGAAAGAGTAGATTTGTTATGTTTGATGATCTGTTTGTAATGTGCAATATGTCTCAATTAGAGTTCAATCTGAAATACCAAACAAAGCTACAGTTAATGCTATGCTTTATAGATATAATAGAAAACCGCAAAGTGGCCCTACAGAATTATTCTTAACCCAGATGGACATGGAAGTGGGTTAATTTTGAGAACAAAATACAAAATTTGTCAGAAGGCCACTTTTCAAAATTCCTTCATATGAGTCTACCTAGGTTTACGTGTAACAAATCCAAAAATGACAATTCTGTCTATAGGTTGAAAAAACTTTTGTGAATAACAGTCAACCTAGTTTGACTTTTGACCCATAGTCTATCATAGTCAAACCCTCGTGTGCAAAAGTTTCATGTGATTCCAACCCATGAACTAAATCACGCGAAAATGTCAAAAACAACGAGAACGAGCCCACAAGCCTTCATTTAAGGTTATTTGATAATTTCACCATGTAAGACCAGTCAAACCCCACCAAAAGTCAAAGTTTGACTCAGATTATTATTAAAGGACATAATTAAATAAAAGTAAAAATAAATTCTAAAATTATTAAATAATATTATAATAGGTCAGGACATAGAAGGAATTCTTCAAATTTTAAAAGGGTAGAATGGTAATTTATCATGGGCTAATATTTATTATTAAAATAATATTAAAATCAGATATTTTACCATCTTCAACCTTATGGCAAGCTATAACTAGAAAAAAGAAGAAAAATGTCAAGTGTGAGAAAGAAGAGAGAGAAAAAAAGAGAACCCTAGCCTACAAGCCTCAAATTAGACCTAGCAATTTGTGTTTGTAATTCATTTTTGTGTTATGTAAAATCATATTTGTGTCATGTAAAACACGAAATTAACAACTAATTGTGTTTGAAATGTTTTCTGCGGTCCCGAAGTAGCTTTAGTAAGATTGGACAAGTAGGCGAATGCCTACTTACTTCTGAGCTTGGTGCTAAGAATTAGACTGTATGAATGGCAAATGACACGTATAGGTAAGGGACATATATAGAAGAAGTAGGATGATATCATGTTTGCATATTGAATTGGTTTTAGTTTGTTTGTAGGGCAGAGAATGAAGTCTAATTGATTTTAAGATTAAAGTTTAATCAATATAAATAAAAATGCACGTTTGATGAGTTAAATGATTTCATGATTTGGTAATTCTTATAGTTAAAGTTTGATCATTAAAGAATAATGTTTGATGTGAATGAGGTTTGAAGATGATAAGTAAATTATAATTGGATTGTTTAATGTACAAAAAATGGATTGAGAAATAAATATGTTTTGTAAATGAACTGGATTAGGATAAATTTGAATATTACTATTTTAAACTTGTAGGAGGTCCCATATTCTAAAAGTTTATGCTACCAAAATTTTTATACAATTATAGGTAGAAAAAGTAATTGATAGGAAAATTTATAATCCTAAAAGAAATATTCGAATGATAGATTTCTTAGTGATTTTTAAGAATAGATTTGGAGATATTAATTTGATTTATAGGCTGGAAATTCATCGCAACGATTGGGTAGATTTTTAGGTGAAATAATTTAAATGAATTTTTGATACCGAACCAAAAGAAATGTTCTGAAATTATTTTATGGATATTTGAAGGGTAAACGTTTGTTTTCAATGATCGCCTTGGAAGAATTAAGCTTAAAACTTTGGGAATTGTATAAATTGAACCAGATTGAGTATCTGTTTGCATATGTTTAATTATGAATAATTGCATCATTCATGTCATAAACATTATTTGATAATTTTCAATTATTATGCCTAATGGTTTTAAGGTGCATTATTTTGTTGTTTAAATTGATCCAAAAGAATGCATAGTTTGAATGTTTTAAAGATCGAATGAATATAAAGTGTTTTGAGTTTTATCATATTGAAAACTTGGTTCCCAAATGATTAAAATGTTTAATTATATTCTACACTATGCTTTAAAGTATAAAATGTTTAGTGTTTTACGAGAACTAAGTAAATGATTTGAGATTGTTAGCTCTCATAATTGTCTATGGCAATCATGCATCCAGTTAGTTCGTTAGTTTGCTTGCTGACTGACCTTTGCCACATCATCAGCACCCACAAATATCACATGGCTAGTGTACACTATAGATCTTTTGACTATGTTCATAGGTTTTATTATACAAATAAGGTTGGCTACTAGGGTTGGATTCTTGGCCCACATAGTGGGTACTCCAGTCCTTATTATATATCCCTTATGGGAGCTTATTGTGCATGATTCTATCAGGATGTTAATAGTCTTCACCGAATGTTTTATCAATTGACTGTTTGGTGGAATATGGATTTGATTGTTTTACCGATAGAAACGAAATTCTTGATTTTCAGAAAAGATACTGATGATTTGACCATACCGATTAGAAGTTAAAGTGTTTATTTAACCACACTTGACCTAATGGTTTGATAAGATTTATTGTTTGGGATAGTTATTATTTGAGATGAACGATTTGTTTACTGTTTGACTGTATTGATTTGAAAGTCAGATTTTGAAAAGCAATGTTTGTAAGA
The DNA here is from genome assembly GCA_032173925.1 of Heritiera fomes. Classification (NCBI taxonomy): domain Eukaryota; kingdom Viridiplantae; phylum Streptophyta; class Magnoliopsida; order Malvales; family Malvaceae; genus Heritiera; species Heritiera fomes. Next base: position 24,147,253 of record JAPDPM010000015.1, read on the forward strand.
TACATTATCATGATATTAAAGGTAATAAATTGCATTATTATAGTTTTAAAAGAAACAAATAGTATTGCTATAATTTGAAAGAAATAGAATGCATTTACATTGGTATTCATAATATTAATGCATTGTCTATAAGTTTCGTTAGGACACCTTTAGTCGGACCTAGGGACTAGGACAAGTGAGGTACTTCAAAGTATCCATTGATGCTCAACCCGGTATCGCTAACCGATTATAGTATTCTTTCCATTAGAGTTTGTATTAATGTTATTGATAGTCGACAAGTTATTGATTGAAAGAATTGCACTGAATTGTATTGTCACGTAGAAATATATATATATATATATATAGGATTCTTGCATATAGTTAGCATGATATCCTTTCTTTTATATATGTTTCTTACTAGGCTTCAAGCTCACCCCCTTACTTATTCTCATAGATCTTTATCAGTATATACAGTAACAGCTACTTCAAGGTTAATCGAAGAGGATTAATAGAAGCCTATAGATCGAGTAAAAAGGTATACAATAAATGTTATACCTTGGATTCAGATAGTATGTGCACAGCTATTATATTCATAGTTTGGGGTGCAAATCGTATAGTGTGGTGTAGGAAAACGGTATAAGAATTTGTATGATGTATTTGAATAAAGTGAATATTTATACAATTATAAGTTATGGTATCCTAGATTTCATTCAGAGAGCATGCTCAATATTAATTGTTAAATGAGTTGGTGACAAATAGATTGATAGCAAGTGAATGTTACAAAATGAACTTACATTAACACCAAATGCAAACCATATAGTAATGATTGTTTGACCGAAAATAATGGTATTGAAATTAAAAAGTTAGTTCAAAATTTCACGTTTCTAGACGTGACATCAAACACCATCAAAGGCCTAACCGAAAGTTAGAATATGTTCAATAGATTCATTTTATGATTAAATAAAATATTTTGAATGTTAGACTGGTTGTTTAAACTGAAGTCAAATCGTGAAGGGTAAAAATTGGAAGTTTACTTAAGTGTAAGGGTATTTTGGTCATTTGTACCATAAGATATTATTATTTTAGAAATTTCCAACCTTTTTCTACATCATTCTCATCAGCCACCATCTTCTCTTCATTTATCCATGGCCAAGCTTCTTTAAGAGAGAGAAAGCCCTTAAAAACCCTAATAAACAACCTCAAAACCAAAAACTATCTTTACCAAACTTATCCAGCTTTTAGAGCTCTATAACATACTATCAAAATCAAGTGTTAAAGTGGTCATTTTCATGGTGAAACACCCCTTATCAGATCTGGTCAAGAAGAAAGGTGAGAGAGATGTTGAAATTTTCATGATTTAATGGTTTTAAGTTATGTGTTTAAGGTGATTAAGTGTGTATTTGAGTTTAGATAACTATAAGAAATGGTCCCTTAGGGTTTCGGCCAGCCTTAGGTATGTAGAACACAATGTTTTGTCATGTAAAAGTGATGTAGAATCAATGTACGAAGTGTATAAAACGTGTTTACAACCTTAGATTGTTGAAACGAAATGTATGAGCAAGAAATGCCATTTTGGCCAAGTGAAGAGCATGAGGAATTCATGCCCAATTAAATGTAATTTGGGTCCTAGAATATTGTACAAATTAATACAAGACTGCTAGCGCAGTCAGAACTGAAAACAAAGGTGATTTGACGGTAGTTGCAATGTTGGTATCAGTATGAAGTAGACCCAATTTAGGATTGCAATAGACAATGTACTAGGTCTCAGAGAGTTAAATACTCTTTATAATTGAAGTGTGGTCAATTGACTATATTTATGTTGTGTTTTGCAACTCTGAAGAGGGGAATACATACTGGTGCAAATTGCATGATTCTGCGATAACCAAGTGGTAAAGAATATATGTAAGAGAGGTATGGATACTATGTTGCATGTGGGATGATGAAAATGGATTTTGTGAGATTGGATTTCCTTATTTGGTTAAAATTGTGAAACTGGAATTGTGGTTTTAAAGTGTGTTTTTGTGCGAGAAGGCTAGCATAGGTCATACAGTTATGCTGCCAAAATTTTCTAAAAATGATTCATATCCTTAAAATCATTATTTGGTATGGTTTTTGTGATTAGAAGTGACATTAAAATGTGCTTCGATTAAACTTTCCTGAAGGTCACACGTGCATCCTGAATTTGTGACTTAGTTTCCAAAGGGATTTTTATTAATTTTCACCCTTCTCAAGATGCACTCATGTTTTCATATCATTGTTGTACGTAAATAAAATATTTTGAATCTTAGTTATTGAACTGAGAATATTTGATGAATTTTTATACTTCAACTATAATGATTTCTGATTTAACCACTTTATGAATTGATTGAAGATACAAATGTTTGAATTAATTTTCGTTATCGATTCCAAATTGGTTTATGAAATGAATCAATTGTAGTTTTAAATGACTAACTGAAATGCATGTTTTAGATTGACCGACTCTTTATTACTGAAAGTTCTGACTGTCTGATTGAAGTTAATGTATTTATTGAATGTTTGACTTGAGTAAATGTTGGGAATATTGTGAACTAACCGAAAGGAGTTTAACTAAAAGTTTTGATTATTTCTCAAAAGCTAATGCCTTAAATATTTTGAATTATCTGACTTTATTTTACCAAAACTGTCTTTTCTTCGATTAAAAATATATTTTGATTAATTATTGTTAAGAGTGAAATGTTTTCTAATAGGTTTCTGTAATGCTTTATTGAAAGTTGTGAAATGTTTTGGATTTAATTGAACGAAATGTACTGATTTTTGAACTTGATTTTGAAATAAAACTTGATTCCCGAACAATTATGCTATGACTGGATTACTGATTTATGTTTTAGGAAACAAAATTCATAAGGTGGCAAATCCTTGCCAATCCAGACACTCCCAGGAACGATTTTATGGTTTTCATGGGAATCAAGTAGATGTTTGGAGATTGTGGCTCCCTATAGTTACCTTCATGTAATCATGCACTATGACTGTATGACCATATGACTAACTACTATTGCTAATTGACCTTGATCCAGTCATCAGTGTCCCAGATGTCGCCTGATTAGTGCACACTGAAGACACCACTATAACTATGGTCATATGTCTTATTATTTTTTATTACTGAACTCGTATGATTCTATTGGGATGTTGCCATGTCTCCATTGTTTTCGATTTATTTGAATCTATATGATTTTTAAAGCTTTCATATCTAAATTTTGAATTCTAAAATGATTATGATTTATTAGAATTTTTGAATGATTACTGAACCTTTAACATCTAAACTCTGAAATTTGAAAATGGTTTGATTCTAATAGTACGAGTGTTTTTTGAAACTTTAAAAATTTGCATGTTTTCAAACTCATTTAAGACTATATGAATGTCAATTGAACATCTAAAATCTGCATGGTTTTGATTAATATAAGATTTTTGCATTGCATGATTTTGAAATGAAATGGTGAATGTTACACTGTTATGACTCTGACTTTGAAATGCATGAATTTCTTTTCTGATATATTTCGTAGTCTACTTTATAACCGAAATATTAGGAAAAGGGTTATTGTAATATTTACGTACTGGCTTCTGAGTTGTTACTAAATTATCATTGAATTGTTTTACATAATAGTTACGAAAATGTTTACTAACTATTTGAATTGTTTACCAAACTAAATCACTGATTGTTTACTGAGTGTTTACTGAACTGATCTCTGAACTAATTCAAAATGGTTTACTATGTAATCGATTTTCGAACAATCTTCTAAACATGTGATTTTTTATTAATCTTTTGAAAAGTTTTTTGAGTGTGATTTTCTAATCGATTGTCTAAACTATGTTTTGAGTGAGTGGTTTCTAATTGATTTTCTGAAAGGTTTCCTAAACGTGTGATTTTCTGAACGATTTTTTGAATTGTGTCCTAAGCAAGTGATTTCTAATCGATTTGCTAAACTGTTACTAAGTTGATTTCTAAATTGTTTATAAAATGATTTACCGAACAGGGAACTGAATGGCTATCAAATATTTTACTAAACCATTTGATAATGATTGTTTATTATTAAATACTATCACTAAAATATTAAAAGGTTTTATGCTGATTTGTTACACATGGAGGTGGCAAAAATTGACCCGACCATAAAAACCAACTCGATTATCCCGAAACCAAACCCGATCGATCCTATTTGACTAAAAAAGTCAACAATCCAAATCCAATCTGATCCGAATTCAAATTTATTCAAAACCAAATTGATTCAAATTTACATTGATCCAAACACGACTTAATCTGAACCCGAATTGATCTGAGCCAAATTCATTCAAATTTAGATTAACCCAAACTTGACCTGAGCCGAACCTGAATTGATCTGAATCCAAATTTATCCAAATCCAAATTAACCCAAACCCGAAAGATTCAAACTTAAATTTGATATTATCAAAATATATTTAAATGTTAAAATTAATTGTCAAAGTATTTTAATATAGTAATAATATAATTTTTTCCAATAATATGAGCATTATATTTTTTTGAATCTAGTTAAACTTATATTCATTTTTATATTATATTCATTTGAACCTAATGTATAATTATTTAATGGCTAATCTATAATAAAGTACAGAAGCTATATCAACTACACTTAATGTCTCCAATTATTCTATAAAAAATAAAAGAAATTAAAGAAATGTATAGTACGATATTATGATATTTTGTAGGGATTATTATATCACTTTAAGTGATAAAGTGATTAATTATTATAGATAATAGAAATAAAATGAAAAAAATGCAATTAATTTATGAATATTGGTAAATATATTATAAGGAAAACTATCATTTAGATTATTAAATATTTTTATTATTTCAATCCTAATTTTATTATAGGTCATGTAAGAAGAAAGTTTTATTTTCATAAGTTTTGTAATTCTTAGAAATATGGTTTTGGTTTATTTTCATACCAGATAAATCACATTGAGATGAACAAGGTTTAACCCAAAAAACCTATCCGTTCGACCCGAATCCAAATCTGACAACCCAAATTGATCCGAATTCAAATTGACCCAAACCCAACCTTATCTGAACCCGAAATAGACTGATTTTTCCTTGACCTAAACCTGACCTTATCCAAACTCGAAATGATATGAACCCAAAATGATCTGATTTTTTCTTAACCTAAAATAATTCGATCTAAAATTACCCAATCCAAACTCGATCCAACCCGCCTATTTGCCACCAATAGTTACGCATGAATTCTTTCCCTGTAAGTTTTCGTAAACTCCCTATAGTCGGATTTAAGGACCGGGACAAGTGAGGTGCTCAAAGCATCCTTCCATACTCAGTTTGGTATTCCTAACTGATTATAATATCCTTTCTGATAGAGTGCTCAATATAATTTAAAATACTGACTATATTTTTAAAATATGTTTTCGACATATGCATATAGGTATGCAGAGTATTAGTTTTTTTATATATATTTCTTACTAGGTGTAAGCTCACCCCTTCTACCGTACAAATTTACTTGTAGTAATAGCTGATTGTTAAGAAAAGGTTATGATCAGATGCCTACAAGGTTTTAATATTGTACTTTATAGGTATGGTATTCAGACATTTATCGTACAATACTTTAATGTGTAAAGAGATGTAAATAGTGAAGTGAAGGAATCCGAGTGTCAATTATAGTATTTGTTACTGGGTAATTATATAGAAAAACAAATGCGTACTGTAATTAAGTGTATTGAGACCAATATGAATGATTAAATCTTAAGTTAGCTAAGTAAGTTTTAGCGTAAAGTCCGAGTAAGGACACTGAGCATAGCCCAACCAACTGTGTAAAAATGGAAAAAGTTAGTTCCGATTTTAGGAATCAGAGCATGACAAACTATCTACCCAGGGTCCATCTCTTAACGAAATACCAATCGAGCATCTTACCGTCAATCCTACTTTGACAAACTTAGCAAGTGGTGAGAGTATTGAGGGCAGTGGACGTGGAGGTAAAAAAACGATCAAAAGGTCTTAAACAAGGTTATTCGGCTCCAAGTAATCCAAAGCAGAGGTCATGACTTGCCTAAAAAACATGTAATAAAAATAACATCACTACTTTGTTATATGGAGTTAAATAAGTAATATCATATAAGAAACTCCTATTTATTTATGGCTTAGTGCTTTTCTAGAAGCTCAAGTTTTCGAACAATTACAACCTTAATTAAAGAGTATTATATTAATATGTGGCCAATGTTGAAAAGTCTTCCAACTATTGTGAAAACCCAAATGAGGAAAAATTTCATGGTATGTAGATTGCAAATAATTAATATTATATATATTTTTTGCTTTTACACGATTTTTTACTAATGATTCAAATTGATTTAGGAACTATTTGCATGGCTTCTCGAAGATTCAAATATTGTGAGAAATATATGGGAGAATGCTTGTAAAACACAATTCTGTGACTTATTGCAAACAAAAGGGAAAAAAAGCAATAGAACATTTTGGCACAGATTGAATTTCAAATTTCAAAGGCTATATGTTAAGTTGGATCAAGATTGAGATATGGGATTCCTTTATTGATGACATGTGGGGGAAACTAGAATGGGAGGTGAGGTGACAGAAAGGAAAGCCAAAATGATTGACCACAAATGAATGAACCGTTATGAACTATACAGGTGGATCAGTTTCTTTTTTTGTTCATGCACATAGGCTAGTATGTAACTTTTTCAAATATATATGATATTTTAGTTGATATATATTGTTTACAGCTAATTTAAATTTCTTAATGTTTACTCGAAGAGGGAAAAGTATAATTGGGTACTTACATATAAAGAAGTTTTTTATCGAACCCACAAAAAAAGATGCTGGCAAAGGTGAATACATGGACAATAAGTCCAAACATGTCAGTGTACGTATATTTAATATTTTTTTCTTTTTTCTGCACATGTATTGTTTAATTACCTCTTAAGTTTTTATAATAATATATTTTTTTTCTTGTAGGAAAGATATAATGCTTCATTGGCTAAGAAGTATGGTGCGGATATCAACAGTCAACCAAACTTTGATCCTAATGTTTGGTGTAATTCCATTGGAGGAATAGAAACTGCCTACACACATGTGTACAACTTTGGAAATAGTTCACGAAGCAGAGATATATTTGAGTCATCCACTTTTTCAGTGGGTCCACTATTCTCGGTTTCCTATCAACGATAAATCAAAATAAGCAGATCGACAATATTGAAGAGAAACTTAATGAAGTCTTGCACTACAATAAGGAAATATACAAGTTTATCGCTCAGGTGACTTAGTTATGGGGGAGTCACCTACGAGGCTCGCCAAATCCCGAAGCTGGACCTTCTTCATGAATCACTGCTTCGTAAGACTTTTTTAGTCCTTTTATTTTTATATGATTTAACAATTTCATGGATGTTGATAGATTTTATGGATTTTAACTATGTCTTATGAATATGCACGATTCTTATAGATGTTTTAAGTGTTTCCATATATATATATATATATATATATATATAGAGAGAGAGAGAGAGAGAGAGAGAGAGAGATTTAGGCATATTCTAGAAAATTTCTGAAAAAAATTTTAGAATTTATTATCTTGTAACAAAATTTATGAATTAATTAGCAACAAAATAATTGTGTTATTAACAACAGAATTCATCACATTAGCGATGAAATTCAATACATTAGTGACAGAATTCATCATATTAGCTACGAAATACATCGCATTAGCAGCAGAATTCATCATAGGAAATTCCGTCACTGATGCCCTTTATCGATGGATTTTTTGTGAAAAAATAATAATAAACTCTTAGCGATAGAATTTATCATGTTAGCGATGGAATTCACCACATTAGAGACAAAATTTTCTTCACCAATGCCCTTTAGCGATGACGTTTTTATGAAAAATAAAAAATTTAATAAACTACAAGAGACAAAATTTCCATTACTGATGCCATTCAGCGATGGATTTTTCTTTAAAAATAAAAAATTAATAAATTATCAGCTACGAAAATTCCACGCCAATAAATTTCATGGAAACTAAAAAAATAAAATTAATTATTTAGCGATGGAATTTTAAATTATAAGAAATAGGAAATAATTTAATTTTTCTTTTTTTGTACATTGTATGTAAAATTGTAAATAAGTTTAGTCGTAGTAACTTTTTTATGGATTACGGTCTCGTGGTTTTTCCCCTTCTAATTTTTGAAAAGATTTTTTATGTAAAAAATCTTTTGTCTCCTGCTCTCTTTTTTTCTCCTTTATTATTTTCATTTATTATTATTGTTAAATACTAAATAAATTAATGTTATACTAAATTTAGAAAATAAATAAATGTTTAAAATATAAAATGAATGAATATTTTAAAAAATACTAAATAAATGAATAAATATTTTAAATGCAATATGATAAGTTTACTTATCTTTAAATAATAAATGATAAGTCTAATTATATTTCAAATGTAATAAATAAGTTTAACAAAAACTAAAAAATTTTTGAAAGTATTATATTTTTTTAACTAATAACTTATTAAATAAGTTGTAATAAATTTATTATAATATCATTATTTATTATTTTATTATAATAATAACTTTATTAGATAATTTTATAGTAACTTTATCTTTTTATTATTACTTTAATCTTAAATAAGTTATAATAACTTTGTTTATTATAAATTTATAATTACTATTAATATTATTTATTATAAAAATAAATTTATTAGATTAAATTAGAAAAATATATTAATAAATATTTATTATAATTAAAATAAAATTCAAATAAAAAATTAGGCCTAGTAGGTTGGGCTTGGCCCAGCTCGGCTTCTTATGAATCAAACTGTTGAGCTAAATCAGTTCAAGGGTTTTTCCCTACTGAACTGGTCTAGTTTAGCCCGATTTAATAAACCAATTCACCTGATTTATTGGTCAAAATAGATGTAGCCCGGCCTAGCCCACAAACAGCTCTAACCAATTCTAAAATTTATTCAGCCAAGTTTTCTCCCTTTTCCTTTTCCCACAGGACTGTCGGATTTAGCTTCTAACTATTCATCGATGATTGTGGTATCATATTGTTACATAGCATCCAGAGAATCTGATGGCTTGTTCTAAAAAAATTAAATCCATAGTTGTGTTCACTCGGAAAACACTAGGTTTTTCCTTAGGAATTTACTAATTCGCTCACTGGAAACTGAAGTTATAGGAGCAAAACCATTCTGCAAACTACTTCTCTATTACTCTTCCTGTAAAAAATTATTTGTCTTCCATCTAGTCTTACTCTTTGTGAACTTAGCTTCTTGTTGGATTGACTTGACTTGATACGGTGCTTTTACTTTTTATATCTCTGTACGTTTTCTGTTCTGAATAAGTTTGTAATGCATTTGGAATTGGAAGATGGGAACAAAAACAACGAAATTTGCCCCACCTTCAAGATTTTATTATTATGCGTATTATGTAAATCTGTCAACAGAAATATATTGGCACATTGGTTATTACTTGGTACAACTGAAGATAAACAGAAATAAAATGATCGAAAAAAAGGAGCCACAAGATCTAAAGAATCAATGTAGCCAAAAACTGAACATTCCCTATACCAGAGCTAGGGACAGGTCAAATATTTGCATGGCTTGCTTAACAGCCTCAACGTCAATATCTATTAACTTCCCCGTCTTGGATGAGACAATGGCACATTTCTTCTCTTCTGCATCAGGAACAAACAGTTTCCCCTTCTGCTGGGAGCAAAACAAACCAATGCTGCAAAAATGCAAGAATTACACGCTATAATATAAGTAATAATGTTGCTCTAAATGATTTTACTTTAATCTGGAGATACTACCTTGGTTTTTCGCGTGCATTTGCAAGTTGGATTGCTGCAGTGTTTGTAGCAATCACCCCAGCTGAATCATTTATGAGTGCAGCCAGCTAAAGAAGATGAACCATAGAGTGAAGTTTCCAGTGTTAGAATTTGAAAATATTATCTTTTTTTGTTAATGTTTGATACTGAGAAAATATTGAAGATATAAGTTGTGATTAATATGATGCGAATGCATATCAAACACATTTCCTACATTAATGTTAGTGAATTAGTGAACTAAGGTTGATCAATGCCGTACAATAATACTAACATAAGCTAAAGAATATCCATCTTTGTTAATAAGATAAAAAGATTCTTGCCAAAGATCAAAGCTTGCAACTGATAAAGAGGCCAGTGAAGTTTCAAATGAAGTGTTCTTCTAAGGAACAACCCAGTTTAAATCTCTAGGTTGACAAATGTGGTTACATAAAATGAGTGAAAGAATCTGCATACCTGTCCAGGAGTAGTGATAAAGACAATAAAAGCATCATCTCCTACTTCATCCTCCACATTCTCTCTTTCTCTCTCATGTGGAATGACAAAAAGTGGCTTAAATCCCCTGTTCGCACAATATCAATTTTTTTTTACATCATTTTCATCTTTCTAATTCCATATATCTGAAAGTATTTTGTTTTGAAGAATCATCGAAACGAGAAACAATTGCTCCATAATTGTCCATTTTTGGAGATGCATGATAAACACATACAGCATAAGCTGGCCTCTATGACAGCAACCAGATTAGCATCATCATTCATCACAACCACAAGCATGTGTCGCTATATATTAGGATAAAAGTTCAGGGAAGTTCATACACATACCTTATATCCTTAGCTATGTCAGCCCATACTTGAATGGGAAGCAAGCTGTCGGTATCACCCCTAGACTGCATTGAAGCCTTTGAATCTGATTCTATTCCATGAATCACAATATACTTTCCTTTCTCTGCTCCTGCACTCCTGTATTTTTCTGCTACAACCTCCTTAAGCTTCCTTGAAATTGACACTCTTAGTGGAGGCACAGGGTGCCTTGGAACGCTCCGAAATGGTCTTCCCAACCAATCAACCATCTGATGGTACCTGTACAATACAAGCCCACTTGAAAATAACAATAACAAAAAAAAAAATCCTTTTGCAATTCCTTTGTGTTTTCACGTCTGTGCATCAGTGATTATGTAGTGCTAGTTAAATTGCTCATTGCAGGACTTTTTCTCTGTTAAAAGTAAAAGGGAAAACTGGAGATCATTCCTCTTCAAGTCCAGTTTTCATTTTTATTTTTTTATTTACCAAAGACGAAAATGTTTGATTATCAATCATGTAAAACTTACTCACATGCTATATCCACCTTCCGAAAGATTCATACTATCTGCAGTAAAAGTTTCCGACAGGAGTAATCCTGCTCCTGCTGCATTCACATTCGGGTAAATATAGCTCACCTTATCTCGAGCAGTTGTCATAAACAAGAATGCTGCATGGCCGAGTCCCGCCAGTTTGGTTGACAAAACCATGTCATAATACCTATTCTGAGAGAACAGGACAAGATGTATAACTTTCTAATCCAAATTGATAGACACCTGTAAGTTCTAAATATGCAAGACAAGAGTAAACTAGTTAGAATGCTAAGATCCCATGTGTTTACATATGAAAGGAGTAATTGCAAGTGTTAACTTTCAATTATGCCATACCGCCTTCGAATGATCAAGTTGGTAACCAACTGACAACTTAGTAAGTTTAGAAGAATAAAAAGCTGAAGTTAACTGTCTTCAACTTTTAACTAGCATAAACATTGGCTTTACTGTAGTTTTCATTGGGTTCCAACTATTTTTCTTCCTTTCCACTGGGGGATTGGATTGAAAATTTGATGACAGAGAACACAACTACCAACAAATGGTTTGAAGAAGTGAAAGCAAAATTCGTCTCCATGCATTTGAAAATAGTTCAGATCCTGAAATCGTTACTGTTGAAAAAACTTTATCGTTTACTACTTTCAACCGGAACAGGATTAGTCTCACCATAAAACAGACGAAAATACATATGGTTACTCCAAAAAAAGATGACAGAGAACACAATAAACTTAGATAAAACTCGGCACAGCCGGTAACTCACAGAAAAACTTAATCCGAACGACCTACATCAAATGGAAAACCGATATATCTAATTACTAATTAGTTGGGTTTTCTTATATATTTCTATTTAATTGTATTTTCCCTGTATGGAAAGACAATATTAATTTAATTTCGAAACCAAGTGAACAATTAAACAGCAAAGAAACCTGAAAGCCACTAACCTTGAGAAGTCCAACCATGTCAGTGTATTCGGCAGGCTCAGGCCACTCATCATCAGGATCATAAACATTAGCCCATCTCACATTCTTGTTTAACTCAAAAGTCTGCTTTCCTCTTGCCGATGCCAAAACATCCACTTGAACACCAGGGTATCTGGCATGGAAATCATTACTACTATTGAATTCCATAACAATATCACAGCTTCAACATTTTCTACACTTGATTAGTATACCTGTCTTTGATCAACTGAATAGCAGGAAAAAACAACAAGTTTTCATAGACACCGCCAGAAATGACACAGCAACATCTCCTAACATCACCTCTTATTTTCAGTGGCAATGAAGCCAGCTCCACATTGAATCCCATTGGGAATTTCAAGAACCCGTAAGGGTTATCAGGGTTATCAGGAGGCCTAGGGTCTTCTTCTTGCTTGCCATCAGTAAACAATGAACCATATTCCGCGTAAGGGTCCTCTACATCATCTTCAAAGGGATCTAGCCATGGGTTCTTTTTCTTAGCGTGGGTTTCAACACTTGGTCTTTTGGTGCATGGAGAGTGCTCTGGTGGACTAAAATACGGTGGCTTAGTGATGAAGTGGGCAGAAGGAAGTGAAGGTGGATTTGTAAGAAATGCAGAAACAGTTTTGGGTAGTAGAGTAGTAGCCATTGCTGTTTTTTTTTTCTTCTAGTTATTCTTTTCGTCAGTCTGGTTTATTTTGTTTACTGGTTTCTCGTCGCAAGGATTTTGAAGTTTGTTTTGGGCGTTGGGATTTGAATGTGTGGAAGGTGTTTGGATAAATGGGTCCCCACAAAAACATAACTTTTTTTTTATTCGGAAGAATCACACAACAACACTGAAAATTTTTGGGCATTTCAATTTAATCCTTCATGTTGTAAATTATCGCATTCAAAGGATGACATTTTGACTTCTTAGTATAGTCCTTAATTTTTTTTTTTTGGTACTAGGCTAGCATGTCATGGCCATAGACATAAAATTTTACTCAATTACTTATAATTTCTAGGATTAGATCACCTTGAAATAGTATCATAGATAAGCTTACAATAGTGTTGTGAGAGTTTTTCTCGCCTCTAAAAGTGACAAGAACTAACCTAATCCAAAACAATGTTTCGTAAATAAGTCAATCACATTTTGAGGTTTGATAAAGCTGAATAAACTTGAACTTCAATTTAGACTCCACACTTCTAGACTTGAACTCTTTGATGATGTATAAACTTCAAAATAAAATTGAACCAATGAACAATCGCATAATAAACTTAGGATTTATATATGATGCACTGACGGTGTATAGTTTTGATGCACTGTCAATCTACTAGAAGTTGACACTTGTTCAATATGCCCTTATGAGCAAATTTGAAAATTTTATTTATATTTATTTTTAAGGGCTTGGCATATTTTTTAATTTGTCAATTGATGAGGTGTCAACTTCTGATGCATTGACAGTATATAGAAACTATACACTATCAGTGCATCATATATAAACCCATAAACTTAAAGGTGTACAGCAAAAGGATTTGTTAAAATGGTCATAAGATAGAATGAAGCCAACAATTTGAAATGACCTTATACTTATGAAATCAAATTATTAAACACTCTTGACAAGTACAAAATTATTTTGTCTCAGCCACTACTTTCTGCAACAAATAATGTATTAAATATTTATCTCTATCTTTAGAATAAGAAGGAAGAAAGAATATCATAACTTTTAACTAGGTTGAGTAAAGTTTTGTGTGTGTTCCAAGTCAGTAAATTGACATTTCTATTTGTAGAGACTATTCAAGTGATGTGATCTTTTAATCAAATGTTATGATTATTTATTTGTGTTATTTGATTTAACAAACACAATTATTTAACAAGATCACAACTTTCGAATATTAATGGTTATGTTTCTTAATCATCCATTAGTGAAAGAACATCTTTTTGAAGAGTTTTTGACTCTATAGCAAAAAAAAACTAAACGCTTTCTACAATTTGTATTAGGGCAATTGGATGCCTGAATAGGGAACTCAACTTCCCTAGTGGTAATTTTCACAAAACCAAAATTCCAAGCGAGGCAAATTACTGCCCTTCTAGGGTAGTCAATTATCCTAGAGTCAATTTTTGTATGAGCAGTTGATTACCCTTATTAGGCAATTGACTGCCCTTCTAAGGCTTTCAATTACCCTTCTAAGGCATTCGACTGCCCTACTTTTAAAAATCAATAGAAACTTACTTGCACATGGGCAGTTGACTGTCCTATATGGGTAGTTAACTGCCCTATGTAAGCTTTACTTAATAGATTTAACCCAATCTTCCTAACTCAAAACCTTTCCAAAAACAAGTCAACAAGTTGCATATGATGAACTCGCTTCTGCAATATGCAAACAAAAACTAGTAGATGGGACCATGATTTTGTTAACAGTTAATAAAGGGTTGTTTATTCACGATGCCTATCTCTATGTTGGTTTAGAGGAAATATCTTGTATTACAAAATATAAGGAGATGGGAACTTCTAAAATATTAGTTTACATGAGGTAATTAATTCGTCTTTCATTAAGTAAATATAATATATATCTTATTATAAATGTTTATATGTTATTAATTCTTTGTGCATATGATAGTTTCCAGTTTGCTTTACAATAAAGTCATCCAAAAAGAGTTGATAAATAAGTTTACTTTGTTGATTCGCAACTATTTACACCTATAATTAACAAACAACAACATCTACAATAATTGAAGAATACAATGATGCCAGCAATGAAGGAACAATTAGTTTTGGCTCATTATAATCCCGGGTTAGCTTTTCTAAAACAGTTTTACAATCTTTATATGATATGTTTTAAAAATATATTCGATTTTTTACATAAATAAATTATTCAGCGGCCATTGGGCATTGCTTGTCTTCGACCTTAACACATTTAATATATATTTATATATATATATATATATATATATATATATATATATATATATATATATACACACACACACATATATATACACATACACTTACCTTTATTTGTTGATATTTAATAAAACATTAATTAATTATATTTTCTTTCTGAGTTATTTAAAGAGTCATAAGCCACATAGGCTGAAAACCTATTTTTGTTTTAGAACATGGTTAGCTAGCATTAACTACCCAACTAAAATAAAACATCTTGCTTAAAGCAAAATTATTGCACGGCATGATTTCATAATTTAGCCTTATAAGATTATTAATAATAATTGCAATTATAAAACAATTAAAGAATAGTAGATAGTTAATAAAACTACTACTAATCTTAAATGTCATGAATAATGGTTAGTATAATGATGCTAAAGATACTCTTGATTGAGATCAATAGTAATCTCATGACACATGTTGGCTCGAATGTAAATCGAGAGAGGAGTGAATCAGTTTCTAATCCTTTTTCTAGTTTAAGGTTTTTCTAATTTGAATCTTACCTATATTAAATGTGCAATATATAAACAAGTAATAGATAACACTATAAACAACAAGGAAAGTAAAAGTGCAGGACACTACAGCAAAATGTACTTTTAGCGGTGTTTTTTTGTTATTTAGCGGCGTTTATAAATGCCGTTAAACTGTTGCGGCATTAGAAAAAACGTTGCAAAATGCGCCAGCTTTGTAAGCGTTGGAAAAAATAGCGGCGTTTTCTATAAAAAAACGCTGCTAACTTTGTGGCAATTTTACACCTACTTGCGGCGTTAATATTTGCCACAAGTTAGCGACGTTTTCTCGAAAAATGCCACGAATTTAGTGGCGTTTTTTTATAGAAAATGCCGCTAAGTTAGAATTTCAATCCTCCCGCCATTTAGCTTTTCTTGTCTGCGTTCCGTTTCCTTTTATATTAAATTTTTCCTGCTTTTCTTGTTTGCATTCAATTTCCTTTTATATTACATTTTTTCTGCCAATTTTCTTTCTTGTCTGCATTTCCGTTTCCTTTTTTGAGTTTACTTTTTTATAGCTTTTCATTTTCTATTGGTTCATAAATATTACGTGCCTTTCCCGCTATTTCATTTTTTGCTTTTACTTTTTTATAGCTTTTCATTTTCTGCCAATTCATAAATATTACCTTCCTTTCCTGCCGGTTCATAAATATTAACAAAACGCTTTTGCAGAGGCACAAAGTAGGCCTTCAACACATAGCCATTAATAGACATTAGTAGAAAAAAATTGTACAAACAATATTAATAAGGAACGATGAAACTATGAGCTTTTGCCTTCAATATTAAGAGTTGTCAAAATAAGTGTAATGTAAAAATATATTTATATATAAAATATGTCTCCTATTTTATATAAAAATAAATTTGTCCTCTAAACATTTGAGTCTCAACGTCTAAATAAGGAAAACATATATAAGAAAAAAAAAATAAAGAACAAAGATTAAGGTTACAGAATACTTAAGCTTTTAAATCCAAAAGTAACTCTTTCTTTCTTTAACAAGTTCTCCTATAACAAAGACCACATCATTCAGTTTGCAACTACAAAACAGTAAAGAAAGCACAATTATTAGAATTAGCATTATGTGTAAGGACAATTTTATATATGTAAGGACAAGGATTTAGTAACATATCTGCACTATAAAATAGTCACCATCTTTTCTACCTAAGATCGTGGCCTGCTCATGTACCTGAGATGCTGCACTCAGGTCTGAACTCTTTTCAACTAAACTGTCCAGCCTCTCACCTTGTGCAAGCACGCTATCAATAGTTTTATGCTGCATCAAAGAAATAACCATTTAAATTAATGAGAGAAGAAATAGTAATCAATCAAATGCTAAATCAAACTTAACTATTTCAACATTTCATCTCTAAGTTACATTTTAAACAAGAAACGAAGTATATACATGGATTGAGTTCAGCATAACTAACAGAGCTTGCAAATATTCCTTTAAAATCCTCCATTAGAGAAAACAGAGAGAAAATGATCAGATGAACCTCATTAACTAGTTGGCAGGCCAAACATATCAAACTATGACCCAATCTGTAATCAAATCCACGAGGAATTACTGCCAATCATGAGCTATTTCGCAAGAATGAACTAATTAGAACAAACCATACACAAAGGATGGAGCCTAAATTCACTAGAGTTGACAGTAACAATAGACTTTTTCCTGTTTTCTAATTAGCCACTGGGCAGTTAATATGACCAAAACTTGAATATTTTCAACCATTTTCCCATGATATAGAAAATATTCGCTAAACTTATCCCACAAACTTTTCATTAATCTATTTTTCATTAGGATTCAACCCATATCACAATGTCATTTCCTATTTTTTGAATGGGTTACATCAAAATCTTATTCAATTTTTTTAGAATTATGCTCTACTCCAAGTAAAGATCAGCCTGATTTTAATTTGTGCATCTAGGACAAATGACCCAATACCACGTTTTTTTGCTATGATTTCATAAGACCTTTCTTTCCACCCAATGACAATAGGCTATAAGTATATAATCAGCAAACTTATTTTGGCACTTTTCCGGCCATTTTCCTGACAACATAATATGAAACAGGAATAGTTTAAGAAACAAAGAGACTTGCAAATTGTACTTGTATCATCCAACTGGGAAAGCACAAAACTAGTTTCACTTCTAGTTACATAACATTCATGATGACCTTAGCTAGGTTGCTATTTTATAAACAAATATTACAATCTATGAAATGTTAACATTGTCTCAAAGCATTAAAGCTGAAAAAAAAATCCTAAGTATGTATTTTTTTCATTTTTTGCAAGTTACATGGTCAACAGTCAACCCAAGCATGAGTTGTCAACAAAATGATAATTTGAAGTTGAAGATTGCATGATATGATAGCTGAAAGCCAAAAGGAAAGCACACAAAATCACCAAATCTATGCAATAACAACATCTAAATACTTAAAAGGATGATTTTCATTTCATCCAACTCCCTCTGAATTTTCAATAATTTATCAACCTCTGCAGGGTCCTAAAGATGGAAAGAAGTTAGAAAAGGATTTTCAAATATAAGTTCTCTAAAGATCCAACAATATCCTTTAAAGATTCTGTTGGCTCTTATAGGCAATACCGAGAGGGCGGTGAATCGGTTCTTAACTAACTATAAGCTCGTTTTGGGATTCTTCTAAATTCTCTAGCCTATATTAATAATTTCTAAGTTCTCTAGGCTAGACAAGCATGCAATTCAAGTTCAATGAAATAAACAGAATATAAGTGCATGTAAATAAAGAGTGAGGAGAGAGAGATTTACACAATCGATTTATAGAGGTTCGGCTACCTTGCCTACGTCCTCTACCTTGAGACGCTCCCAAGGATTTTCCCCAAATTCACTATACTTGAATTTGTTACACTCCCTCTTTTCAAGGATCAAGAGAAACCTCTCTCTTTTTCTAGGCTCAAGAGTAACCTCCCACTTTTTCTTAGGCTAAAGAGTAACCTCCCTCTTTTTCAAGGCTTAAGAGAAACCTCCCCTTTACAAGGAATGAAGTGAGTTTACAAATGAGTAATCAAAGAAAGCCTCTAGATAGGCAAGGGATTACAGAAATTAAGCACAAGGAAAAAGCCTATACAAGATTTGTGCTATTCTATACAAGGAATATGAGAGTGATAGAAAATGAAACTTTGTAGCTCTTGATTTGTTGTTTGAGGCTTGTAGATTTGAGGAATATGAGATTTGAAGTTGTTGAGTGGTTCCTCTCCCTTTCTTTAGCTTCTAAGCCTCTATTTATAGTCCCTTGGATGTATTCTAGCCGTTGGGTGGAGCCAAATCTCGGATATTACCGTTGTCTCACAAAAACTAGCCGTTATAGGCTATTTTCGAGCAAAGGGATCGATCCTGCTACAGTGGGGATCGATCCCTTTTGTCCAGATTCTTGATTCTGGGCTTCAGGGACCTTGGGAAGACTTTCTGCCAAAAAGGGATCGATCCTACTACAGTGAGGATCGATCCTTTTCTTCCAGAGGGCATTTTTCCTGCACTTTTGGGTTAGAAATGATATGACCTTTGATCCTAATTCAACCCAAAACATTTATAAGCTTTAAGGGAGTTTTTCTTGACTTTCTCAAATGAAAATATTGTCCAAGAAATCATCAAGTGATTTTCTAAAATGTTTATAAAGAATTAAGACCAATAAGAATATGCATCATTAAATTATGGTCTTAATGTTTGATATGAACACTTGAAATGTATTGAGAAAATCATGTGTGATAAGGCAAATTTACAATATGAATTAAAACATTAAAGCTTACTTAAGTTTTTGTCATTTCAAAATATATATTGCAATTTAAAGCTAACAATCTCCCCCTTTTTGATATGACAAAACTTAATGTAAATTTGCTTTGAAAATTCTTTGAAAAAATACTCCCCTCAAATAAAGCAGGATTTTACAAAGCTCCGCCTTAATATAAGCATGGGTTTTGAAAATGAATTTTCCCTCATTATCTCTCCCCCTTAATATCTCTCCCTATATCTATCTCTCCCTTTATCTATCTCTCCCCCTTTTTGTCATAGCAAAAAGAAAGAAAAATAATAAAAAAATATGCTCCCCCTAAAATCATGGCTATGTGAGAACAAATAAAAATGCTCTATCCAACAAGAAACATGTTAGTACATGGGACTCATAGTACAAATTCATAAGACAATGTCCATAAAGAGTATGAAATGTTTAGGCATGCAAAGGACAAGGCTTATTTTCCTATACCAACTGTTTATAAATAATTTTGATACCAATTGTTGATAAGTAATTTTGCAAGAAGGTTCCAATTGGTAAATAATGAAGCAAGTTGTGTATAAATATCTACTAAGTTCTATGACTTGCTCATTTTAATCCTATCAAGCACCTAAGTATATCAATTGTTCGCTAAGGTCCAACTAAGGTGCAAAGTAATACATCATGATTATGAGCTGAAATTATATAACATATTATATGCATGTGCTCATAAATCACGTTCAAGCAAAAGTGTGCATAGAATTAAGACATATAGCAATTAACTACAAGTGCTAGCACACAAGGGTTTCATGCAAAAATATCCTAAATGAATTCTTCTCTATTTGTCATTTCAACCTAAGGAGCATGAGAAGTGTTGTCAATTTAAAGCTCAAACCAATTGGCAATTTAGATTTGGCTTACCAATTATTGAAAATATGGTTTCCAATGATACTAATTGTCATTTCAATCTAAATACCAATTGTTACTAATGGTTGACTTAGGCATTTTGCATGAATCCAATATTTATGTGTAGTGTGTTCATGTCAAGAAAATACTCATTCTAAGTATGCAAGAACACAACACATATCATCAAATATGCATATGGATCAATT
Organism: Heritiera fomes; assembly: GCA_032173925.1. Classification (NCBI taxonomy): domain Eukaryota; kingdom Viridiplantae; phylum Streptophyta; class Magnoliopsida; order Malvales; family Malvaceae; genus Heritiera; species Heritiera fomes. The sequence continues at coordinate 24,167,656 of JAPDPM010000015.1, forward strand.
AAACATTAGCACACTATCATAGAGTATTAATCCATATTCATATTCACAAAGTTATAACATACGGAAGATTTAAAAAATCAAGAAATTCAAGCAAACACATTTTCTTCCATGGTTTCAAGCACACAAATCCTATGCTCATTTTCTAATTCAAGTCCTTAACCAATTATGAGCAAGGAAATATTCAAATAATAAATGCATGGATATCAAGTTTGTTCAATTTTGCATTTATCTTTGAATGTTGGTGTTGTCATTAAGACCATAGTTCTTTAAGTACAAGGATGATAAGGTTTCATGCATTTGAACATTGAGGATCCATTTACCATCACAAATTATAGGTCAATGACTATTACCAATTGTTGAATTTACATTTGGAATCAATCCACTAGATGTAAAATTATCATGAAACCTAGTGTGGAATTGATAAATCAAGCCAAGAGACATAATCCTATAAGCATGCTTGACTAAGATGAACAAAAGATATGAAAAACACTCATTATGCACAAGTTCATCAAATTCTCAAATATATCCATAAATCATTGAAATAAATCTCAAAATTATGTTTAAGCATTCATTGAAAGTATATTTCAAGATTATTTCAAGATTTATGCAATTCATGCCTATTTTCAATGAGAAAAATGATTTTGCACTTGTGAGCTCAAGAAAAATGATATTGATCGTTGAAAGTGATACCATTTGTTGGAAATGATATTAATTGACGAAGGTGAGGCATGATATCAATGAAAAATGAATTTCCATACAAAAAAAATCATCAAAAAGAAGTTAAAACAATGAATTTTAAGTTGAGAAGAGAGAAAATATCAAAACAATGAAGAGTTCTTCTCAATTTCGATTGAAAACATGCAGGAGTGCCTTTTCTGGCCTGGGGGGATCGATCCTGCTACAGTGGGGATCGATCTCTCATATGCTTCCTGCAAATTCTGCAGTTGTTTTGACAGAAAATTGGACTTGTGAGGTACCAAAACTTCGTTTTTGAGTAATTTAAGTCCAAGTAAGGGTTTAAACATTTGTAAAACATGATTTTGGACTTGTATGAATGAAAAACATGAATCAAAAACCATTTTACAAAAGATTTTGCAATTTTTGAAGAATTTACACAATAAAATGCATTTTTGGCCTCAAAGGAGGTCATTTTAAGCATTATGCATATTTTGGCAAAAACAAAACATTAGAAACTACAAATATGCCAAAACAAACTTTTTCACATAGATTTTAAGCATATATAACATCAAAGCATACATCTTGTGAACAACATGCCATGATTTCCAACATACAAATTCTTCATTAATGCACATGACATGGCATTTTGCATATATGACATATTTGACAATTTTTGAGCAACTAAATATATTATCTAATCATATCAAACTTGCTCAAACTGTAGAAAACCAAAAATCATTTCAAAATCATAAATCATGCTTTTCATTCAATAATCCAATGCCTCAAGAACTATCCATCAACCAATCAACAATCATTCAACATGCCTTTTGCTCAATCATTCTACTTATAATGCATCAAGAATCATCAACCAAGTGATTCAATAAAACATATAAATAATTTTAGTAAAAATGAGTTTTGAAGAGATAGGATTTAAGCTTACAAAACTCCTTTGCTAGAGAATGCTTTGCCTTGAATAGTTGAGTCCACCTTGAGCTATCCTTTGAAGAATTGTTGTGATGGATCCTCAAGCTTTTTCTTTTTCTCATTGGCACAAGCAAACTCCATGGGCTATGTTGAGCATTTAAACTGCATTTTTTTCATTATATTCCCATGCTCTAACACTCCTACAACAAACACATTCAAGCATGCTTTGGTACCCAAATTTTCTTGGGTCCATGAGAGTTAGTGTTCACAATTTTAGATCCCTTAGGGATCCATTTCAAACATAATTCATCATTGTTTATAGCATGCTTTGGCACCCACATTTTTCTAACTACTCTTCCTCTAAATGTAGTTTTTCTATAAGTGCATGCTTGTGAGGTGTGGCCAATCCAATTGCAAAGTGAGCATGTGAGAGATGTATCATGCATAGAGTTTTTGCTCACTAGGAAGTTCTTAAGATGAGTTTCTTTTTGTTTTGCATTATAGCCTAACCCATCTTTGTCAAAGAAAGCTCTTTGGGTCTCTAACATATGATCTAATTTTTGTTGACCCATATAGAACCTAGTAAATGAGTTATGCAAATTTAAGTTCTTTTTATTCAACTCATTTATTTCTAGATTTGCTTCTTCTAACTTCTTCCCAAATTCAAGTTTGACATTTAATAGCATTTCATTTTCTATTTTCAATTTAGCAATGATTTTCTTATATTTGGAGTTCATGCATTGAAAATCATTAGCTAATTCATTAAAAACATTTTGTAGTTCATCAAATGTATAATCATCATCTTCACTAGAACTACAACTAGCCTCATCATCACTAATAGCCATAAAGCATGTGTAGGCTACCTCATCATCTATGTTTTCATCATCGGAGCTATCATTATCGCTCCATACAGCCACAAATGCTTTCTTCTTAGGTTTTCCATCCTTTTCTCTCCTACTTGACTCCCCTCTTTGATGTCTCCTATTATTTTCTTTTTCTTTCATTCTCATGAACCTATTAAATCTTTTGGCAAACATTGCCATTTCTTTTTCTTCCACATTTCCACTCTCATCACTATCATCTTCAATGACCTCATGAGTGGAAGACTTAAGTGCTACCCCTACTTTCTTTGAAGGCACTTCATTTCTTTTCAATTTCATCTCATATGTAAGTAGGGAGCCCATAAGCTCATCTAGAGACAAGGTATTTGGATCCTTAGACTCTTCTATTGCGGTTACCTTTGCCTCCCATGATTGTGGCAAGCTATTCAAGATTTTCTTCACCATTTCTACATTGGAATAGGTTTTGCCTAATGCCTTAAGTCCATTGATTATGTCATTAAATCTAGTGTACATATCACTCATGGACTCATTTTCTTTCATTCTAAAAAGCTCATAATCATATGTGAGCATTCCTACCTTAGTCTCTCTAACTTGATTGGTCCCTTTATGTGTGATGACTAGTTTGTCCCATATTTGCTTAGCATTTTCACATAGGGAGACTCTATTGTACTCATTAGGACCTAATGCACAAAAGAGGGTGTGCATAGCCTTGGCATTCAATTGTGCCAATCTCATGTCATTGGTGTCCCACTCATCTTCACTCTTAGGGACATCCTTTCCATCTACTTTCTTTATTGGGATTCTAGGGCCATTAACTATAATTCTCCACACTTCATAATCATTTGATTGTACAAATAACATCATTCTAGTTTTCCAATATGAATAATTCTCACCATTGAAGAGTGGAGGTCTAACTAATGATTGTCCCTCTTCTCCTAGGGGTGTGCCTATATTCAAGTGAGCCATTTAAGATCGTTTAGCTCGATAGATGTTAGTCTAATTCAATCTCGAGCACAAGCTCTGATACCAATTGTTGGCTCTTATAGGCAATACCGAGAGGGGGGTGAATCGGTTCTTAACTAACTATAAGCTCGTTTTGGGATTCTTCTAAATTCTCTAGCCTATATTAATAATTTCTAAGTTCTCTAGGCTAGACAAGCATGCAATTCAAGTTCAATGAAATAAACAGAATATAAGTGCAAGTAAATAAAGAGTAAGGAGAGAGAGATTTACACAATCGATTTATAGAGGTTCGGCTACCTTGCCTACGTCCTCCACCTTGAGACGCTCCCAAGGATTTTCCCCAAATTCACTATACTTGAATTTGTTACACTCCCGCTTTTCAAGGATCAAGAGAAACCTCTCTCTTTTTCTAGGCTCAAGAGTAACCTCCCTCTTTTTCTTAGGCTAAAGAGTAACCTCCCTCTTTTTCAAGGCTTAAGAGAAACCTCCCCTTTACAAGGAATGAAGTGAGTTTACAAATGAGTAATCAAAGAAAGCCTCTAGATAGGCAAGGGATTACAGAAATTAAGCACAAGGAAAAAGCCTATACAAGATTTGTGCTATTCTATACAAGGAATATGAGAGTGATAGAAAATGAAACTTTGTAGCTCTTGATTTGTTGTTTGAGGCTTGTAGATTTGAGGAATATGAGATTTGAAGTTGTTGAGTGGTTCCTCTCCCTTTCTTTAGCTTCTAAGCCTCTATTTATAGTCCCTTGGATGTATTCTAGCCGTTGGGTGGAGCCAAATCTCGGATATTACCGTTGTCTCACAAAAACTAGCCGTTATAGGCTATTTTCGAGCAAAGGGATCGATCCTGCTACAGTGGGGATCGATCCTGCTACAGTGGGGATCGATCCTTTTCTTCCAGAGGGCATTTTTCCTGCACTTTTGGGTTAGAAATGATATGACCTTTGATCCTAATTCAACCCAAAACATTTATAAGCTTTAAGGGAGTTTTTCTTGACTTTCTCAAATGAAAATATTGTCCAAGAAATCATCAAGTGATTTTCTAAAATGTTTATAAAGAATTAAGACCAATAAGAATATGCATCATTAAATTATGGTCTTAATGTTTGATATGAACACTTGAAATGTATTGAGAAAATCATGTGTGATAAGGCAAATTTACAATATGAATTAAAACATTAAAGCTTACTTAAGTTTTTGTCATTTCAAAATATATATTGCAATTTAAAGCTAACAGATTCTAAGATGAATTTCAAAAGTATAATTCCACATTCTACATTAAAACTATAGCAAACATGTATGACAAAGAAAATAGATACCTGAAATTTGGTCAAAGCTTCATTCAAATAGGGCCAAGGTTGAGTGCTATCAGTTTGGACATTTCTCCATGAATCCCCAAAAATTTTTTGATATTCATCTAGCACCTGCCAAACATTATCATTTGAAATTTATCAAACAAACACATAAATTTCACAACATCAAAGCAAAGAACAATGAAAAAAAGATGCATAACAATGTGATGATATGACCCACAGACTATTGGCATCATCTTACACTCATAAGGCACCACATAACAAAAACACACACACACAATGTCTTCCTCCACTCATCCATCTAGTTATCACTATTGGATAAAAGAGAAGGGCAAGCGAACCTCTAAATATCCATCCACAATACGAAAAAAACAGCACCATATTCAACATATGTGCCAAGTAACAAGAATAAACATGAGTGACACTAGTGAACATCAAACAAAAACTAATCATAGTTTAAAAGATTTCAACTTTTATTAATACTTTCTGTATAATTTCTTGAAGCATAGTAGGATGCCGAACCGACAGACAAACAAACACACCGAGGATAAACACGAGCGCTGAGGATGAATTACCAACTCAAGGCTAAAATGAGATGAACTACCAACTCAAGGCTAAAATAGAAAAGAAAACAAGAAAACCGAATAACAACACTATTAGACTTGGCTTAAGACACATCAAACTGATTAAGCAGGCTCATACCCTCCAGTATTGTTTCAGTACTTGCTCTTTTTGACTGGTAATATTAATTAATTATCGGGTAAGTCTGCTTTCATTTGCAAAATAAAAGAAAATCATGTTGCATTCATTATTGTTTGATTAACTTCAAAAAAAAAAGAAAATCCTAATGGGACTTAGCTCTAATTTCTAATCTAAAGAATTTCTACAACACAATTTTACATCTGTTCTTATATAAATATGGTTAACATATAAATAAAGACAAAATTATATTTCTTTTTTTATTTTAAAAGAAAAAATATCTTCCAAAATTATCTACACGGTGAAAGTAAAAGTATGTCGGACTTACAGATTTGCTTCTGTTGTAGCTCAAGTCCCTACATCAAAAAATAAAATAAAAAGAAAAATAAGAGAAGAAAAGGATCAGAATAATCAAAGAATGATCACTGGTAAAAAAAAAAGATGAGGAATTAAAACGCTTACTGAGATTTAGTTGAATCGAGCTTCAGTTGTCACGGAAGCTTCAAATGTTTACTGAGATTTAGTTGAATCGAGCGAAATCAAAGCTTTGGGGTGGATATCTCAGGTGCCACGAAAGCTTCAAATGCTGATGAAAATGAAAATCTCAGGTGCGAAAATGGAAATGGGATTGGGATTTTAGGTTTAGAAAACGAGGAAATGGGATTGGGATTTTAGGTTTAGAAACAAAGTTTTAGAAATGTATTTTTGCCATGGGTCGTAAATAGAGAAGGTTTAGAAACGGAGCTGCTGTAGTAGCTCAAAAAATTTAGAATAAATATTTTTATATTTTTATTTTAAAACATTAGAAACGCAGCTATTTGATTAACTTAACTGCATTTATCCATATAAACACCCCCATTTGCTAAAATTTACGGCATTTTAACTAAAAAATGCCGCGACCCGATAAAAACACGGCATTTAATGGCGTTTTTATAGAAAACGCCGCTAAATAAGTGCCGCAAAAACCTATTTTTGCTGTTGTGGGAAAGAAAAGCTTTACATGATAATTTATAAAGGTTCGGCTCCCAACCTACGTCATTTACCATGAGTTCCTCTTAAGGATTTTCACCAAATTCACTACTTAAAGATGGTACACAACCTCTCCCTATAGATATCATGTTTTGTCCGGGTCTTAACTTATGAAAATAATTAGTAGAGTTAGGTGACATTGAATTTAATTTAACAATTTAGATTAGGATAATTATTTAATAATAGGATTATTAGAATTAGGCTAAAATTAAATTAAGATTTTCTAGATTTAGAATTAACATTAATTAGGAATTTAGAATTAAAATAGGATTTAGGAATTAAAAAAAAGAGATAAGAAAATAAAATAAAATTAGTTTTAGGATCAGATAATTATATTATTAAAATTTTTCTAGGATGATTATTAGAATTTATTAATAGAAGAGTTATTATTAGATTAATATTAAATTCAATAGGGTTAGATTAGGATTAACATAAGAATAAAATAGATAAAATATGAGATAATTAATAGAATAGGTATAGTTGTATTAGGACTCTAACAAATTTTTGACTATAAAAAGGATTAAACCTCATGATGATGAAGGGACACAATCAAGCACCTTAACCTCTGATTTCCACTCTTAGTCACCAGCCACCGGAGCTGCAGCTAATACCAAACACCCTCATCAGCTTCCTCCAGCTTTCATCATCCCAAGCTGAGACCATCATCATCCTCGCCAGTGTCTGCCCTGCACTGAACCGTTCAGAGCTGTTCATCTATGCCTTGCACATCGCCCATGCTGCCCTCGCAAGTCGCATCATAGCTGCACTGCACTACCTGTTGTTTTCATCGCCAGCAACGGGAACTGCAACACAATGTTAAAACATCCCAAGCTACTGCAAGGCTTTGCTGCGCCTTCGTCAGTACAGATTGCTCCTGCGCTTCTGCCTGCTGAACTACTTCAACCAAACCGGCTTACAGCACCACTGAATCCACAGTCTCAGGCTCCTCTGCTGTTTTCACTCCTGCTTGCTTTGTCCCTGCCAATTTGCTCTGCACCAATATCACCATCATCACGTGGGGCTAATCATTTGTTGCAAGCTACTTGAAACGTGAACTACTACAACTAAGAAAAGAGAAAGAAAGAAAGACAAGTACAGGTTTGTATATATATACTTAATGATAAAACTAATGAATTAACGTTGAAATTAATAATTTGTATAATATATTAAATTAATAAATATTTGCATGATGTTTTAATAATTTAACACTAATATCTAACTTGATTTAATCATTTTAATTGTATAAGATAATGTATAGAATGGATAAAAATTGATTTTAATAATTTACATGGTAATTTGATTTGTATTTAAAAATAATTTGTACATTGGTTAACTAATTTAATAGTAATTTAATGGTTTAATATTAATTAAATAATTGTGGATTTATTTGCATGACTTGTATGATTAGATTGATTTTGCATAATTTGATTTTTTTTTATTAATATATATTGAATAATTAATCTATTTGCTGATATGAATTAGTATGAATTAAATATAGTTCATAGGTTTTGGGATGTAATTAGTTAATTTAGTTTAGGATATATGATAAATAGATTGCAAATTAGCATGATGAATATAAGATAAATAAATAAATAAATAAATAAAATACAAAAATTAGATAGAAGTAGTTAAATTATAAAGATGAATGCAAATTATCGGATGATAAAATTTCGAATGTCACGAATAGTTGCTATTTTGAAAATTCCTAGGTGAGAATATTTGCTTTAAATTTTGCCAACATGATGGAAGATTTAAGGTAAGTGTTCAATAATCAATATTTATTTCTAAAAATATAAATATAGATATCAATAATTAATATTTATTTAAATAACAAAATAAAATATAAATAAATATTAATAATAAGAAATTAGTGAATAATGATTTATAAAAATAAATAAATAATAATAATAAGTTGAGAATAAGTGGGGACTATCCCGATGATGGAATTATAAGATGTCACAAATTATTGACATTTTTAAAATTCTTAAGTGAGATGTTTTCTTTAAAATTTGCTAGCATGATAGAAGATTTAAAGAAAATTTTCAATAAAAATAAGCAACATTTATTTTCAAAAATAAATAATCTTAAACCAAAATAAAAATAAAACTTAGGAAAAAATAATAAAAATAGGAAAATTAAATTGAAAAATAAAGATATGATAAAATAAAGATAATATATAAGATAGGAACATAAGATAGGAATGAGAGATAGGAAATAAAATTAGGATATGTCATAAGAAATTAACGAATCGGACAACGAAGCCTCTTCGAGAAAGACGAATGGGATTTTTGGATACTCTTGAGGTGAGGATGAAATTTAAGAAATTTCGCCAACATGATGGAGAGTTTCTTAGAGATTGTCCAATATTTAAATATTTGAATTTAACAAGATTAAAGACCATTTAATTAAGAATTTTTTAGGATATCACAAAATTAGTTGGTACCATTTTAGGATGGGCGTTGTAGGGGTGCTAATCCTTCCTCACACATAATCGCACTCCAGAATCTAAAAATCTTTGAACGTAGACCAAACTTTATCCTTAATTTGAATAGGTGACCAATCACACCTTTGGTTTGAATGGTTGGTGGCGACTTATTAAATTTAAGTCTAACGGGTTAGGTTCTAGGACTTGACACATTATGACACTCCCTTTTATAGATTCAATGAGAAAACCTTCTTTTTTACCAAGGCTAAATGATAACCTTACCACTTCTTTTTTACAAGATCAATGAACAAACCTACACCTTCCCTTTTGCAGGCTAAGGGAAGTAACTTTTACAAGTGTTCTTTTTCTTTGGTTGAAAGAACAAACTTTACAATAGCTTCTTTTTCTGGTTTAAGAAGCAAACTATAAGCTACTCCACCTCACTTTACAAACATGCACTCTAGGGAACTCTTCCCTTTTACAATTTCAAGTATGGGCTAGCAAGATGGTTAAGAAATGCCTCTACTAAGGCTGGTTAACACTTTTTAGCTCTGGTGAAGGAATCTTGTTGAGACAATGAATATGAAAGTGATGCTTTTCTCTTCTATTTCCTTTTCTCGCATGAAGCTTTAGAAATGTTTATAACTTTTGACATGAAATTTTAGGTCTTTTTAGTTTTGCTTCTAAGCTTCTTGCTTTTATAGCTTTGTTTAGGTCTTTAGTTGTGGAGATGGAATTCCTTATGATCTTCCCGTTGGTAGATACAAAAATTTGACCATTGGAGCTTGACAAGCTTGGAATATCTTGACACTATTAGTATATGTCCTAGAGCCAACTCCCTTGGTGAGAGGCATAATACCATAATAAAATATTATCACTTAAGGTGTGTTTGGATGAGGGATTTCAAGGAGAAAAATCATTTCAATCGGGATATTTAAAAGTCCAAAATCCAAATTCCTTATCTGGAAAATTTTTTTTGAAGAATTTCAAAATTTAGGAGATATTTCAAAAGGGAATTTGGGATACTCAAATTCCTTCTTGAAAATTCACTTAAAGATGTAATTTTTCAAAATTCCTTCCATTGTTCTATACTTTATTAGACATAGCCCACTATTAAATATAAAATTAAAAGCAAAAACATATTATTTTATTTAAATTTAATATATATTTTATATTATTAATAATATTTACATTTTTTTTACAAGTCTAATGATACCCATATTGTATATTTTATTTGATATTTTACTTTTTAATATACAATATTATTATTTTTCTTTTATAATTATTTTTTATTTTTTTAAATTCTAATATTCAAAAATTCTTTCTAAAAATTAATTACCCAAACAAGTTAATTATAAAGACTAGCATTTTAAAATGATAAATTTTGAAATACTTTTATTTTAAAATAATTCAAAATTTTAAATTTTCCATCCAAACATACTCTTAGCCTATGTTTGGATAGATAATAGTAAAGGAAAGGAAAGGAAAGGATAGATAGTAGTAAAGGAAAGGAAAGAAAAGAAAAGGAAATGAATATAAAGTAAAGGAAAGGAAAGGAAAAGAAAGGCTACATGTATCTTTTGTTTTGATAGCTAAAAATTAATAAGGGAAAGGAAAGGAAAGTAATATTAAGAAATCTTGTTTGGTTAAGCAGTGGAAAAGTAAAGAAAAGAATTAACTATAATGTTTTTTCCAATTATAACCTTTTGTTTTTAATAGATTGGACTATATATATATATGTGTTTTATCTAGAGAACATGTTAACTCATAAAACAAAGGCGGCTATATGCTGACCGACTTTGAGCAGTGTACTCTAACAAAGATATTTTGGCTTGTCACATCGTATGAATAGTGAATAAATAAAATATATCAAAATTTGTTTGTCAGAAAAAATGATAACATTAGAACATGTCAACCTGAAACATTCATTGAAATCTTCAATGACGACATTAGAACATGCTCAAGAATGATATAATAAATTTTAAAAAAAATTATAACAAGCACCAAATTTGTTCATAATAAAACATAATAAGCTATCAATTATAATTCATAATTAAATAGTACGTAGATCAATAAAATAATTTATTTTGTCCAACACAAACTTATTCTATCAAGATAAAAAAAACACTAATATTTCATCTTGATAAAAACAATTTATTTCAACAAATTAAAACTTATGTAGCAAAAATATTCCCAATGTCTTCAATGGCTTGAGGAACCAAAAACCAACTTTTCAACTACTTCCTTTCTTTTCTCCCATGGGCATCTAAGTACTACTTTTACTTTCTCAAGATTATCAATAAAGTAAAGGTATGCATCGGTGATTAATTGTGAGTCAATACCTATCTTCTCCAAAAGATTCCAAATTTCATTCTATGACATTGGAACAGCGTGACTGTTGATCTTTTTATACGTAGCATTTCCAGCAGCAAGTGCTTTAGCAACCATTTCAAACCCCTCACGAAAAAGTTCACTGTCTTTGTCATCTTTTGATTTTTTAGCTTTTTTATTTGTTGAAGTACTCGGAATATCGATAGGAGTTCCAGTAGGAGCCCTAGGGAACGTCATGATATCAATGTACTCATCACCTAAAGCATCAAAATTCTCCAATGTTACATCGTTTTGAGAGATCAAATTATCAATATCATCAATCTTCTCTTTTAGCTCCTCGTTTATCCCAGAAGACTGTTTTCGTTTTCTCATTTCTATTGCAGTCTCAGCATGCTCTCCAGTGGCTCGATCATTTCCATAAAGAACCACCATCTTATCATAATTTGGAATGGATTTAGTCATCCACTCCTGGGCCTGAGGATGTGCCTAAAAAATTTATAAGTAATGCATTGTAAGAAAATAAATATTAAAATAATAGTTAAATTTATAATTTTTAAAATATAGTTTTATTAAAATTTACCTCAATCAATCTCTGCCAAACTTCAGGTTCAGCACCCCATAACTTGGTAATTGGATTCCAAGAAAATCCACTCATGCCTTGCTTGAATAAGTCATAACATTTTGAGAAAGTGGTTTTTATAGTCTTCCAACGATTTTTCACTTTTTCCTTTTCTATGTCTCTCGCACATTTTTCTTTTAGCTCAATGACTATTATCATAGGCATGTGTAGTGAAAGTTCCATTTACCCTGTTTCCCAAATTGTGTTGATGTAAAAATGCATCAACAAGAGCATCATCCATCGTTGGTGTCCATGTCAAAACATCATCCTTATTTGTGCCTTTGTTACTTTCATTAGTAGTAACCACTTTTTTCTTTCTCGGCATAGTTAAATCTACATATTCACATGAAATATGCAAAATATTAAAATAAAAATAACATATATAATCATTGAAAATAAGTACTTTAATTGTTCAAATGAAATAACAATATTTAGATAATCAAAGAACTTCATAAAGTCTCTCTAATAAAACAAATATAAATTCATGAAAACCTACAAACATTGATAACCATTTAATTTCTATAATCTATCCACATATCATTAGCTATAGAATCTCTTATTTGTTCTCCTCGAGCAACATCTTCATTATCATTTCTAGGAGCACAATACTCTTGTTCAACAGGTCCAACATTTAGTTCACGATCAACCCATCAATAAGAGAATCATCGGGATATACAGTCATTAGGTAATTATGTAGAATACAACATGCTACAATTATTACTTTTTGGGTTCGGATTCCATATGTTGGTATATTTGCGCATACTATAATAGGAAATCTTTTTTTCAAAACACCGAATGCTCTCTCAATTGCATTACCCAAAGATGCATGCCTAAGATTGAATAATTCTGAGAATTTCTTGATGGATTATTTGAATATTCTTTTAAATGGTAGCGCACTCCTCTGTATGGTGCAATCAATCCGCTTCTCAACATAATTCCAGCATCAACAAGATAATATTTACATATTCAAAATTATAACCATATCACTATTTTTAGAGTTTATAAGTAATTAAATCAAGTACAATATATTATAGTCATTACCTTCTGGAATAATAAACTTATCTTCCCTTGACAATGTATTTTTAATAATTCTTGAGTCAGATGCAGTACCTCCCCATCCAGGTAATACATAAGTGAATTTTAAATCAAATGAACATGCTGCCAAAACATTTTGTGTTGGATACTCTTTTTTGCCACGATATTTCGGAGCATCTGCATTTGAAACCTTCACTCTAATATGTGTTCCATCAATAGCTCCTACACAATCCTGATGTTGATTTTATCTATTAATATTTATTCGAATATTAACAAACTTTTGATTAAATTAAAGTAACTAACATTTCTTACCTTAAAGTAAGGGTAGAATCTATTGCTTTCAAGTATCTCGGCTGGAATACATGAGCCATTTGGTTGTTTAAGGAATCTCTCCTCCAACTCTACTATAGTTCTTAAAATATGATGTAAATGACGACTAGTTGTTTCTCCCGAACGTCTAAACCAAAACTGTATTTCTCTATTTTTTGCATGATGTGACAAGATATAAAGGGTTTTAACAACTTGCTCTTCCACACTAACTCTTCTTGTTGGTTCTAGGCCACCATATCTTCTTAGCATTGCACATAAATCAAGAAAAGATCTAGGTCCCATTCTTACAATATTTCGACTTCTCTCAGAACTAACAATTTGATTCATTATTTCATCTCTAACCCTATCTCTTTCTAGGCTCATACAATGATCAATAACTTCTCTTCAGGGTAGTTTTTGTCACATATACCAGTAAACAGCTAAACACATAATGTAGACAACTGCCCTTCAACGATTTTCTCTCCACAAATACTCAACCATTGTCTCATTTCTTTCTCTATCCATCTATGATAAATGAGTAATAACATTAATAAAAATTAAATGTAAAATTAATGAGACAAACATAATACTTGAAAATCTCAGCAATTTCACCACAAAAAAGTTTGTTCAAAGGCTGGAAAGTCATTAGTTCATGCAAGGTTAAGGGTTTTGTGGGTGACTTACATAATAATAATAATAATAATAATAATAATAATAATAATAATAATAATAATAATAATAATAATAATAATAAAGTCTTACGCTTTTTAAAATTATCAAACAAAACTGTATCTCTTTGTTTTAATATCAAACTAAGCCCAATCTATAGACCTCAATTGCAGTTTTTATATCTATAGAAATATTATGCTTTTCAATATTTAAAATTATAAAAAGTTAAATCTTAATCATTTAAATTAAATATTTAATTGTTTTACATGCTACTGTTATTTTATTTTTTATGTGAGTAATTAATATATAAAAACAAACAAAATCGAAACAGCATTTTCAATGATCCTTACTTTTCATCGTTGAACTAATCATGAGCAAAAAGCTAAAAGGCTAAAAGGCTATGAGAAGGTGTTACAGGAGATTGTAAAAGCAATTAAATCTGGGAGCTGATGTTTTACTTTGAAGTGTAAATAATTAGCTTATTTATCCAATTTGGATCCTTCAAATTATATATTTAGCAGTGCTTTAATCATTGTTAGCTGTAATAAACAATAAATGAATGAACACAAGTTACACAACGGAACAGACATAAGTACTCCATGAGAACTTTTGATTGAGGAAGATTTTTTGAATGATCATGTCTGAGAGAAAAGTGTCCTAGCATGATGTCATATTCTTAATTTCTCACCGCACTTCACTGTTTGCAAATACAGTTGCAAATACAGTCTGTGAAAGAGAGTTTTCTTCAGACATGAGGAAAAGGCTAAAAAGCTTTTACTTTGGAATAAAGGGATACGGTTTCACCTTCCACAAACTGCTTTAAACGTAACAAAAAAAAAGAACTCATTGAAATCATGGCAGCCTTTGATTATAGCCTATGTACTATGGCTTAACAAAATCAACGAAACAAGTTTCTTGATTTGACTAATCAAAACATCATAAATTGCAAGCAAATAGTAAATAAAAAAAACACAAACAAGACAAAATATATAATATTACAATAATCACATAGAAGTAAAAATTTCATTGATAGAGATAAAACCTAATGATGATAAGAACAATTTTCTTCTTCTTTGTAGGCAGGCACTACGCAGCACTCTCTTTTTTTCTTTGAAAGTAGTATGTTCAGTTAGGTTAAACAATAAAGATATAAAAAGGTTAAAATTGATATTTTACATGATAAAATTTTTTTCACGTTTCCTTTCCTCTCTGTTTACCCCAATTTGAGGTATTAAAAAACTGAATAAGTCAAGGAAAAGTAAGGGATATTCACTCCCCCTCCCTTTCCTTTCCCTAGATAAAATTTTTTTTCCAAACAAAAGAAAGGTTTTCAACCTCCCCTTATTTTCCTTCCCTTCCCTTTCCTTTCCTTTCTTTTCCCTACCTCCGATCCAAACATAGTATTAGAGTAATAACATGAAAGGTTATCATCTATAATAAAAGAATTCTCAATTTAAATTTCAAATTTAGCATCAAAAGCAAAACATAAACTAATGGGCCAACTGTCACCAAAAAAAAAATTAATCGGCCAATAAAATAGCAGAGTTCCATAAGCCCGAATAAATTATATGTTAAAAAAGTTCTGACCATTTATTGAACAAAAATAGGAAGCGATTGCTCGTATAGTTGAGACCCATTGTAAATATAAACATGCATGGTTTGCTAAATAAAGAAAAAACAAAATGTCACGATGTTGCTACCGAGCCAGATTCAAAGCGCTAGCTCTGTTGTCTAGCAAGGCCGACTTAATTCTTTTGAGGTACAATAGAAAACCAATGGCAGATAGCCCGCTTTATCAGCCTCCGACTGGTTCACTGTGCTCGCTTTTCTTACTTTTCCTCGGCTATAATGTATTTAAGATAATGCCAAAACCTTAGGAATTTGCCAATTTGTACTGCTTTGGCTAATGCGGCTCAACACAGGAGGAAGCTTCAGTGCTTGGAATACTGTCCCGAGTCCAAGATAAGACTTAAATAACTTTACCCCACAAATATTTTACGTGTCACTTCTCCCATTGGCCACATTTTCCAACTATTCCACCAACGGATACTTGACAATTAACAGCTGCTTTCTTCCTCTCAGTCTTTACCCTCTTTTCTTCCTTCCCGAGCGTCCATTTCACCCCCAACCATCCTCGTGATCATCGACCACAAATCCGAAGCTTTTTCCAGCCATATCTCCTAATTTCACTTATCTGGGAAATCCCGTTTCTTTTAATGAACCAATTGACCTTTGCTGATGGCCAAGGAAATGTTTCTTTTGCCTAATTAGAGAGAAGTTCACCGGAGAAATGGAAGATCAAGCTGAGAATCAAAGCATTAGCTATAAGAATGGTTCAAGGAAAATCATTTTTGGCAAGTACGAGATGGGGAGAGTTTTAGGCCAAGGCACCTTTGCCAAGGTCTATTACGGAAAAAACATGGCAACCCTAGAAAGTGTTGCCATCAAAGTTATCAACAAAGACCAAGTCAAGAAAGAAGGTTTGATTGAGCAAATAAAGCGAGAAATTGAAATCATGAGGTTGGTACGTCACCCCAATGTTGTTGAGCTAAAAGAAGTTATGGCAACCAAAGCAAGAATCTTTTTCGTAATGGAATATGTCAAAGGAGGTGAATTGTTTGCTAAGGTAGCTAGAGGAAAGTTGAAGGAAGATTCAGCAAGGAAATACTTTCAGCAATTGGTTAGTTCAGTAGACTTTTGTCACAGTCGTGGCGTGTTCCATCGTGATCTGAAGCCAGAGAATTTGCTCTTGGACGAGAATGAAAACTTGAAAGTCACTGATTTTGGCCTCTCTGCTTTGCCTGAGCAGCTTCGCAACGACGGTTTGCTGCACACGCAATGTGGGACTCCAGCTTATGTTGCCCCAGAGGTATTGAGGAAGAAAGGGTACGACGGAGCGAAAGCTGACATTTGGTCTTGTGGGGTTATTCTGTTTGTTTTGCTCACAGGGTATTTGCCTTTCCAAGCTGAAAATGTTATGAAGATGTACAGGAAAGTTTTAAAGGCAGAATACGAGTTTCCGCCCTGGATTTCAAACGATGCAAGGAGATTAATTTCGAAGCTCCTCGTAGCTGACCCTGAAAAGAGGATTACATTTCCAGGGATCATGCGAAATTCCTGGTTCCGAAAGGGGTTTTCGAAGCCTATTCCGGTTTCAGTTGCAGAGGAGTCGGTAGAAAATGGCGAAAAGGATGTGATGGAGAGCAATGGAGAGCTGGAAATGGTGACAACTAAATCATCTCTACGTTTTTTCAACGCCTTTGAATTTATATCATCAATGTCATCAGGTTTTGATTTGTCAAATTTGTTCGAGAATAAAAGGAAGCTACCTTCTATGTTCACTTCGAAATGCTCAGCTTCAGCAATCCTGGCAAGGCTTGAATCTATGGTAAAGAAGCTGAATTTTAGGATGTTAAGTATGAAGGAATCCAAGGTTAAAATGCAAGGGAAAGTGGAGGGACGGAAAGGGAAATTAGCAGTGACTGCGGAGGTCTTCGAGGTGGCGCCGGAGTTAACGGTGGTGGAGCTCTCGAAGTCCGCCGGTGACACTCTTGAGTACAACAAGTTTTTTGAGGAAAATTTGAGGCCAGCCCTTGAGGACATAGTTTGGAGTTGGCAAGGCGAAAATAACTATCACTAATTGCATTCTACTTGCTGACCTGGAGAAGCAGTTTCTTCCCATTGGAACTGTAATAAGAAGTGTTGTTCAAATAAAACATTTATAAAAGTATCGTTAGGATAAGTTAAATTAACATTTAGCAAACTATACAATGTTAAAAATTATTTTATAGAATTTTTTATATTTTTAATAAATGAAAAAAATAAAACAATAAATTTTATTAAACTAAATTACAAACTTTTAAATTAAACAAATAAATAAAACAAAATAAAAAATTTGCTAATTAAAGCAAAAAATGAAATAAAAAAATGCACAAAACAAATAAATCATTGTGAAATAATATGATTTTTTTTAATTTTGTAAATTATTGAAAAACAAAGTGAAAATCTAAAAAATATATATATCATTTTTTCGAAAAACTTTAATTTATAGTTTCATAAAAAAATCAAATTTACTTTACGTATAAGTTAAAATTTTTAAAATTTAGAAAGCTCAACGCATGGATTTTACTTCTAAAGTAGATAATCTCTTATATAAGGTAGACCGAACATGCATTTATTATCTTCAGAGAAGCTCTACCAAGTATAATAGCAAATAACTGTTCCTCGACAAGCCCCTTTTAATTTTATTTATTTATATATTAGATCATTCTGTGTGTATGTTATACCCCTTTACCTGCTTTTCTCTTCCAACGTGGTACGTGGAATTGGATCGTTGATAGTTAGTTGGACTCCACAGGATAGCAAATGCACGTCGCAATATATATTTTGAGGTATAGTCAAATGAAATCTGTACATTATGATTATATGTAGATGAGTTATCATAATTACTGGTTAGAGAATAAGAAGATTTCGCTACAGTATTTTTATGGGTTTCAATGACTAGTTACATTTTTCAATGACTAGTTGCATTGTAACGCATTTTTTGGACTAAGCGAAAAATACGTTAAATTAAATATTTAAACATGATATAAATTTTGAAATTGTTATTATTGGAATGATTTTATCATTTATTATTTTCGACTAAAATAGGATTGGTTTTGAATGGTAAAACGGATATGAATATCTATGATTACAAAAAAAAAAACACAAGTCAATAATTATAACCAAAACAATTAAGCTAAACCAATCTATCGAGCCATAAGATAAATCAACGAATAATACGTAGGTAATAATACACAAAGTAAAACGACATCAAACATAATACAAAAAACTCTCCAATATGGAGAGAAAAAATCAAATAAAATAAAAATTCACTATAAGAAATAAGCAATTATAAAATTTTAGTAAACCCTAACAATACATTTGGATGAGGGATTTTGATATTTTAAGGAATTTCAAAATGAAAGCATTTCAAAATACATTAATTTAAAAAACTAGCATTTGTAATTGTACTGTGGGGATAAAAAATTTTTAGAAACAAAATTTGACTACTAGAATTTGATGACATAAAAAATTAATTACAAAATAAATATAATGATATTATATAAAATAAAAT
Organism: Heritiera fomes; assembly: GCA_032173925.1. Classification (NCBI taxonomy): domain Eukaryota; kingdom Viridiplantae; phylum Streptophyta; class Magnoliopsida; order Malvales; family Malvaceae; genus Heritiera; species Heritiera fomes. Next base: position 24,186,616 of record JAPDPM010000015.1, read on the forward strand.
ATGTAACATGGGTATCATTAAATTTGTAAAAATGTCCAAATATTATTAATAATATGAAAAAGATAAAATATACGTTAGAGTTGAATAAAATGATATTTCTTTTTTTTTTAAGCTTCGTATCTAATGGTGGGTTATGTATAATTAAGTAAGGCTAGCTTTAGAGGAACTTTGAAAACCAACTTTTTTAGGTAGATTTTCAATAAGGATTTCTAATATCTCAAATTTTCTTTTAAATTTCTATTAAATTTTGAAATTTTTCAAACCTTTTTTTAGTAAAAAAGGAAATTAAATTTTAAAATTTTAAATATTTTTATTGAAATGAATTTCTCTTTAAAAATCTCTCATTCAAACTAATCTTAAATCTTTTTGTTCAATACTTTCCAATAATCGGTCTAAAACAAAATCGTTCACTTTCTTGGATTCACTAAAGCTGTCTAAATGGATTCGGGTCCGTGGGCCGACCTATTTATTCGCGTTTTTTTGAGAGTTTCATCTTTAAAATGTAAGCCTCTGTACATGGAGATATAACAGACCCGATCTATTTGATCCGCGATCCACGTTTTCCAAACCTACGAGTTCACGAGCTTACCTACGTTTTTTGTAATGACTTTAATACTATTTGTAAGCCCAATAATAAAAATTCCAACTCTACTGAATTAAATAAATACAAATCCAATTAAATGAAAAGACATTCAAGCACCCAATTAAACATAGGAGTGTAAAACGGATTGAAGCATGTGGATCGATCTGTTAAATTTATAGGCTTTTTAAGGGTCGGTTATATTTTTTTACGGATTGCCCTCGTAGGTCGGTTCACACAACTCACGGGACGGTCCGTTTAGACCTTTTTTAATTTTTATATAATTAGTTTTTTAATTATATTGTTAATGTATTTTTATTTCTTACAAAATAATACATGACATGATTTTATTGTATTCTAGCAAAAAAATGAATTCATGTAATTTTACTTTGAATTTAAACCATGACATTATATGTATGATAGTGAAAAAATGTTAGAAGATTTTAATGTTTAATAAAAATTTATGTTTTTTCAAGATTGTAATTATTTATTTTAAAATATTGTAAGTGAATTGTAATTGTATTTAGATTATATTTATATATGAATTTTAATGATTTTTTAAAAATTTTTTTATTTTTTTTAAAAAATACTTGACTTGTAGACCAATCCGATCCATATTAAAAATAGACCAAACATATAAAATTTAGCCCGTTTAAAAATCGTCACGCCTGTTTTACACCCTAATTAAATATTAGCCCAAAATGACTAAAACCAAACCATTTTTTATTTATTTTGCTAAAGCCCGAAATGGCTAAACCCATAATTGTTTACCACGTGCTTGGCATTCGGACCACCCAAACCCCACAACCCACCCACTCCTTATTCGCTTTAATTTTATTCATTTTATTTTGGCTAAAATATTAAAAAAAACCCTTAAACTTTATTACTTTATTTAAATAAGCTTTTATACTTTTATTACATCTAGATAAATTCTTAATATTTAATTTGAATATAAATAAACCCTTAAACTTTAATTTATACCTATATAAGAGCTCAACATTTGATTTGCACCTAAATGAGCTCCTAACATATATCAGTCTTCTATACGTGTGAACAATTAGTTTCTTCGATTGGGTTTAAAATCAAAATTTCGACCTAAAAACTGTCGGTTAGGTATAATATATATAACATAAATAATCAATATAATATACCATACAATATTTAATTATTTATATTATATATTTTAAAAAAAAGTTGAATAATTCAGTTGCTTTAATTTGTAATTTTAAACATTGATTTAATCGAATAAATTGACTTATAAAAATTCACTTAAACCTAAAAGCGACTTAATTGAATTGAATTAACTGAATTTTGATTAATTAAGTCAATTTGTATAAGCTTTTACTCATCTATAATCTTTTATTTTAAATAAGGATTTATTTAAGTACAAATAAAATGATAAGGTTTTATTTGGGTACAATAATAGTATAGAAACTTATTTTTAAAAAATAAAATAGTTCAAGGCTTTTTTAACATTTTAGCCTTCAATCGACTCACCTTTGTTTCACCAATCACCGAAATTCACACTTTCTTCGATCTTCACACGTCCCTGTTTCCTGCCGTCTTGCGTCCACCATCCAACATCCCCGTCTGCCTTAGTCCTTGCTTGTGTGCGGCGTCCAGCTAGCGTCTCTATTTATATGCTGCATTCTTGCTTAGTGAGTTTCTCATTTATTTTGGGTTTTGATTTTCCTATTTATCTTCTTTAGGTTTTATTTTTTAAAGTAGATGTCATGTTGATTAGGTTTTATATTTTAGTTTAGTTGTTAATTTAATTGTTGTCCATTATTTTCTAGTGTTTTAATTTTTTTTAAATATTTGTAGAAGCCATGGATTTCGAAATTTTATATGAGAGCAGTGTTAATGAACAAATAATGAGAAGATTAAAAGATTATGTTGCCCAAGTGAATCTCAAAAGCTTTTATACTAGAGAGGTCGACCATAACCATCAAGCGTTCAGCCTTTAATAGTATCCACATGAACTGCAAAAAGTAAATCTTATTTTGTTAGTGTTCTTTCTTCTTCAAGAAAACACAAAATGAAAAAGAGAGAAATGTTCTAGGTCGAAAACCCCTTAAGCTATGTGAGGGTAGTGATTCAAAAGTTTCAGCCTTGAACTAAAATAATATAATGAATTTTTCTTCTTACTTGCACTTACATTGTGGCTGCCCCCTTTATTATATTTCTTATATAATGTGGCAACCTTAATGTTAAAACCATAAAGAAGAGTGGCCACCCTATTACCCATCATGCATGTGCAAGAGCCCCTTGTTATAACATTAAATAAGTGCCGTTAACCCTTCTTCTTCAAGATACAGAGCTGTCACTTAATTTCCTTAGTCTCAATTTAATTTAATAATTATATTCTGAATTTTGCCCATCATAATATCACATTTTAATTATTATTTTACAACTCTATTGTGTGAGACCTATTAGGTTCCAAAACAAGTTGGCAATATTTATGAATTATATCCTAAAACTAATTAGGACTGACTGAATTAAACATCTTTTAATTCATCAGTGGATCTAGCTCATTTGTATTCATCATCAATTAATTTTCAATTGAACAAATTCAATATATTCAGATTGTGACTAGCCATTAGCAATCATTGCACAACCTTGATTACATTAAGGAAGAGTCATAGTGAAATGAAGAACCTATATATATATATATATATATTTATATATATATAGCTTTCCATATAATTCAACCATTTTATCTTTATATCCTGATTCGACATAAAGCTTGGAGTACTGTTTACTCTATTATTGTTTAATCTTATTATTTTTTATCTTATGTAATTAACTTATATTGATAAGATTTGAAAATTCTCAATATAATCTTTTTATGCCTTGGTGAAGGACTTAAGTTAATCTACTACTAATTAAAGGCCTTAAGATATATTCCCCAATGTTCACTTAAGGTGATGAATCCTATCTTGGTCACACATATATCTCCATGCAATTACCACTATACCTAATTCATCCTAGTTGGCAATCCTTTATAGGAATTCGTAGAGAATTGTCAAAGTATAGTATTAATCACATAAGCTAGTTTGTGATCTCAAGTTTGAGGATCACTTATACAATTGTCACTTGAGAAGATAATCCATAGACACTTAAATGAATATACCAAGTGGATTTCTAAATGTGGGTTAATTTAGTGAACTTATCCTTTCAAACAAATATTTATAATGTTAGTCTAAGCATATCAATGCTTCAGCTAATGAGATCAGCTGCTTATTTTCTTAAAGTAAAGACATAACACTACACTAGTCTCAATGACATTTATAATATTTCATTTTCTTGACAATGCTTGACCAAGAACAGTTTTAGAAACATTACACTTTTATGCAATAAGGATATCATAATATAACCACCTTATAGTTCCCTTTCCAAAATATATTTTGTTTCGAGGGCCTTATCATAAGCAAGTATTAATAGTTAAAATCCATATGCTTTGTAGATAAAGAATAATGTCTATATTAAATGATAGTTTCAAAACAATTAATGTTCAAATATCCAAAACTAAAATGTTCGGATTGACTATAGAGCATAGCCATATACCAACATTCTTCCATTTGCATTAAAACCAATCACCTATACTCCTTATGCCAATGACTAGCATAAAACGATCAAGTGATTTATGGAAAAGTGTCTTAGTTAGAGGATTCGCTATATTATCCTTTGTAGGCATTCGTTCCATTTTTATATCCTCTCTTTGAATGATCTCTTTAGTCAAATGATATGGCCTCAATACATGTTTAGATCATTGGTGAGATCAAGGTTTCTTTGCTTTTGCAATGCTCTATTGTTGTCATAATACAATGTTATTGGATCAACAATGCTTAGAACCATGCCTAGTTCAATAATGAACTTCTTGATCAAATTATCTCTTTTGCTGCCTCCGATGCTGAGTTGTGTTTTTCTTTGATTTTAGAATTTGTAGTTGTTTCCTATTTGGAACTTTTCCTATAGATTGCATCTCCATTTAGAGTAAATATAACCAATTTGCAATTTGTAATCATCCTTGTCAAACTGAGAAATCGCATTCGAATAACCCTTTACTTGGAGTTCTAATCTACCATAAACTAGAAAAGCGTATTTAGTTTTTCTCAAGTACTTCGAGATGCCTTTAACGTCTATCAAATGTTTATTTCCTTGATGTGCTTTGTATCTGCTTGTAACACTTAAAGCATATAATACATCTAGCCTAGTGCATAACATGGCATACATAATGGATCTTATTACCAAGGCATAGGGTATTCAAACCAATATCTCTTTTTTCTTCTTTTGTTTTAGGACACATATTTTTCGAAAAGTTTATGCCATGCAGCATAGGCAAGTATCCCTTCTTTAAATCTTTCATATTGAACCACTTTAATATCTTATCTATGTAAGTAGATTAAGAAAGTCTTATTAGCATTTTAGGTCTATCTTTATAGATCTTTATTCATAGAATATAGGTGCTTCTCTCAAATCTGATATGAACCTCACCGAAAGAAGATGAGGTTCAATGAAGAACATGAAGAACACACGAAAAAAAACAAGTCAAGAACGCAGTAGATTAAACAAAGAATTAAAGGTAAAACCAAGACCCGTTGTGTAAAAACACAAGAACCAATGGTATTGGACCAAGACCCATTGCTTAGAAAAGCAAGAACCTATGGTATAAATTGGTGGAAGATAAAAGAATGCCACAAGGAAGACCTTGATAAGTTTAAGAGTTCTCAAGAGAACCAAAGAGAAGAAGTCTCTCAATTTTATTACTCAAATCAATTGTGTTTGCCAAAGGGTTACATAGCTATTTATAGGCAAATAGCAAACTTGTAACATAAGTAATAGAAATCCTACTTTCCTAGCTTGCAAAACAGGAAATAGCAAACTTGCAGAACAAGTAATAAGAATCCTACTTTCCTAACTTGTAGAACAAGAAAGAGAAATCCTACAATACCTATTAAATAGAAAGGAATTGGGCTTACATAACTAAATAAAATAATTATAGCATTTGGCCCAATTGCACTAGGCTCAATTTATGCATCCGGCCCAATTGCATTTCAGCCTAATACTTGTAAATTTTCAAGAAGGTTGAACTTGAGCTTGGATCATGTTGTAGAAGACTTTGTCATCCTCCATACTCAAACTTTGTTTGGCTTTTCTCTCTAGCAATATTAATGAAACCAACTAAGACTTGTTGCATTATCTTTGTTTTAGCTCTTGTCATTAGACCTTCATGGATGCTCAAAGGATCACAATCACCATGAACATGACTTGGGCTTTGTGAGCTTGACGGGCCTCCATCAAAATCTTTCATAGAGAATTTCTTAGACAACCGAATCCTGGGAGATTGAAGCATTTGTATATAATTTCCTAGGAGCAATATGTTAACTAAATATAACATTAGGAATATAACAGCACTCCTACTAACCTTTTTGTATGCACATGGTTCATCTTCATTTTTTTAATGAAATCAAACTTTTTGATTATCTCATCAAAACGAATGTTCAAACTCCTAGATGCTTGTTTAAGACCATAAATTGATCTTACATACATTATGAGCATCTTGCTTTGATGTAAAGCCTTCAGGATATGTCATGTACACTTTCTCTTGTAAGTTTCCATCAAGGAATGTAGTCTTTACATCTGTTTGACAGATCTCATAATCATGGTATGCAATAATGGTCAAGAGAATCCTAATTGATTTAGACATAGCTACCGAAAAAAAGGTTTTGTCATAATCAATTCTTTCATTTTGATTATAACCTTTGGCAACTAGTCTTGATTTGTATGTTTGTACGTTACCATCCATGTCCGTCTTTCTTCTAAAGATCCACGAGCACCCTTGGGCTTTATCCTTTAAAGTGCGTTTACCATAGTTCATACTTGGTTTTCCTTCATGATTTCTACTTCGGACTTCATAGCCTCTAACTACTTGGAAGAATCAATGTTTGACGTTGCTTATTATAATTAGTAGGCTAATCATCCATGTCTCTTTCTTTATTTAAGAGAAATCCATATCTCTTTCGATTATAGTGTATCTTACTAGATCTTTGAAGTTCTTGTGTATCATGAACCTTTGGTTGTCCATCTACAGTCTCAACCTATGGTTCAAATTCGTCTTATTTATTACTTTCTTTAACTTCTTCTAGTTTTACTTTACACCTACTACACTCTTCTAGAATAAACTCTTTCTCTAGAAAGATAGCATGCTTTGAGACAAACACATTTTGCTTAACAGGATTAGAGAAGTAGTATCCAACTATTTCATTTGGATAACCTACAAACTTACACTTGCTCGATTTAACTTGTAGCTTGTTGAACTCGCACGCTTTGCATAGGCTATGCAACCCCCAAATCCTTATGTATGATAAAATAGGCCTTTTCTTTGTCCATACCTCATTGATGAACAAAAAGTTATATTCTCGCAAGTGCACGAATCAAGATAATATAGCGTGCAAATACAAGAGTCGATCCTACAAAGATTTGCTTAATTTATTCAATTAAAATTTAACTACTTATGCCCTAAAAATTATGAAAGTCAAATAAAAGAAATTACCTAAGTATCTAATTAATTACTAAATTAACTAATTAAATTAATTAACCTAATAAAATCAAGAAATTAACCAATAGAGAAAAACCTAGGAATTTGATTTCACCAATACATTACAATTTTATGTCTCCAATCCTAAAAATCTCAATTCAAAACTAAGGTTCATTCTTCCTAATATATGATTACTCTATTTGATGGCAACTATAATCAAGTGTTTTTAATCATTAATTACCTAGGATGTGTAGCATAATCAATGACTAAAAACCCATTAAGAATAGAAGAACATATAACAAAAAACCAAATAAATATTCTAGCTTGATGTATGCCTCAAATATTTATTCAATCATTCAAGAGAGCTATACATGGCTTAGCATATGATGTGTACCCTTACCATGTCTCAAACAATCAATTGATTTATATTATAAGTGGCCAATCGTTAACACAAATCAAAATATTTAATTAATCACAATGAATGATACTAGAATTTAAGAATTGATCAATTAATTATAAAGACATAAAATATGCAGAGAGGCTCAGTCAAATTCCTAGTAAAAAAAATTAGTTCATGTTTAATCTAGCTAAACACATTATTAAATTAATAAAATTCATGCTTTAAATTAAACAAATAACTAATTCAAAATTAATTTAATAATACACATAAAACAAAATTAAAAGAATAAGTTAACGGCCTTTGAAACCAAGTTTAACTGTGTGCCCATTAAGCAAACAGCAACATAGCGAAAGGATGTGGCGTTGGCATGTGCACAGCGGCAGCTTGAACTGATTCTACATCAATAGCTTACGCCAAGTGCCCCTGCACCAAACCAGCAAATCGCTCCAGCTAGCAGCCTTTATTTTTCTGCCTTGCATGTACCAAGCTTAGCCTCCTTACATCTCGCCATCTCCTGCTTGCCTTTACTGTCCAACTGTGTCCTACTTTCAAGCAGCAGTAATGCCAAGAACTTCATGCCACAAACAGAACCAACACCTATCCTTCCTTTCTTTCTTCGGTCTTTTAAAGGTGCTGCCGCAACTTCTCTATTCTTTGTCTTCTTCCTTAGGTTGCTGCCGCCACCTTCTATATATCTTTGGCTCTTCAACTTGCTTGCACTTATATAGAAACACCAAACTTGCAAACCAAGTAAGAGATCTAATAAAACCTTCCTTCCAAGTAACCCTTATGATTGTCTACTCTCCCAATTAATGTTATATTTCCTTTCCTTTTTATTTTGCAAAAAATATATCCTTTAAATTTTAATAAATCAATATCATATCTTCCAAAATTAGTCTCAAAGCCAATTTCTATAAATTAATTCACAAACACACATTAAGCAATTAATTTTACAAAAGAATATCACAATAAATGTGGTAATTAAAATATATATAATAAAACAAATATATTATTATCACTCATACAATGTTTTATCTACTGATTTGATGGGAACTCTATGTAGAAGGTAAGCTGTGGTTTCTAGGGCACATCGCTAAAATGATCTAGGAAAACCAATTTTACTCATCATGGACCGAACCATCTCTAACAGAGTTTGATTTCTCCTTGCTAAAACACCATTGTGTTCTAGTGTTCTTGGAGGAGTTAGTTGATAAAACAATGCCATTCTCTTTTAAATGGCCTTGAAACTCATCGCTCAGTATTCACTACCTCGATCCGATCTTAGTGTTTTACTACATTTGACAATTTGTTCTCATTTCTGAATTCGTTGAACTTTTCAAAAGCTTCAGACTTATGCTTCATCAAATACACATAACCATACCTTGAACGGTCATCAGTGAATGTTATGAAATAGGAGTATCCTCTAGCAATGATATTCATTAGTCTAGATACATTTGAATGTATTAATTCCAATAGCTTATTAGCTCTTTCAACATTTCTTTTAAAGTGCGGTTTGGTCATTTTTCCAAGCAAACAAGATTCACAAGTTTCATAAACTTCATAATCTTTAGGATTAATATATCCTAACTTATGTAACTTTGTGATTTTAGTTGCATTGATATGACCTAATCAACAGTGCCAGATGTAAGATTGATTCAGTTTACATATTAAATATAAATGTACCTAAAGGTTGTTGACTTTGAAATACTAAGATTTTGATATAACTTTAGAGAACTTAAGTGAAATATAATTTTAATTATGAGCATGATAAAATTAATTGTTTAATTGTTGTACGGTCATGCTTAACATATGAATATCGAAATGTATGGTCTTAAAGATAGAAATTACATATACATATTTGAACTTGAGAAATCTTGCTTCCTTAGCCAATTACATGTGTTTTATATGAAAGTATTGATACTAGTTGAATGTGTATCGCTACGACATGAATTTGAAAATTGGAAGGACTAACAAAGTATCGATACATTATTGTGACTCTAAAATATAAGCTTATGTTCTGTTCCAAGTACCGATACAGTTAAAGATAGTATCGATACAACTAATTTTGTTTATGTAGGATTTCATTCAAGAGTATCGATATACTAAAGGAAGCATCGCTACACTTCAAGCCTGATAAGTTTCAAGGGTAAAATTTATGTGTCTACTAATGAGAAAATCAACTCAATTGCCATGGTCTTGAAGCAAGCTGTAAAAGCAAGAAGCTTGAAGTAAAATGGACAAAAGTCAAAATTCCAAATCTACAAGTGACGTTGAGTACATCTTTGCATCTGAGGTAGCGAAAGAGCAAGTTTGGATTAGGAAGTTCATCACTAGACTTGGTATGGTTTCTAGTATTGTTAGCCTAGTTGCATTGTACTAGGACAACACTGAAGCCATCGCCCAACCTAAGGAGCCAAGGTCTCATCAACCATCTAAACATGTACTTAGATGTTATAACTTGATTAGGTGTCACATCCCACATCGTAAAATTTAGGAGTGATTTTTTCCTTTCCAATCATTTAGTTGGACTGTGCTCAGTGTCATCAATTTAATATTAAACTAAAACTTACTTAGCTAATTCAATATCCAATTATTTAGATTGGTCCCAATATAGTCATCTACGGTACATGTTTGCTTTTCTTTACATTTCCGTTTCAATTACATCTAGTCAAGTTAAGAGAATTTTATAACTATGCTTGAATGAATAATCTCAACTATATAAATATCAAGTATCAAACTGTTAACCTTAGTTTTACATTCATCTCTATATTAATTGACCATAATTGACATTTAGATACCTTTAATTCATCTTTTTACACGCCAAAGTACTGTACAATAAAGTCTGAATACATAAAATAATTGTATAACTATACCTCAAAGGTACAATATGAAAGCTTCGAAGGAATTTGATCAGAATCCTCCCTTAACAAGGGCAACTGCAGCTGCAGTTGCAGTAAATCTATAAGGTGGAAAGGGTGAACTTATACCCAGAAAAAATATATATATAAAAGAGCAAATCTATTCAAAACTACATGGATGTATCATAAACATTCTCCTACAATGATAGTGACTATTGATAACAGTGGTTATGAACTTGGAAGGAATAGATACTATGGCTAAATAGGGATACCAAACTGAGTATAGAAGGATGCTTAAAAACACCTCACTTGTCTCGATCCCTACATCCAACTAGAGGAGTCATACTAAATATTTACAAAGAAAGAATTTATGTGTACCAAATCAATGTCAAAACATTTCAATCCATTAGTAATATTACTGTATAGTATTACAATCATTATCAAATCACATACAACTTAAAATTGATCAAATTAATATATATATCTTTAGTAAGCCCTCAGTAAACAATTCAATAAACGAATCATTAAATAATTATATAAATAGTTCAGAAAACAGTTCAGTAAATTGTTCAATAAGCCATTCAGTAAACAATTTAATAAGCCAATCAATAAATGATTCAATAAACAATTCAGTGGATAGTTTGATAAATCGTCAATAAGTAGTTCAATAAACAGTTAAGTGGTTAGTTTGGTAAGTCATTCAATAAGTAGTTCAGTAAACAATTCAGTGGTCAGTTTAGTAAACCAGTTAGTAAGCAGTTTAGTAAGCAATTTAGTGATCAGTTTAGTGAATAGTTCAGTAAATTAGTTAGTAATTAGTTCAGAAAACAATATAGTAAACCATTCTATAAATGGTTCAGTAAATAGTTCAATAAATAGTTCAGTAAACAATTCAGTGGAGACAAGACAACACCCAAAAAATTATGTGGTTTTAGTAGTCCCAACAGGAAGTAACAGTAACAGTAAGACATACGGCCATAGTCATAGTGGTGTCCATATAGTGTCACAGAGCCAGTGACATCTGAGGATTGTTAAAGACTTGCTCAGGGTCAATAGCAAATAATGTATCTCATAGTATCGCTTAGCAAGTGATGCAAAGGTAGTTGTGGACTTGCTTAAGGTCTAACAACAAACAATATAGTACAGTTCAGTCAGTATGGCATTATTACCCTAAGGTGACTATGGGGAGCCAAAGTCTCAAAATAATTACTTGATTCCCATGAAAACAATAAAACAATACTTTATGCTTTGTAAAACATAATATAATAATACAGTTAAATATAAACTTTTAGAAACCAAGTTTCATCTCAAATCATACTGTTTAGAAATCAGAATGTTGTGCTCAAAATGTTCAGTCAACCTAAGACGTTCAAATCATTAACTCAGTTGGACAATAAATACTTTCAGTAAAATTGTGTTAGTCAATTCAAAACATTCAAAGCCTTAGCTTTTGTTAGATAAACGGAACTTTCAGTAATACCCTTTCAGTTTGTTCGTAATATTCAAAACATTTACTTCAGTTGGACATTCAAAGCTTCTAGTAAGATAGTGTCAAACAGTCTAATACATTCAAACATTCATTTCAATCAAACGCTCAAACTTTCAATAATATATTTCATAAACAAGTCAGAAACATTTCGTATTAGATAATGTTCAATCAAAACATGTCTCCAGTCAGTCCATAATTCACTTTAAAAACAATATTTACTTTCATTCCAAAACAATGTCATGAAAGCATTTAGGTTCGATTAAAACAATTACAGTAGAAAATCATTTAAGTGACGTAAACAGTGCTAAAAAATTTTTATTTATTCATCTGTATAGCTTTATAGCTTATTAGTTCTATTTAATACACTTAAACCTTTCGAAATCCCCTTGAAAATAATGTATTTAATAATAATTTATGATTAAATATAAAATCAAACCTGAGCTACCAAAAAACTTTGCATTCGATTACTATCTAGTTCAATTATTGTTTCTTTGACTTACATTCAATTTCACTAACATTTTACAAAATTTCGGCAACATAATGATCCTATTTATTCTAATCCTCCTACATTTAAAACACAGTTCAATAGCCACAAATCCAGTGTCTTAGTACCAATTCAATTACAATATAAATCGCACAATTCAGTCAATCACTTCAAGTCACACAGTCCAGTAAATCAGTCTCAATTCAATTTCATTGTTCAATTACGCAAGTTTTCAATCAATCATTTATTAATGCAGTCACAATATCCATACACCTTCTATATGTATATATATATATATATATATATATATTCCTTACCACTACCAATGCATAATATAGTCTAGCAGCAATAGAATTGATGGGCAAGCATGTATTTACCTATCATTCCTTAACACTTCCCACTTCTGGGCTACAATATAGTATTTAAATTGTAATGACTCGTTACCATATTTTTTACCTTATTTTACACAATTCATCCAGTTGGGCTGTCTGTGATACTTCACTTTTACTAACTGTTAAACAAATTTACATAGCATTGTTTATATTATACACATCCCCTATCTTAATTAATCAGATAAGTAGTACTGCAGACATGTCTAAATACAAAAAATAAATGATCGTACCTCATATATCTTAGTCGATCTGTCACATTGTCCATTATGTGCAGCCGTAATCCACAAATATTGGATCTCACCATCACCCAAACCTGAAATGTTAAAATTGAGGAGTGAGCAAACCACGGCTCAGTAAGAGAGTTATATGTCACACTTGATATTCAGCTACCTATATGCTGAAAATAATTTTTCGTTTTCTTCAAAATCTTCCTAGGTGGCTCTAGGCACATATGTAGGAAGGATACTACAGTCGGCTAGGGATCCAGATAGAGTAAGGCAGGTATTTTAAAATACCTGACTTGTTCCAGAACCTAGAAGCAACTGTAGAGAGTACTAATTCTGTTATTTTCAAAACGATAAACTTTTTCGTTTTTCCACAGAGTAAACCACTTATTTCCTTTCACTTCAGTATACTTTAAAACACGTGATAGATTCAGTAACAAAAACAGTGGTTTACTTCTCTTCTCTTTAGTACAGTAAAAACACGTGACAGTACAGTGATTTGTAAATATCTAATCATTGGATAATTACTTCTTCGATTATTTCTAGCTTAGAAATAATTCTTATGTTATTCTTTTAGAATAAACATTTATTTTTCTTTTCAACTCAACAATTGTATCGTATAGTTCAGTAAAACAGTATATTCAGTAAAATAGTAATTTGATACGGTTCAATCAGTAGACAGTAAACAATAGCTATCAGTTCCGAAGATAGTATAAGGTAGCTTTTAGTTCAGTAAACAGTAAATGGTAGCTTTCTTTTCAGTAAAATAGTCATCAGTGGCTACCATTTCAGTAAACAGTACAGTTCAGTAATACACAGTGTTTTGGTAGGGTCTTTCATCAGTAACCAGTAAACAGTGAACAGTGGTTCAGTATAGTAAACAGTACAGTAAATAGGATTCCGTAAATCCTTTCAGTAAACAGTAAGTGAGACTAGGCATCACCCTACAATCAAATCATGCTATCTCGTCCACTAGGGACACAGTAAACAGTAATGAGATCTATGGCCATGATCTACAATATGTCCTCGGTGTACGCTTGCTAGGCGACAATCCGAGACACTGATGACTAGCTGGTCAATCAGCCACGTGACAGTAACAGTATATGTGATGCATGAAGCTCGGGGCCTAAGTCTCAAAACAGTATAAACCGTACCATAGCCTTTATGGATTTTAAACACCATAAATCAAATATCCATAAGGCTCACATGTAAATATAATCACCTTTATGAAATATATAAAATAAATAACATTTTTCAAATTATTTCATAAAGGTATATATCATGTTTTCCATACGGTGAAAACAGTCTGCAAAATCATCACTGTAAAAATAGAAGGGCAAAACTGTCCTTTTCCACCGTAAAACAGATATGCACGTTTTCCCGTGCTTTTTATCCAAAACATGGTTTTCAAAGAAATCGGGATTCAAATCAAATATTTTCATAATTTATGTAAAAATAAATTATTTACTTTCCAAATTCAAAATCCCTTAACCATGTTTTCTTCTAAAAACACGTGTAGAGACCTCTAATCTCGAAATCATGGTTTTTCATTATTTCTTAACCTTTATGGAATTTTCATAATTATTTGTTTCCATAATTAAAACCATAAAGGTTTTATATGAAATCAAGTGAATATTTAAGAATATTTATAAAAATATTCAATTCAGTCTCTTTTTCATTGTCATCTCGTTTCACGTGAAATATCACATGCTGGGTGAATTTTTGGTGATTTCCTTTTCACCATTCTCGAAAACATGAATATTTTAAAATTAAATATCACTATATTCATGTTTTACGAAATTTATTTAATTTCTCGATTTTCGTACCCGAAAATCGATTCACGTGAAATCAAATCTTTTATTTTGGTTTTCGGTGATTTTCGGTAAATTTTAGTAATTTTTCGATAATTTTTCGACAGTATAATGGCTGCCGATTTGGCTTGCCTCCTGCACAGAAAATACAGTTTATATTTCTCAACTGGTATTTCACCACAATTTGAAACCGATAAATCACCACAATTTTCAAAACTAATCATTATAAATTGCATTTATAAAATAAATGCATAATTTAAAACATGGCCGAATATCCTTACAGGCGGCACATGTCTCCCTTACCTGTTTCGGGTCGACGACTGCTTCTCGAAGGTCATGCACGTGTTCACCTCGCCCGATTTCATCGCCTCAGTTATCGAGAGAATTTTTTGGAATTTAAATTCTAAAATTTAGAATTTTTTCATAATTATTTAAATAAATAAATTATTTAAATAATTTAACACTTTTCGAGATTTCTTATCGATTCCCGTACTTCCCGGGATTTTCCGTAATTTTCGAATTCTCGGGAATTTTCCAAATTCCTGAAATTCCTTTTTCTCTTTCTCTTTCTTTCTTTTTTTTCTCTTTTCTTTCTTTTCTTTCTTTTCTTTTTCCTTTCTTTCCTGGCCGGTTCAGGCCCTTCAGACCGGTTGCCTTCCCCTCACCGTTGGTTCTTCTCCGGCGATCGGTTCTCCGGCGGTTTAGTGGCTCAGCAGTTGGCCGGCGTTAAGACGAACCTATCGGTGGCCTCAGCTCGGCCTAGATCGGCGACACGGCGGCTGATCTACTCGATTTTTGCCTCGGTTTCTCTCCTCCTCCGTCGGCCTTCCTCCGCCATCGTTGGCCTCACTGGTGGCTTTTTTCTCCTTCCCCTCACCTCCGCCGAGGTCGAGGTGGTTGTGGCGGTGCCAAGATCGGTCGGCACCGCCGTTTTCTTCTTCTCCTTCCTTCCTGGCTTCCGTCGATTTCTCCTTCGATTTTCCTTCCTCTTTTCTCCTTTCCTTCCTCTTTTTTCCTTTCCCGCCGCCGGCCACCTCTTTCCTCCCTTTGGTTGGTGGCGTTTCTTCCTTCTCCCTCGCCGGCGGTGGCAGCTTCGCCACCGTCGGCCCCTCTGGGAGGATCGGGTTCCTCCTGATCTTTCCTTTCTTTTGTTTATTTCCCTATTTAGTATATGTAATATATATTATATATTATACTTATATAATATATATAAATATATATCACATAATATAATACATATATATTCCATACTATACTATATATGTTATACATATAATAGTATTTATTTATATATTATATTGCAATATATATATTTATATTATATACAAAGACATATATATATATATATGTGTGTGTGTGTGTGTGTGTGTGTGTGTGTGTTTGTATTTACATACTTAAAATTAAATACCTTTACACATATTTATTTATATATATATATATATTAAAATACAATACATATTGTATTTACAATATATATATTTTCAAACTTTAATGTAAATTGATATTTACATTTCTCAATTACATGTATATATATATATATATATATATATATATATATATATATTTATATATACATAAGAGATTATACTGAAAAACATATGTATTATTTAAATTCTCCAAATAGTATATATATATATATATATACACATGTATACCAATGTATAATTATATATATACCATACAGTATTTTAAATACATATGTATTTGTATAAAAATACATTTATATAATATATAATTATATAAACATATTTCCTATTTTCTTATTTAATTTAGATTTCCATTTATCAAAATTAAATTTTCCTTTCTTCTTTATTTTCATAATTCCAACCTTATTTTTTTCGATTTAATTTTCCTTCACTCGGATTTCACCATCCGTTCCTTTCTCAATTCTCGGGATTTTTCACCAATATCCCATTCTCACAATTTTATTTATTTATTCCCACTAATTTATTTTCTCCACTATTCATTTCCAATATTTATAATTTCCAATAAATGAAAAATTTACGGTTATCACATCCTCCCCACCTTAAGAAATTCGGTCCTCCGAATTTAACTTAAGTCCAAAGGTGGTACATTTCGTATACTTACGACTTTATCCTTTAGATCAACTTTTACATAATTACTGCTAGCATACTTTCAACATCAAAAATACTTTAGACCACTGTATGCTGTCTTTCATCACATATATCTATACTCCTGTAAGTTCATTCACCAAATTGGGAGTTATCAATCTCATTTCTCTTTTCACATAAGAGTCCATGCACAGTATTCTTCATGTCACAGCTGATTTATGTTGTTCATCATCTATTCTTCTCACTTAGTGCCAAGTCAATATAATTTGGTACTATCATGTACTTAGGTCAATTAGTTGTATGTAATTGTCCCAGTAGCTTATACATCTCATGCACACGCTCTCTCAATATCATAGAGCATTTACAGCTCACGCTCATATATATGCTATCAATACACTTGGGATCTCAAAGTCATTTGCTATTCTCTCATTAGCATATGGCAACTCAGAGACTCCCATCACATATAAGGCTCACTGGAACTGTACATACAAATTCACACCGTTTAACACTTATACTTCAACTAAGGCACTAAAGAATTTAAAAGTCTGATAATGGAAAGTGATTCTATTCAGATCATCAGTCTTTAATCACTTCCATATCATCATTTCTCTTTTGGACTCTTTATTGTTCATAATATTCATTTTCTCTTTTATTTCATTAAGGCTGCATCTCACTTGCAGACTTTATTATGGATTATCTCTTACCTTCGAGAACTGTTTCATATTGATGTTCCTTTCTCATCATGTAGTATGGTCATTCGATTATTGAATCCTCAATTATCCATTTAATCACCACATTATCTATATAGTTCCACCATTTATCATTTCAAGGTGGTTATGTGTATGTATAACACTTTCTATTTAGATACTGGCAGTAAACATATCAATTATCTTACTCCTTTGAGTACCATTTCTTTCACTGATCAAATTTGGCTTGATTTTACATCTAACCACTGTCATGTGATAACCAACACGAGTCACTTTTCAGTCTTAATTTCGGGAACTATTTCATGTTCCCTACTCATTATGCAATTTATTTCCTTATTCCACTTTCATTTTCGTTTTCATATTCCCACTTTCATCTTTCATATTTTTACTCTCATCCTTTTAGTTGGTTTTCTCAATTGGTATGGTACTATACCGCTAAGATCTTTTAACATCTTGCATACCATCTTTTCTTTACACTTATCCATTTACCGACTTAAATTTCTTTCTTTAATTACATCACATTAGTAGAGCAGCTAGTCTCATCACTCTTTTATAGACTGGCAGTAGTATCTAGCTAGACTCATTAATCTTGTATCTCAATCATTATCTCTATATCATAGACAGGTTCACTATCATCTTGTCGTCTCGAGATCATATATCTCAAGAGGAGATACTATCTAGCCAAATCTTTTAGTTACCAATCCTAACATAATTCCACAGTCTTTAAGAGTTTAAGGGTTATACCACAATGCTGCTCATTTTCCATTTATACTTTAAACTCTATCAGTATTTCATCAATTTACTCATGTATGGATGCCTCATTCTTTAGGCTTATATACCTTACAAAGCAAATCATTAACCTCGTAACCTCAATAGGAACTCGTAAAATTCACTCCAAGTTCTAATCATCATCTTACGGACATTAGTCTCCAATCTTTTATCTAAGGACGCTTTATACTGAGGCTAGTCTTATTAACTCCTCATATATCTGTGATCAGTTCAATAAAGCGTCTATTTTCATGTAGATGAAGACTTGTTCTTCATGAGAACTTTATTAGATAGTAAACATTTACTATATCACTTTATTTCACGTACATCTCAATATCATCAGTGCTTCTCTCACTTACACTTTACAGATAAGTTTCTTATCCTCAATTTACGTTATCTGTACTTCCCTCAATCACACCTTATACACGTGCATTTCATTATTCTCACATTTTTCAGAGTGGATTTCTTAAGCTTTCAGATTTTCTTAAGTTCTCTGATATAAGGTTAGAATCAGATTTCATGTTCAAAATCGAGTCAATGTTATCCCGATTCCTCCAATTTATATAACTCTGGAAGTTCTATCGGAAATCAAATCCGATAATTTCTTTGATCACACATTTCTTATTAATTCGGACATTTCATCCTTATGTCCTATCATTTACGCTGTGTATTCTCAAGGTAGAGACATTTACTATTCGATTCATTTCGACTCATACTCTACCTTGATTTCATTGTTTACTCATACTTTACAGCCTTACGAATCTCATTCCAGTAAGCTGTAGTAAGTACAACAGTTGTCAACACATGTTACAGCTAACCAATTTATTACCATTGTAATTTACTTTGGAATCAAGTTCATTTAATAAATTCAGGTTTAACTCCCTTGAGCATATTATCCATGAGGTTTGAACCCTAGCACCCTTACGTACCTAGTTCCTTACACTCATGTTATCGTTAAGCTCCTTCTAGGAGTCCCGCCCGTTCAAATCGGCCATCGACGAGCATTCCTTAGGCTATCCTTTCGCCCCAGGTTTACTCTTACTACTGAGTCGGCGACAACATTGTTTGCCTGCGTCTCACAACACATGATCCATTATGGGTCGACCATCATTGGGTCGCCTATCACAGTTCTGTCTCAAGGGTCCTAAAGAACTTAGGTTAGCTGTCATCTTCTTTTTATCACTTTACTGTTCTTATATATATTCACCAATTCACAGTACTCCATACAGTACATAAATTTACAAGGCATATCTTAAATGTTCCGATTCTATAATTAATTATTCTTTTAATACTTTAGAATTAGTATAAATATATAGAACCTTTGTCAACAGTACTGTTATAGATTCCATTATCTGTACTATTCACCTTCTCAGTCATTTTCTATAATTATTTCACTTCTCATAATATTCAACGATCCCGTAATAGTTATCCGAGTTGATGCACTCATAATTCAAGCCCTTACAATCAATAACCGGGCCAATCATCTTATGGCATTCCACTACAATTTTTATCGGATCGCATCATATAAGGCCTCGGCCCGTTCGCCGTCCGCCTTTACACGTGTGTACTATCCCTTTTGAGAATGCCCAGCCCGTTCACTAGGTCACCTCTCAAGGTTTTATCATGAGGCCTAGCCCGTTCACTAGGTCACTCACAGTTCGCTTCCGTAATCTAAGTGTCAGTGGAATCAGAAATAGGGATCGATATATCCATATGACATCCTTTATGTCATTAATAACTCCATTATCATCCATGGATTCAAGATCTACTTAGTTTTATCACAATTCAGACTTTGCCTAACATACGAGCATTTTCATCATTTTGACATTTATTCATTTCTCCTTAGTATACTTTTGAATCAATTATCTCATTATCTATGTGCTGATAGTATCATTTCTTATACTAATATCAGCCATTAAGATCGTGTTCAATTTCGACAGAGAAGTCCCCTAAGATCCACAATTGGATTATTTTACTTGTAATTCAGCTTTATATCATTAATTTCTCTATCAAATCAATCAAATCCAACCTCTGTAGGTCTATTCTGACTCCCGGTAAAATTTTGGAGGCAGGGGTATTTTGATCATTTTTTGTAAAAAATTTTCTCTCTTCAAATTACCCTCAATCAATGATCTTAAAGTCTATTTAATGATGATATTTCATTCCCCTCCTTTATATCATCATTTTCAAGTCTTAGTTCGATTTGGATCCAAAAGTACTGGTGGGGCCCTCACCGAGTCCTTTACTGATCCTTACCGAACCGGCCTTCATTTAGATCATAAGATCACCAATTTTCTGGTAATTTCTAAGCCTATTATTTCTTTAACATTCTCAATTTATACTTTCTCACTCCCTTTAATTTATTTTTCTCAATTTACAATCATTTATTTTCTTTATGTATTCAGACGACACAGTACTACCGGGGATGTTTAACACTTTTCCTTCCAAAATATCTATAGACATCAGGCCAACCATGCTCTGATACCATTAAATCTGTAATGACTCGTTACCATATTTTTCACCTTATTTTACATAATTCATCCGGTTGGGCTGTCTGTGATACTTCACTTTTACTAACTGTTAAACAAATTTACATAACATTGTTTATATTATACACATCCCTATCTTAATTAATCAGATAAGTTGTACTGTAGACATGTCTAAATACAGAAAATAAATGATCGTACCTTATATATCTTAGTCGATCTGTCACATTGTCCATTATGTGCAGCCGTAATCCACAAATATTGGATCTCACCATCACCCAAACCTGAAATGTTAAAATTGGGGAGTGAGTAAACCACGGCTTAGTAAGAGAGTTATATGTCATACTTGATATTCAGCTACCTATATGCTGAAAATAATTTTTCGTTTTCTTCAAAATCTTCCTAGCTGGCTCTAGGCACACATGTAGGAAGGATATTACAGTGGGCTAGGGATCCAGATAGAGTAAGGCAGGTATTTTAAAATACCTGACTTGTTCCAGAACCTAGAAGCAACTGTAGAGAGTACTAATTCTGTTGTTTTCAAAACGATAAACTTTTTCATTTTTCCACAGAGTAAACCACTTATTTCCTTTCACTTCAGTATACTTTAAAACACGTGATAGATTCAGTAATAAAAACAGTGGTTTACTTCTCTTCTCTTTAGTACAGTAAAAACACGTGACAGTGCAGTAATTTGTAAATATCCAATCATTGGATAATTACTTCTTCAATTATTTCCAACTTAGAAATAATTCTTATGTTATTCTTTTAGAATAAACATTTATTTCTCTTTTCAAATCAATAACTGTATCGTATAGTTCAGTAAAATAGTATATTTAGTAAAACAGTAATTCGATACGGTTGAATCAGTAGACAGTAAACAATAGCTACCAGTTCCGAAGATAGTATAAGGTAGCTTTCAGTTCAGTAAACAGTAAATGGTAGCTTTCTTTTAAGTGAAACAGTCATCAGTGGCTACCATCTCAGTAAACAGTACAGTTCAATAATAAACAGTGTTTTGGTACAGTCTTTCATCAGTAAACAGTAAACAATGAACAGTGGTTCGGTACAGTAAACAGGATTCCGTAAATCCTTTCTATAAACAGTAAGTGAGACTAGGCATCACCCTACAATCAAATCATGCTATCTCGTCCACTAGGGACACAGTAAACAGTAATGAGATCTATGGCCATGATCTACAATATGTCCTCGGTGTACGCTTGCTAGGCGATAATCAGGGACGCTGATGACTAGCTGGTCAATCAGCCACGTGACAGTAACAGTATATGTGATGCATGAAGCTCGGGGCCTAAGTCTCAAAACAGTATAAACCGTGCTATAGCCTTTATGGATTTTAAACACCGTAAACAGCCCTCTCGTTCCATCTCTAAGCTTCTAAGTTCCATTTCAAATTTCCTTGATAGTCTGCCTTAATTCTCCAGCAACTCATTAAGTTCATTTGACGAAAATCGATCCTTGTCACTAGGATAAGTGATATCCAAAGTTTGGTGGATTGATTCCAAGTATTGGATGAGATCTCAAAGTTTGAGATTTTGGTCTCTAGTGAAGGTAAGAGAAGAAGATGATTTAGTCAATTTGGTTTATGGTTTAGAGTTGTTTGGAGTTAGTATGATATATGTATGATGATGGTTTAAAGGTTTAAATTGATTTGATGTTACAGCTTTGAAGAAGTGAAAAGCTAGGGTTACGCGCCAAGTGATTTCGCGTTTCCGAAGGAATCGAGGTAAGGAATTTATGTAACGGACGTAAGGCGGCTATGTCCGCATGTTTTATAATGTTTTTATGTGGTTTGGAAAGAAACATCAGCTGGTTTTTGAAGGAAACCGAAACAACACGCAGCGGAATTTAAATCATTCGGCCTCCACTAAGATCGATTCGGAGAGTTGCCTGATTAGGGTTTCGAGATTTTACCTAACGTTTTCTCTGAATTTTCTGTCGTTGGTCGAGTCACAAGCAGCAACTTTTCGTTCCTGCCTCTATGTTATCCACACGAATGGATCTCACGACTCTTGAACGTCTCACGATCAGAAGCCTTGAAGAGCGTTTTTGATTCCTTATAACCGAACTGCTAGCTTCGATTAAAAGGAATGTTTTTTTTTTGTTTTCTGTTTTAAAAGGTGCGGCTCTGTTTTAGAAAAACTTCCTTTTTATAGGCAGTAAATTTTACCCTAAAATTTACTGCCAAACAGAACTCTAATCCTACTTAGAATAGGATTAGATATATCCTTAATCCAATTCAGAATAGGATTAATTAAGCTCCTCATTGATCCGTTCTAAGTGTGCGACCCAATAGGTTCTCAAAACAATGGCAATGACAAAATTGTCACAGGCAATGAGCGGTATCTAGCAACACATCATTGCTACCCATGTAACGAGAATGTCAATGACTCGACATAACCTTACTCGTGATAGATGTTACCGTGTAGTCTAATCCCTTTATCCTTTGATGTCTCGATTAGACACAAGTCATGGAATGTGTCACACTTGTATAGTCTAATCAGCGTTTCTTGATTCCTGAGTAGACTAATTAAACAAATAAAATCAATATCTCATATTGACTTATTCGAGCACGGCCATGCATTTCTTAGTCTCACTCTATCAAAGGGCCTAAGACATCACTCTTGTTATATAAGAGGGATAAATCCTATCTTGATCACTCAACATCCCTCTACATAGATCAAGGCATACCCAATTACTACCTTTATAGTCCATCCTGTTACGAATGACATCTAGCAGCATTAAAGTATGCAATTCTCTATGTTGGGATCTCTGATAATCTTAAGTCAAAGGATCACATACACCATCATCACTATGAGAATCGCTTATGACACTCATATAACAATCCATGTAGCGTTCTCATGGAGGGTCGATCCAGTACATAGTTCTCTAACATGTACCTATGTGATGACTTGATATCTTATATCCATGACAATGGTCATCAGTCAACCACATACTAGTCTTATCGTATCATTGTTATCCTTATTCACAATAATACTTGACTAGGGATATTTTAAGAATAGTGTGTTATTACTATTCTAAGGACATTATCATATAAGATTATATTACGCAGTTATAAGACAAATATAATAATGAACTATGATAAATAAAATGTCGTGATACATAAAAAATGCCAAAGTCAATCATCTAATGAATGGTTCTAAGGGCATAATCCAACAATCTCCCACTTGCACTAAGACCATTCACTCATGTATCTAATACCTAGTGACCTAGTGTGACGATCATGTCTCTGCTGCGTCAAAGGCTTCGTCAGTGGGTCGGCGATGTTATCGTCAGTTGGTACTTTGCATATCCTCACATCTCCTCTCTCGATGATATCTCGAATGAGATGGAAGCGCCGTAGTATATGTTTGGATCGTTGGTGAGATCTAGGTTCCTTAGCTTGTGCGATGGCTCCATTGTTGTCACAATAGACCTCAATCGGATCTACAATGCTAGGAACAACTTCAAGCACAGTAATGAACTTCCTGATCCAAATAGCCTCCTTAGCAGCTTCAGAGGCAGCTATATACTCATCCTCTGTTGTAGAATCGGCCACTGTCGCCTGCTTTGAACTCTTCCAGCTCACAGCACCACCATTAAGGCAAAACACATAACCAGACTGTGATCTATAGTCATCTTTATCAGTTTGGAAGCTAGCATCAGTGTAACCTGTTACAATGAGCTCTTCCTCACCTCCATATATCAAGAATGTATCCTTAGTCTTTCTCAAGTACTTAAGAATATTCTTGACAGTGATCCAGTGACGTTCACCAGGATCAACTTGATATCTACTCGTCATGCTCAAGGCATACGAGACATCGAGACGTGTGCATAACATGGCATACAAAATGGATCCAATAGCAGATGCATATGGAACTTTACTCATACGTTCTCTCTCTTCTTGTGTTGTAGGACACTGTTCTTTTGAGAGAGTAATGCCATGTGTCATAGGCAAGAATCCTTTCTTGGAATCCTGCATGCTAAACCTCTTTAGCACTTTATCTATGTATGCACTTTGACTTAAGCCAATTAATTTCCTTGATCTATCTCTATAGATCTGTATACCCAGTATATAGGAAGCTTCGCCCAAGTCCTTCATTGAAAAGCAATTCCCTAACCAAGTCTTTACAGACTGAAGGGTAGGGATGTCATTCCCAATGAGTAGTATGTCATCTACATACAACACCAGGAAGACAATAGTGCTCCCACTGACGTTCTTGTAGACACAAGGTTCATCTTCGTTCTTGATGAAACCAAACTCTTTGATTGCATCATCAAAACGAAGATTCCAACTTCGAGAAGCTTGCTTTAGTCCATAAATAGAACGTTGCAGTTTACAAATCTTTCCAGCATTTTTTGGATCAACAAAACCCTCAGGTTGTGTCATGTACACATCCTCGAGTAGCTTTCCATTAAGAAAAGCAGTCTTGACGTCCATTTGCCAGATTTCATAATTATGGTATGCAGCTATCGCAAGCAAGATCCTAATGGATTTGATCATCGCGACTGGTGAAAAAGTTTCATCATAGTCAATACCATGAATTTGTTTAAAACCTTTAGCAACCAATCGCCCTTTATAGGTATGAACATTTCCTTCCATGTCGGTTTTCTTCTTAAAAACCCATTTACACCCTATAGGTTTTACCCTTTCGGGTAAGTCAACCAAGGTCCAAACTTGGTTGGCAAACATGGATTCCATCTCAGATCTCATGGCTTCAAGCCATTTCTCAGAGTCTGCCCCTGTAATAGCCTCTTGATAGGTAGTAGGCTCATCTTGGTCCATGAGCAATACATCACCGTTCTGAGTCATTAGAAATCCATATTTCTGTGGCTCACGATGTGTTCTAACTGATCTACGCAAGGCTTGTGTCTCTTGAGCAGGCGGTTGCTCCACAACAGTTTGTGGTTCTGGTTCCACAACAACTTGTGGTGCTGGTTCCACAACAACTTGTGGTGCTTGCTCAGGCTCCATCTCAACATCGGGTGTGCTATCTTGTAGCTCTTGAATTTCTTCAAGTTCTACTTTTCTCCCACTAGATCTTCTAGAAATGAATTCTCTTTCTAGAAAGACACCTGTTCGAGCTACAAACACTTTGCGCTCAGTGGGATTGTAAAAATAATATCCTTTAGTTAGTTTAGGATATCCCACAAAATAGCACTTATCAGATTTAGGTGTAAGTTTGTTAGAGACTTGACGTCTTACATAAGCCTCACAACCCCAAATCTTCATAAAAGACATACTGGGACGTTTACCAGTCCATATCTCATATGGTGTCTTTGGAACCGATTTAGATGGAACACGGTTCAGTGTAAAAGCAGCTGTTTCTAATGCATGTCCCCAAAAGGATTCTGGAAGATCTGTATGACTCATCATTGATCGAACCATATCTAATAAAGTTCGGTTTCTCCTTTCAGATACACCATTCCATTGTGGTGTACCTGGAGGAGTGAATTGTGAGACAATCCCACACTCTTTAAGATAGTCAAGCAATTCTTGGCTTAAGTATTCACCACCTCGATCTGATCGAAGTGCCTTAATGCTCTTGCCAAGTTGGTTTTGTACTTCATTCTTGAATTCTTTGAACTTTTCAAAAGATTCTGACTTGTGTCTCATAAGATACACATAGCCATATCTACTGAAATCATCAGTAAATGTAATAAAGTACATAAACCCACCTCTGGCCTGTGTGTTTAAAGGTCCACATACATCTGTATGTACTAAGCCTAATAAATCACTTGCCCTTTCACTATGTCCTTTGAAAGGGGCTTTAGTCATCTTACCCATCAAACAAGATTCACATGTCTCATACGATTCAAAATCAAATGAGTCCAAAATTCCATCTTTATGGAGTTTGGAAATGCAATTCTCATTTATGTGTCCCAAGCGACAATGCTAGAGATATGTTGGATTTTGATCATTAGATTTAATCCTTTTAGCATTTATGTTATAAATAGGCATATCAAGATTTAGAATGTAAAGACCATTAATTAGTTGTGCACTACCATAAAAGATATCATTTAAATAAATGGAGCAACAGTTGTCCTTTATTATAAATGAAAAACCCTTCTTGTCCAAACAAGAAATAGAAATAATATTTTTAGTGATGGAAGGCACATAATAACAATCATTTAATTCTAAAACAAGCCCTGTGGGCAATGTCAAAATATAAGTTCCTACAGCTAATGCAGCAACCCTTGCTCCATTTCCCACTCGCAGGTCGACCTCGCCCTTAGTCAACGATCTACTCCTTTTGAGTTCCTGCACATTTACACAAATGTGAGAACCACATCCAGTATCTAATACCCATGATGAAGAAGTAGATAGATTAACTTCTATAACATAAATACCTGAAGTGGAAGTCTCACTTCCTTTCTTCTTCTTTAGCTCTTCCAAGTATTTGTTGCAATTCCTCTTCCAATGTCCGGTCTCACCGCAATGGAAGCATTTCCCTTCTTTGGCAACCCTACCTTTAGGCTTCAGTGCAGTATCATTGGGCTTGAACTTGCCATTGGTTTTATTACCCTTTTTCTTGCCCTTTGCATTAGCCCTGCCCTTAGCTTTCTTAACTATTAAGACATCTTTGGGCTTGGCCTTTTTCATGTTAGATTCAGCTGTTTTCAACATGCTAAGTAACTGCGGCAGAGTCTTGTCAATTTCATTCATGTTGTAATTAACAACAAACTGACTGTAGCTGTCTGGCAACGATTGCATAATCACATCAGTGGCCAACTCTTGGCCCAAAGGAAATCCCAATCTTTCAAGGTTTTCAATATACCCAATCATCTTGAGCACATGAGTACCAACGGGAGTCCCCTCTGCCATCCTACACTGAAACAATGCCTTAGAGACATTGTACCTTTCTTACCTAGCTTCCTCTTGATAGAGTTGCTTGAGATGCTCGATCATATCGAACGCATCCATTTCCTCATGTTGCTTTTGAAGCTCAGGATTCATGGAGGCAAGCATAAGGCAACTTACATCCAATGCATCATCTTGATGCTTCTTATAAGCATCTCTTTCTGCCCTTGGAGAATTAGAGGGCGGTTCCTCAGGTAAGGGAATCTCAAGGACATACAACTTCTTTTCTTGCTTGAGGACTATCCTCAGGTTCCTGTACCAATCCAGGAAGTTTGTCCCATTTAACTTGTCCTTCTCAAGGACAGATCGTAGTGAAAGTGTGTTATTTGTGTTTGATGCCATGGTAATCTACAACAAAAATATGCAAAATATAAGTATCATGAATGCATTCATTTAATTAAATATTTATTAAATGATGCTCCCACTATTTTTATCGAATCAACAACCCTTACTATTAATTCGGAAAAATTATCACATAATTTCTCTAGTGGGCCAAGATCCATATTTCACCTTATCTAGAGTTAGCTTTGGCTAACCGCCCAAGATTTGGCTATTTAGGTAGGCAACACTTACCAATTACATCTCATGTAACTCTTGGATAGTTGGGTGAACAACACTTGTTCTAATTCATCTCATGAATGGAAGCCCAACTTTATGCCTCTAGATTCCCAATCCTATTGAGGAAATCTAGTTAAGTCAACCCAATTTATAGCCTTTGGATATCACTATTATCCCATCGCGTCTTACTAAGATAGATATGATATTTTGCTTTGGCAAACATAATAAAATCGATTCTAGTCTTGACGAGTGCTATTCATTGGTAGGCATCTATTTTGACTTAATTTAATTTGAGGGATTTTGTTAGTTTATTGAATAAGATCTCACCAATTTTACTTTTCAAAAATTATCATATGATTTTTATATCATAAACGTACAAAATAAACCATACATCTCATGCAATTAAGCAATAAAATAAACGTGACATAGTTATAGCCCAAACTAAATGGATTTCCCAAGCCAATGAGAAACCCTAAGGGTTAACCTAAGGGTAATAGCATCTTCTCCAAGTGCCTCTTTGGTCATCCTTTGCATAGTTGTCAGCTCCAATTACATAGTTTAAGAGAAATCTCGAGTTACATTCGAGGGGAGTAAGATGAGAAAAGAATGTACAACAAGAATTTCAAGAACAAGGCACGACACGCAGGTCGTATTTATTAAAATTTATAACCACCAAAATACAATCATATTGGGCTAGGGCTATAACTATGCACCATGCACAAACAACAACCACCGTGTTATACAAACAAGTGTAATGCAATTTTAAATTTTAGTTTTATTAACGAGGCATATTTGAAAAGAATTATGACCCTGACTGCGGGGTTCCCAGGGGCGGCATTGCTAACGCCCCTTATCCGGAAGTGTCCTAATCTCATCAGGATGTTCCAGCCAGTATCTCATACTGATTATAATTTTAGTCGCATCAGAACTCTTATCTGAAAGTGTTTCAATCTTTATACACTTTCGACATTATTCTGTTTCTTCCATAACGTTTATGCAGAACAGAAACCGCCATTAATAATTCGCATCACAGATTATGTCTCACATATAAGTTGAATCGAAATTGATAAATATATCATATATATAATTTCAACAATTCGATTTCTAGCCTCTGAATATATCATATACATTCTAATCCGTATTAATCTCATTAAACCGATTGCATGTAATCATAAACAGAAAGTAACCAGAGATCATGCTTTTATCAAAACAAATCAGGGACTCCGAATCTAGCTCGGATACCAGTGAAGGAAACCGAAACAACACGCAGCGGAATTTAAATCATTCGGCCTCCACCAAGATCGATTCGGAGAGTTGCCTGATTAGGGTTTCGAGATTTTACCTAACGTTTTCTCTGAATTTTCTGTCGTTGGTCGAGTCACAAGCAGCAACTTTTCGTTCCTACCTCTATGGTATCCACAAGAACGGATCTCACGACTCTTGAACGTCTCACGATCAGAAGCCTTGAAGAGCGTTTTTGATTCCTTATAACCGAACTACTAGCTTCGATTAAAAGGAATGTTTTTTTTTGTTTTCTGTTTTAAAAGGTGCGGCTCTGTTTTAGAAAAACTTCCTTTTTATAGGCAGTAAATTTTACCCTAAAATTTACTGCCAAACAGAACTCTAATCCTACTTAGAATAGGATTAGATATATCCTTAATCCAATTCAGAATAGGATTAATTAAGCTCCTCATTGATCCGTTCTAAGTGTGCGACCCAATAGGTTCTCAAAACAATGGCAATGACAAAATTGTCACAGGCAATGAGCGGTATCTAGCAACACATCATTGCTACCCATGTAACGAGAATGTCAATGACTCGACATAACCTTACTCGTGATAGATGTTACCATGTAGTCTAATCCCTTTATCCTTTGATGTCTCGATTAGACACAAGTCATGGAATGTGTCACACTTGTATAGTCTAATCAGCGTTTCTTGATTCCTAAGTAGACTAATTAAACAAATAAAATCAATATCTCATATTGACTTATTCGAGCACGGCCATGCATTTCTTAGTCTCACTCTATCAAAGGGCCCAAGACATCACTCTTGTTATATAAGAGGGATAAATCCTATCTTGATCACTCAACATCCCTCTACATAGATCAAGGCATACCCAATTACTACCTTTATAGTCCATCCTATTACGAATGACATCTAGCAGCATTAAAGTACGCAATTCTCTATGTTGGGATCTCTGATGATCTCAAGTCAAAGGATCACATACACCATCATCACTATGAGAATCGCTTATGACACTCATATAACAATCCATGTAGCGTTCTCATGGAGGGTCGATCCAGTACATAGTTCTCTAACATGTACCTATGTGATGACTTGATATCTTATATCCATGACAATGGTCATCAGTCAACCACATACTAGTCTTATCGTATCATTATTATCCTTATTCACAATAATACTTGACTAGGGATATTTTAAGAATAGTGTGTTATTACTATTCTAAGGACATTATCATATAAGATTATATTACGCAGTTATAAGACAAATATAATAATGAACTATGATAAATAAAATGTCATGATACATAAAAAATGCCAAAGTCAATCATCTAATGAATGGTTCTAAGGGCATAATCCAACAGTTTTGTATAGGAAAAGATGCATTTTCGGACTTGTCTCCTAGTACCAATCAGGCTAGGGGCAGCCGACTACCATAAAGGGAAGTCGACTGCCTAGAGACAACTAAAACGTCATTTTTCGAAAATCGATGCAAACCAGTCGACTGCTATGTAAGCCAGTCGACTGCTATTTTCCCAGAAGCATTCTGTTTCAAACCAGTCGACTGCTATATGGGACAGTCGACTGCTATTTGCCAAATTGCATTCTGTTTCAAAAACAGTCGACTGCCCTATATGACCAGTCGACTGCTATTTCTTAAGAAGCATTCTGTTTGAAAACCAGTCGACTGCTATATGTACCAGTCGACTGCCCCCATGTATTTTCAAAGATGAAATTATCGAAATTTTAAATGAAATTAATTTCGATAAAAGGAATTATGAAGCAGCAGTCGACTGCCCTATAAGACCAGTCGACTGCCCTGTATGCAAAGATGTTTTCAAAGCTTATTTAATTTAAACACAAAGGTGTTTTCTGAAAAGTATATTATAACTGTTTTGAGGCTATGGACTGCGTAATGATTATGCATTTCTGATGGCTGAGAGACTCTGATCAAGTCCTCAGTAATATGTATGTTAAATGAGGAACCCTAGTCCGGTCCTCAAGACCATCAGTGACACCTGACTAGTGTTCACTATGGTATTATTAAGGCAGGAGAGAATCCCTGACCTCTACATGGTATACCAATGTACTAATGCATGATTAGAGTCATATGAATCATATGAATGGGAAATGAACGGTTCATATGATGACTCAATCGCTTAAACATTGTACATAGTCTCCATCTATTTCAAAGTACAAGATGTATGTATGAAGAAGTATATGATGTATGTTTTAAAGTATGATATGAAGTATGATGTTTTAAAGAAAGTATGTTTGCCATGTCATTTTAAATGAATATGCATGGTTGCAAACAATGCATGAAAGAAGTTTATGATGCATGCTTTATAATGCTTTACATGACATTATAGAGCCAAGTAGGAAGAAAATGCATATAGAGGCATAGTACGCTCTTTTACATACTTTTCTTACTGAGCGTAAACTCACCCTTTTACGACTATTTTCCTACAGACTACTTGAAGTGAACCACGCTCCGACTAGAGGAGCTTGTGCTTGAAGAATCAAAGTGTACCTTCTCGATACGCTTCCCAGTTAGCATAGAAGGTATACTTATATGTTCATATGTAAAGTTAAATTGTAATTCAGCTACAGTACAGTACAAGTAGAATTTATGTATATAAGATGTCGGGGATGTAAGTTAAGATGATGTATGAGATCCTGTGGAAATGGAATGATATTTATATATATCATTTTATGTTTATGGAAATTGAATAAAATTTCATAAGCTATTAAATGATTAGCTTAAGATTAAAGGAAGAACGACACTGGATAAACTAAATCTAAATAAAGAAGGAAAATATAAGTGATAAGATGAAGTGACGGGGACGTCACAGTTTTCTTTAAAATAGGCCTTACCATAGCTCTATTTATAACATAGCAAGAAGTGTTTACTGCTTCAGCGCAAAAATATTTAGGTAAGTTATTTTCACAAAGCATGGTTCTAGCCATTTTTTCTAAAATTCTATTTCTCCTTTCAACTACCCGATTTTGTTGAAGAGTTCTAGGAGTTGAAAAATTATGGCTTGTACCACTTTCATTGCAAAATGTATCAAAACCAAGATTTTCAAATTCTTGTCCATGATCACTCCTAATACTAGTAATAGAGTAACCTTTTTCATTTTGAACAAGTTTTGAGAAAACAGTGAATTTGTCTAAGGCTTCATTTTTAACACTTAAAAAGAACACCCAAGTAAACCTAGTGTAATCATCAACTATCACAAATCCATAGTGTTTACCTCTTAAACTAGTTGTCCTAGTTGGTCCAAAGAGATCTAAGTGAAGAAGTTGAAGTGACCTAGAGGTAGTGACACACTTCTTAGGTTTAAACGAAATTCTTTTGTGTTTTCCTCTTACACATGCCTCGCAAACTTTATCATTTTCAAATTGAAGCTTAGGTAATCCTACTACTAGGTCTCTTTTGTCTAATTTAGACAAAACATACATGCTAGCATGGCCTAGCCTTCTATGCTATAACCAAGGTTCATCTTCTCTAGTGGCCACAAAACATAAATTTTTGCTATTAAGTTCATTTAAATCCATAATATAAATATTTCTTTGTCTATGTCCAATAAAAATAATTTGATAAGTTTTGGCATTAACAACATTGCAACACAAATCATCAAACACAACTTTAAATCCCTTATCACACAATTGACTAATACTAAGCAAATTATATTTTAAGCCTCTAACATACAAAACATTCTCAATAGTTGAGGAAGAGTTACCAATGGAGCCAATTCCTTCAATTTGTCCTTTGGAGTTGTCTCCAAATGTGACTTCTCCACCACTCTTATGCTTTAAGAACTTGAATTGGCTCTTGTCACCCGTCATGTGTCTTGAGCATCCACTATCAAGGTACCAATGCTCCTTGGACTTAGCCTTGTCGCAATACTCTTCCTCCTACATACAAACACATCAAGCTTTCATCTTAGGTACCCAAATTTTCTTGGGTCCTTGAGAGTTAGTACTAATAATTTTTTATCCTTTAGGGATCCATTTCATTTTTAAGGACTCATCACTTGAATTTAAAACATGTTTAGGCACCCAAATCTTGACAGCCATTTTCCCTCTAATCATGGTCTTCCTAGAAGTGCATGCTTGTGAGGAATGTCCTAATTTATTACATAATAGCACAAGACAAATTTTCTATCTTTAACTAGGAAATTTTTAAGATGAGTCTCTTTGTTTGATGCTTTATAGCCTAACCCTTCTCTACCAAAGAATGCTCTTTGAGTCTCTAGCATATGATCAAGTTTTTGTTGACCCATGTAAAATCTAGAAAAGGAGTTTTGCAAATTAGTGTTCTTCTTATTTAATTCTTCAAGTTCTAGATTAGCATTTTCTAATTTCTTCTCACATTCTAATTTAACATTCACAAGCATTTCATTTTCCTTTTTCAACTTAGAGATCATTTTCTTATATTTTAAATTCATGCATTCAAATTCATTAGCTAACTCATCGAATGCATCTTGCAATTCATTAAAAGAGTATTCATTAGTATCTAATGAGTTAGATGTTACCTTCTCATCTTCAAAAGCCATAAAACAAAGGTTGGCTACTTCATCTTCCACATTCTCTTCATCGGAGCAATCACTATCACTCCATGTAGCCACCATTGCCTTCTTATTTGGTTTCTTCTCATTTTGCTTTCTATAAAGAAGATAATCAAATTTAATATGACCAGGTTTTTTGCATTCATAACAAATAATTTGGTCCTTTTCTTTCCTACTAGTTTCTCCTCTATTGAACTCTCTCCTAGGAGGTCGCCTAGAGTTTCCACTAGCTCTCATCCTCATGAATTTGTTGAATCTCTTGGCGAACATAGCCATTTCTAAATCCTCATCATCACCATTTTCATCATGATCGTCATTTGATTCCTCAATTGTGGTGGACTTTAGAGCTACTCCAACTTTCTTTGGGGATCTTTCCCTTAATTTTCATCTCATAAGTAAGTAAAGATCTCATAAGTTCATCTAATAAGAGTGTATGAGAATCCTTGGATTCTTTAATAGCAGTGACTTTTGCTTCCCATGATTTAGGTAAGCTATTGAGAACCTTTTTCACCATTTCTACATTAGAGTATGTCTTGCCTAAGTCTTTAAAACCATTTATTATGTCCGTAAACCTAGTAAACATGTCACTAATTGACTCATCATTCTTCATTCTAAACAATTCATAGTCTTGGGTGAGCATGCCTACTTTTGTTTCTTTGACTTGTGTAGTTCCCTCATGTGTGATGGCGAGTTTATCCTAAACTTGTTTAACATTCTCACATTGTGAAACTCGATTATATTCATTAGATCCTAATGCACAAAATAATGTGTGCATTGCCTTAGCATTAAGTTGTGCCATTCTAATATCATTAGTATCCCATTCATCTTCTTCTTAGGCACATCCGTCCCATCTACTTTCTTAATAGGGATAAGGGGACCTTTAACAATAATCCTCCATACTTCATAATCATTGGCTTTAATAAATAGCATCATTCTAGTTTTCCAATAAGCATAATTTTCACCATTAAAGAGTGGAGGTCTAGCCGTAGAGTGTCCCTCTCCTACCAAAGGTGTAAATATACTAGTTTGAGCCATTAGTGATCGTTTTACTCGATAGATGTTAATCTAACTCAATCTCGAGCCCAAGCTCTGATACCAATTGTTGGCTCTACCGAGAGGGAGGTGAATCGGTTTTTCTACTTATTTCTAATTTTCTCAACTCTTGATACACAATTAAAACTAAATAAATAACAATGGAATAAGTGCAGTAAAAAGAGTAAGGGAAAGAGAAGCAAACACAAGTTTATAGAGGTTCAGCCAATCTCTTGCCTACGTTCTCTCTCCTTGAACCTCTTGTCAAGGTTTTGATTCAGCTCTTCCTTGAGAATACTTACAAACCACTTGAAGGTGTGGTAAGACCTCTTACAATGTCTCTTGAGAACTTAGAAATCTCCTTCTAAGCCTCTCCCCTTGTATTACTACCCACACTCTACGACAGCAGATCTTACAAGGATAGCTCACTCCTTTGAATAACAGAATTTTCAGTAAATAAGTGAGGAACAACAAGAAATCTCACAAATGGAATTACACAATGAAGATTTTCAGATTTGATTTTCTCTTTTGAAGCTTGAAGATTTTTGAGTGCTTGTTCTATCTCCAAACTTCATAAATGCTTCTATTTATAACCCACCAAACGATTAGAATGGTTGGTGAAGCATTTAATGCAAATCCTCTCGTTGAAACCCTCAAAAAATAGCCGTTGGAGTCAAGTCTTGTGCAAAGGGATCGATCCCTTCCCTTTTCAAAAAGGATCGATCCTTTTTCTCCAGAACGCTTTCCAACTCTTTCCCGGATGGCTCGAAGCATTCTGTCACTTTGGGATCGATCCCTCAACAGTAAGGATCGATCCCTTTTATCCAGTACACTTTCCTGCACTTAATTTGCTGCAAAGTTTATGGCTTTTGTGATTCTAACTCAGTTCAAAACCTTCTAACACTTTTCTAAGAGTATTTACTGACTTTTTCAATTGAAATCGCAATCCAAGACTTTATTAAAATAATTTCAATCATTGAGTTCATTCAAAACAAATTTATTGGTATAAAAATCATTTTAAGCTTACTTGAGTTTTGTCATTTTCAAAATACTTGTCAATTTAAAGCTAACAAGTACCAACCCAAGCATTTACACCCCATGTATAGACACAATATTGTGTAATTACATGTAAAACTACTACAGTCGCCTACACTTACACAAAAAAACACAACGCTGATACCAATTTGTAACATCTCTATCTACCTCAGACTACAACTTACCTGTTTGTGTGAAAGTGTAGACATACAAAAATTTAACAAGATAAACATTTGATTTGTTTAATTTAATATCTTGGTTTATAGGTAAGGAGTTTCTTGTCATATAAAACAAGTTACAATGTTTTAAAATACCTCTTTGACATGATTTTGATAAAATAAAATTTCACAAACAGTTTGTCCTTTAATGTGCCTTACTACTTTTGTTGTTACGTTCATAATTTACTGAAGAGGTCCTATATGAGGGTCTAAAACATATAAGTGTGCCTAATTAAGTGCATGATTTTCATTTACTACTTCTTTAAGAATTTTGGCAAAAATTTGGCAACATGCTGGTTATAATTTGATCAAAACAAAACCTGTAAGTCCACACTTTCATTCGATAGCATTTTAATTTCCCACAATTGACATCACGACTCATCCAAACAAGAGAATTCTAACTTAAGCTATCATTTAAATATATACATGTATTTGGAGGCTTAAATTAGAACATGCATCATTAGGTATTTAACTTAACTAAGATAGAAATATAACATTTTGGCACATGACAAACTTACACGGCCATCCAACACATCTCAATTTACTCACTTAAGTCGACTACAAGTATTATGAATCACCAAGCAAAACCAAAACAACATAAATAAGCATTTAAAGTGTC
The DNA here is from genome assembly GCA_032173925.1 of Heritiera fomes. Lineage (NCBI taxonomy): Eukaryota > Viridiplantae > Streptophyta > Magnoliopsida > Malvales > Malvaceae > Heritiera > Heritiera fomes. The sequence goes on from JAPDPM010000015.1 coordinate 24,223,584, forward strand.
AGCCTACATCCCATTTACAATAGTCTAAATTTTATTGCATCAGTACAAGTCACGAAGTGTATATATGTTACCAAAATGCTTTGGTACCTCAGCTAATACCCAAACAAAAGAAGTACAAACCCTTCAAGGCATCACTCAATAGTCTTGTCTACAGGGAGTAAGGAATTATGTGGAATGAAAAGAAAATATTATTAAAAGAACAAGTGATATTGCTTTCATACCTATGTGTATGATTATTAAACAATAGCCTTCCTACTTACTATATATAACTATAACGATTTAAAACATTTTCAAACTTTTAAAGTAAGCAGGTCAAATATACAAAGTTGGTATCCTATAACCAATTTCAAATTTACTAAACATAGAGTGAGCATGCACATATTACATCATAAACAATCTTGGTAACAGCCAAATGCACTATAGCTATCAATGCTTCAAACTCTCCTTTTTAGGGCACTATTTGTGATCACAAACTTAGAACTAACCCCATTAATCAAATGGAATCGGTACTTGTCCATCAACTCAAGATAAACATAAATGCCTTTAACACCTCATTGAAGTATAGAATGGTGTACCATCATGTACAGAAAACAAAATACTCACGATTTTACAGTAGAGTAAGAATACCAATATGCATGAATCAAAAGCTTTTCCATGAATAAGAAGTAATATATATACCATCGTTAGAAAACTGAAACTAAAGTCCATTAATGTAACTCTTCTCAAAACATGATTAGAACAAATTTACTTATGCAAGACATACTAACTAAGGGCTATAGGGCAATGTCTCACTTTTAGGCCAAGAGCAGAAACATGTATACTCTTCTTTCGTAGAAGAAAGTTAATGCTATACAATAGTAGAAATTAAGTACTCCCTTAATTCACTTACCAAACTTTCTTCTACGTCAATAATTCCCTCCACCAAACTCAAACTTGGTTTTCTTCTTGCTTGGTCGAAAACCTTCTCTTCACCTAAAGTTACTAAGCTGGACATTAATATAGAGTTTAATTTAATTCTATCCCAAAACTATAAAGTTATCTTACAACTAGCATACACTTGCAATTGTTTAATTTAGCATCCTTTTCAACACCAAAGCTATGAGCAAAGATTCTAATATATCAATGTTTATCAATTTCTACAAGTATCAAAATTTACCAAATTTAAATAAAATTGAAACTTGGAACCTTTCTCTTACATAAATGGAGAAACTGTGAACTTCCTTGGTCTTCTCTTCTTGTTTTCAACCCCTAAGTTCATGCCAGGTGGATGTACTAATTAATTTTACTACTTTAAATATGTTAAAATTTAGCAAATGTGAGAGAAAGTTGAACTCACCTAAGCCATTGGAACCAAAGGCCGTTTCTTTTCGGTTTCACCAAGTCATTTCCCTTCGACTAAGGGCTTTCCACCACTATAGCCCTATATTAATTCATAGAAATTGTATTCAAAAACACCATTTAGACAATCATTTAATAATTTCAAATACAATATTACTTGCTTTAGTTTCTCCAATATGAAACCTCTTGCCCTAAAGTGCTGTTTGGTTTTAGGAATTTTAGATTACTGGTAGGAATTTTTTTTTCCGTAATTAGATTATCATGTTTAGTTCCCGAAATTTTTTCACACCGGGAATTTCATATTCCTAACAGTGCAAAGAGGGGGGGAAATGGGGTGAAAAAATTCTCCCTTGCCTTAAGGTATTTTTTTTCTGGGGGAAAACTACTTTTTATTCCTATTTTACCCTCCAATAATTATATTTTGTTTCCATTTTACCCCTAAACCTATATAATATTACAACCATTTTTTTTATTTTGATGAAGAGAAAAATGAATTTAAAATCAAATGGACCAATAATAAGATGGACCCTATGATTTTTGATTAATCAAAATCAATTTAATATAGTAATAGTTTGTTAAATCAAAATAATTTACATAACAAAAACTTTGTAAAAAGGGACTAAATAAATAAATGAGTATCTTAAATAAATAAATAACTAATTAATTTAAATATAATTTATATCAAGTGTTATTCACTCTACATCAACTAATAATATGAAGGGTATTAATTATACTAAAATAAGTAATTAAGTAGTCTTACTTTCTTTTAACCAAACACAGAAGTCTTATATTCCCACTAATACAACCAAACACAAGAATCTAATAATCCCAGGAATCCGTCAAGTAAAATAATTTTCTGTTAAATGATTCCCAGAGGTAATCCTAAATTCCGCGAACCAAATGGCCCATAACTGAAATAATCTATTCCCTTTTCTTCCTAGTTTATTGCAATGAAAGTCTCCCTTGATTAGCTTTTGGCCGAAACTCCATTTGATTATCTTCACAATCATTTCAAAACATGGATTTACACTTCCATTCCTCAAATTACACACCTCAAACTATTTAAAAAATTGAGAATTGTTTTACTCACCTTTCCAGCTGAACCAAACACCCACAAAACTGAAATCTTTTTTCACTTCTCTTTTGGCTTCTTTGAAGTCTTTCTAACATGCGAATTGTTACTCATCTAACTAACATTCCCCTCTTCCATGTAGAGCCAAAACTTTAAAAGAAAAAATCAAAGGCCTTCCTTCAACACACCATGGTCGAGAGTCCCCAAAGCTTCCAGTTGTTCGGCTTCCTTCAATGGTTGTTCATGGTTTGCACAAGCAAGAGGTGTTCAAGTCTCCTTGAAATATACACATCTTCTTTCTTCTAAAATTTCTTGATTCTCTTTTTAAAATTGCCTCAAACCATGACTGTCTTAAGCCTCCCTTCAAGTTTTTCTTTTGGGTAGCCATACATGCAAGAGTCACGACAATGAAGGGAAATGTTTTAATTCATTTCAAGACTTAATTTCTCTAGTTTCCTTTTAAGTCAAAGCTCATTAGTTGATCAGTCCCATACTAAACTTAGCTTTCTTGGTTTGAGCAAGAGTTTAATTCCCAATTCCTACTTTAATCTTATGTTCACACTTATAAATTTAAATTTTCTTGCATTAACTACTAACTTCCACATTTACTTAGGCTCTGTTTGGATCTCGGTGCAGTAAAAGTAGTGGAGCATAGTACTAATAGAGACAAAAAAAATGCAAAAGATAAGAAAAAAGAGTTTAAAGTTTTTTTTACCTTTTTTCTTAATATTTTATTATTATTTATTTTTACTTAATTGTCATTTTATATTTTTAAATCTCACCAGAGCTAATTTTATTGTCCATCCAAATTAATCCTTTACCTATGTTATTTGTCCCTTAAGCTAAATTTTTAATGTCATAAGTGTATACCCTAGTGACCTTTCCAAATTAATTTGATTAACATGATTCTTAAGGTTTATCATCTAATATCCATGAAAATTCAAATCTATCATTGGGTTGCAAAATTACCATTTTGCCTTTAGTATGAAAGTTGCACCAAACTTCACTTGTTTCCCTTATAGCTAGTCACTCCATTGATATGCCTAAAATGAATTTCAAATTAGCTCAAACACATATACTTTAACTAATTTAACTCAATTGGGACAATTCGAAGATATGATGTTACAACATATCTCTCCCAATGAATTTCACCAAAAGCACTATTTGAAATTGTACACAAATCGAACACATGATGCTGCATCAAATCCAGGTTTGTGCGACATATGTTCTCAAGCCCTCGTCATATTTGAACGGGCTGTCAAGTTTTAATGGGCGGTCCAGCTTTTTATCAAATCTAAATGGACAGATCTAATTAAACCCTTGATCCTCGATTCTGTCTCGTCTTGAGTTAGGGTTTTTCTCTCTTCCTCTCTACCGCATTAATCAGTCTAGCCAAAGCAATAGATCCGATTGGCCCGAACCGACAATGGCGAATCGGACGGTCGCAGCAGCCAAGAGCACAAGGGGAACGAACCCACAGAACCTGGTGGGATAGATAGTTCGCTTCATGATACACCAAAACACGTACTGGAAGGAGCAGTGTTTCGGGTTGACGGCGGAGACGCCGGTGGACAAGCCCATGGAGCTCGACCAAATCGGCGGCATTTTTGGCGGCAATCAAAGACTCACTCCTTTCATGTGACTTCTGGTGAAAATGCTCCAAATTCAACCTGAAAAAGACATCGTGGTCGAATTCATTAAAAACAATGACTACAAGTAAGAAAATTGCCTTTCTTTTTTCTTAGTTCAATTTCACCTTAAATAAATTACTGGAAAAAAAGAATTCGATTTAATCATTGGTGAACTAATCATAGGTATGCGAGAGTTTTGGTTGCGTTTTTTCTGCGTCTTACGGGGACTGATACTGATGTTTATCGTTATTTAGAGCCTTCGTGCAACGATTATCGAAAATTAAGGCAGAAGTTACTCGATGGAAGTAAGTTCTTTTTCTGTTTTTTTGGAACTATATCTTGGATAGATTTATTTTAATTGTTTTCATTTATTGTCTGTCTTTGATGAATCAGATTTTCGTTTGACGCATGTGGATGAGGTTATTGATGAACTTCTGACTAGAGATTTTTCTTGCAATATTGCCCTTCTGCGAGTTAAGAAAAGGTAAGGCTTTTTTCTGGTATTTGATTGAGATTAACGAATTTAACTGTGTGATGATAAGGAAAATATTAGAGCTTAAGTAAATTTAGTTTCATTTGTAATATCAAATATGTTACTTTATTTCATGATGCTTCCTTTAATTGTTGCTTTTCTACTTGTTTCCACTATTTGCTTTTGCTTCCTCATAATTTGCATCTTATTTTTTATTAAAAATGAGAAGTTACTTAAAATCTAACATATGTTCAACATAGTTGTTCCACGGTATAGAAAATCCTGCATTTGGATATTTACAAAATTTTAATTTGTTAAATTATTTAAAAATACCTTTCTTTTGTTGTTGTTGTATTTTTTTTTTCTCACAAGTAAAAAGAAAGTATCCTTGTCAACAACCAGATCAAGACTAACCAGATTAAGACTAAGTTATTGCTCTGGACTTGTAATTCAATAGATGAACTCTCGAATCACCTGGTGTATTGGATCCAAAAAATAAGTGTGTTGGAAGATGATTTTGAGGAAGAAGAAGAGAAACAGGAAAATGAGGAAGATGGTTTAGAAGATGAGCCAGCTAATGAAAAGGTTTGTAGTGTTGTTTTCCTTGCTATTGATGGACTGCTGTTTTAGTGAAAGTTGTTTTGATTTTTAATTTATTGATATAATTCGTATTTTCTTTCTAACAGTATTTCTACCGATCTCAAAGTCCTACAAGGGGAGAAACAGATAAAAGACATGATAATTATGGATATAGGTACAACTCATAATTTGTTTGTTTGTTTTCTTTCATTACCTTTATGCACTGTTCCTTACAATCCTGCTATGCTAGGGGCCCTGTCTTTTTCTTTATAATGAGGTTGTTTTATAATTGAAATAAAACTGAATATTCTGTTGCGCATAGTCAGAGAATATGTGGAACTTGTCTATGAATAATCTTTATTTAGACAGTTACAAAGAGGGGGTGGAGGGTGGGTAATTGTACTTTTTCTTTTGAGAAGCATCAACTGACAAAAGTACTGACTCATTTTTTGTAAACGAAATTGTTTACCAAAGGATAAAACTTTGAAATATAACTTATTGTGAGCCTTCCCCTTTGTCTCATGATGATGAAAATAAGAACAGATCTACTTTAAGGCTATTAATTTGGATAGCATGCATGTTCCCAAGCACAAACTTGTCCCATTTTTCCAGTTACTGTTATGCAGCTAGTTTTAGTTTGTTAGCTTGCTATAGCTGGCAGTTTTCCGGCTTCCTCAATAGCCATTTTTTGGGTGAGCTGATTTTCATTGATATTGGTGAAAGCTGTTGTTTGAGCATACTCCTATTTATGTAGGCAAAAGTGTTCTAGAATCATGTTTCCCTCATGGCATTTAAAAACCATGGATGGTCTAAAACAGCTTCCTATAGAAATATCTTGTGATCCTGCCAGGTTTCTCTGCACTGACAGTGTGCAGCGAGAAGTATGATGGATCAGACAATCGAGAATTTTGATTCAGTTTTCAGCCTGATGACTACATTGTTTGCTGTCATTAGGTTTTTTATACTACTTTGATTATTGGCTTCTACGAGGTGATGATTTTAGTTACTCCATTATGTGATTTGGGTTCTTATAATTAGGAAGTCATTTTCTTGCTTTCGAAAAGCTAGCATGGGAGATTCTAACCTAGTGGCACAAACATGTGTTATTTAATATGGCACTTCAAGTTTGGGTTTGTTAGACACCTTCTGGAAATAGTCTTTGATGAAGCTGCAAGGTTATCAGCTGCCTGTTTGCAGCAAAATCAGATGGGTGACACAATTTATTCTGACTTGTATGTCATTTATTTTTCTTTCCAACCATCCCATCCGAAATTGCAAAAAACAGTCAAGCGTCTACAAACACAACATTGATCATAAAAATGAATATTGTAAACTAATATTTGGGCAGAGGCGGTTCAACTTTGTTTCTTTTACTTTTCACAGGTATTAGGATTATGACAGAGATGGAGACTATGATAGAGATCGAGGCTATGATAGGGAACTGAGACATGGCCAAGTTAGAGATAGGGTTAGAGAGGCACAGAGACAGGGATAGAGACTGTTATCGCCTGAGAGTGGAAAAGGAATATGGTCGTGAAAGGAAACAAGATAGAGAGAGGAGGGAAGGTAGGGAGTGTAAGAGGCGAGACATAGACCTTGGCAGAGAAGGAGCCCTAATGGGAGTAGAGATTGCAAGAGACATGCTTGTGGCAGCGTCTGTCCTAGAATGCATGAACCAGAATTTGATAGTAGTGCTCTTGAAGGAATAAAGAAGAAAGTAAAGAAGGGGAAGGAGGTTGATGCAACTGATCATCCGGATCCAGAGATTGCTGAGGCCAACAGGATCCAAGCATCCTCTGGGTTGAAACCATTAAAATTGTAAGCATGATAGATTTTATCTGCTTTTAGATTTAATACTGTTAATATAGTATGAAAGCATCGTGGCATATTCAGCCCTGTAGCAGTTTTCTTACTATTGCTTTGTCGTCTTTTTTTTGCCCTTTGTTAGTCAAGAAATTTTTGTAAATTAGCAATTTTTGAAGTATATATTGCATATAGAGCGGGGATTCAAATAGCGGCTGAGTAGCGGTGTAGCTTAGTGGTATAGCAGCCACTATTTCGTGATGGCGGCACCGTCCGAAACTGCTATCAACCGCATTTGAAATGAAAGAGAAGACTCGCAAGAATAACAGCAGTTTGCGACCGCAAATAGCTGCACAGCGGCATATAGCGGCTATAACGGTCTGCTATCGCCATTATTAACATGCTTCTGTCAATTTTTTTTTATCAAATCAAATGCTAATAACTAGCAAAACAATAACACCACCCATACCTAACCACAACACTTCAGTCAAGGTAAAAGAAAGAAACCATGACCTCTTATCAATGGAAAGTGGAAATAGGTAGATTATGGATTCTTCTTGAGATTTCATAAGGATACGCCAGCTGTGAGTAAAACATTTGAAATAGAGATTTGGGTGCTACATTAGGTCGGTTGGGTTGGGCTGTGGATGGGTTTTCGACATGATGGCGAAAGGAAAGGGGATGAGAGGAAATTAGAAATTTGAACGAAAACAGGGACTTGAGAGTGGAGAAGATGTAGAAAGAGGGGAGAGAAATTAGAAATTTGAACGAAAGCAGGGACTTGAGAGTGGAGAAGATGAAGAAAGAGGGGAGAGTAGGGGGTGGCTAAGGGATTATGGGCTTTTTTCTACAAGGTCATTTCGCCACCTAACAGCTTAGTGTACGTGTGTGAAAAAATGATTTTAAGATTATTTTGTTTATATGTAAATATGGGAGGAAAAATTTAATTAATGGGAAATGAGAAATTGACATATTATTTTGAGGATTTAATGTGATATTGAGAGGGAATGAGATGGCAAAAGGTGAATTTATTTTTTATGACTATTTTGTATGTATTAATATGATATAAAAATAATTAATTTTAAATAATTAAAGTTTTACTATTTTTTTGACCAAATTAAAGTTTTACTATTTAATGTTATTGTTTATTTTTTTGTGTTTGATTAAAATTTTTGATTGCTAAATATTAGTTTAATTTTTGAATTATAATATATCAAAAATTTTCTTCGGTATTTTTTAAACTAAATTAATTTATAACTAATGAAAGGCCTAATCTCACACATATAATATACATACATGATACTATTTAGTCACAGTTATTATAGTTAATGGTAGTATGTTTATGATGCATATATTTAAACAACTTTTAGATATGCATTTAACTGTTTAGCTATGATGTTAAAAAAAATCTTAATAATTTAATTTATCATTTAAATAAAAGAATTAAAATGTTCTAGATTCTTTTAATTATTATAAGATAGAGGTTTCATGTTATTATAATTAATGAAATGCTCCAAATTCTTTTAAATATTATAAGAAAAGAGGTTTCATGTTATTATAATAAATAAAATGCTCCAAAATCTTTTAAATATTATAAGAAAAAAGGTTTCATGTTATTATAATTATAATTTATTTTTACAATGAGTTATGCAAAGTTAAAAGAAAAATTTACAATAGCGAAGAACGTTGCGGCTATTATCTTATCTGTTATGTACTCAAACGCAATAAATACGATGCAATTGAAAATGCGATCGGAATTTAAATACCTGATATCGAGAAATTAGGAAATGAAGTGAATGAAAAATTTAACGAAACTATATTGTCGTAGGTTGTGACCTTTACCTTATAAGCAAATGACTAAATAATGTTCAGCCTTCTCACTATAAACATAATGACACGGTTTTATCCTACTACCTCAGAGCAAGTGGTGTCTAATCATAATTATTTATTTGCATGGTTTCTGATGTCTTAATACAATTGTATTACGTAGATGAAGGTTTCTGATGTCTTAATACAATGATTGGGAAAAAAAAAGTTATAACTGAGGACTACTCTTTCTTACCGGTGCTTTGGCTTATTCCTAAAACACGTTATAAAAGGAGGGAATATGCGGTAGATTTGTGCCAGGACCAGACCCTGGCTATTGTTCCGCGGCAGCTTTGGAGTTCTTACTCTAAACATGAATGCATCTATTATGTTAGCTAGGATGTAATCGAGTCGAGTCAATATAGTAGAATGCTCAAGCTTGATTCGAAAATTCGCTGTTCGATATCTTGCTCGAGCTCAATTATGCCTTAATTTTTTAGCTCAAGTTCAATTTGAAATAAAAATCGAGCTACTCGAACTCGTTCGATTAGGTTTGTTTATCCCAACTTGATTTTCATGCTCAAACTCGAGCTTAAATCTATTTTTATATAAATAAAAAAATTAGTTACTAATTAAATATAATAAAATATAATATTTTTAAAATAATAATAATAACAACCATTTTAAAATCCTGAGATAAAAATCGAAATAATTGGTAGAAAATATTTGATATCTAAGTTATACATTTATTAAGGTAGAGAACTTTCCTCTGTTGTGTAAGCTTGGAGACACGTGTGTGTATATATAATTTCATTGAAAGAATCATAAATTAATCAAGAAATTAGACATTATGTAAGACCTGATTTTACACTACTATAGACCCTAATTTCATAAAACCTGATAATGGAAATTAAATAAATAATGAATGTTGATTTCCACTTGGGTGAAAAGCTCCTTAACTTAGGATGTAAATGGAGCAATTTCTGTGAAACACTCGATGGGCGAGTATTATAATGGAAGGGCTCGCCAATGGTTGATGGCGAGATTGATTTGCAAATAGACAAGTTCGCCAAGTTAGTTGGTAAGGATGATCGCCCGAATGAGGCAAGGGCTCTGATCGCTCAAATGAACCTAGAGTTGATCGTCCAAAGAGTGAATATGGTGAGTAACGTGATCTCCCATATAGAGAGGCAAATGATAGCCTAGTAGGCGAGTAAGGCAATAGGTACTCGCCAAATTTAAAATGCTAATGTGATCACCAACTTGTGGCATGAATCATAGCAAAGTAGGCGAGTAGAACAATAACTGGTGATCGCCAACAATGTAACTATGACTGTAATCGCCAAATCTTAAGTTGGCGAACTGAAATTGAATGGCGAGTTGAGGTCTAAAGATAAGGAGGCAAACTGGAATCATTACGTGTGGACAAAATGGAAATAAAAGCTGACGATATGAGGAAATAAATTCAAACCATTGCAACAAAAATTGACCTTGTACGCCACACGACTGAAGAAAATTGAGAGATGATATTAAAGTCAATAAAGAACTTATCCTTATTGGTTGAGGAATAAAACAAAGAAGACAAATAAGTCAAGAAACGGTACAGAAAAGAATGGCAGGCCGTTTCTTTGGCCACAGGTGTCTTCTTCCATTAACGAGGGTAGAAAAATTGACCCTAGCTGTCTCTTTCATCTAATTAATATATGTAAGACGTGAAATGATGAAAGAAGCGGAATAAAGGACAAGTGGTAGGTTCTGATTGGATTAGCATGGCTATATAAGAAGGAACACATGAGGAAAATCGACTTGACTAAACCTTCATCTTCGTTGCTGTAAGTTTATGTTTTGTTCCTTCCATTTCTACCATGCTTGATCTACTAAACTTCATCCTTAAGATGACTAAACAAGTAAAACCTGCTTGCAAAACCTTTCCTCCATCGTTTGATGAGCTATAGGAATAAGCAAAATAAGGCCAACGTGAGACAGAAAGTGTTCTGTTCTGAAAATGCAGTTGATTAAGGTGAGATTTAATGGTTTCTTGAGATTGAATGATATATTTCTATGATTTCGAGCATGAGAAGCATGATGATAGTTTTGCTTTTGATTTATTCTTGTTAGATCATAGAAATAGAATAAAGTCATCTCTTGAAGTAGATGAATAATAAAATGAAACTGGGTTGAAATTGTAGTAGGATGATGGAAAATTATTAAAGGAAACTAGAACAAGATGTAGTCTGGAAAATAATCGAGAATGAATAAGGAAAGTAATGGAAATGGCATAAAATGATGATAAATGGGCGAGGTCAGCCATCATGGGCGAGCTAAATAATATGGAGTGTGGTAGTGGTGAGGTCGCCACATGTTAATTTAAACCATAGGAGAGCCCACCTCTGAATAAAAAGATGTGTATGGCGAACTCACATGCATAGGCAATGGCGAGTTGAATTGTGGGCGAACTCCCACATTTAAGCCAATATAAGGCATGGCGAGTTGAATGTGGGCAAGCTCCCACGAATAAGCCAATATGAGAATGGTGAGAATGTTGGGCGAGCTCCCACGTGTAAGCTATTTGATGAATGGCGAGCTCGATTGGGCGAGCTAGTAAGAGCTCTATTAGGCGAGCTAGTAGGATCTCTATGGGCGAGCTAGTTGATTTGTCTCAAGTCTCGCCCAAGTGATGGAAATATATAAAAAGAAAATATTAATAGTTTTAATAAATTTTTTTGCAGCCGAGAATTAAGGATTCGGTAAAAGCGATCGAAAAGGCGAGCAGGAAGCTAGGCTTCGTAATACTAGGTAAGGAGAGTTGTATGTGAAGTAAAATGCATGTCCTGTGGAGTAAAAATATTATGAAATATTGAGAAATTGGTTTGGTTTATGACATGCATTTATTTGATAAATTATTTTTGATTTTGGGCGAACTGGTAAAGGGCGGGTGAGCCAATGGAAGGCGACCCCTTTTATGTTGATTTGGGCAAACGACCCTGTTTTAATTGAAATCCAGGCGAGCCAAAGTAGGCGAACCCTTTTGTAATGTTTTGGGCGGGTGACCCTGTTTTAATAAACTCCGGGCAAGCTACAAAGCCGACCCTTTATGATGTTTTGGGCGAGCCAATTATAGGCGACTCTGTTTTAATAAAAATCCGAGCGAGCCAAAAATAGGCGATCCTTTTTTTTTGTGACAATGGGTGAACTGGCCACGGACAAGCCATAGTGGGCGAACTGGCCATGGGCAAGCCAGAAGGGGCGAGTTGACCATGGGCGAGCCGCTATGGGCGAGCCAGTTTAAATTGTTTTTAAAAGCTAATGTTGGCGGGCGAACACTAGTTCACTGCTATGGGCGAGCTGACCATGAGCGCGCCGTTATGGGCGAGTTGACCATGGGTGAGCTGATTTATTTGGTATTTTTCTCACATGAAAAATGGGCTGTTTTTAATATCTTTGTAAACAGAAAATATAAAACCTTTTTGGGGCGAATTGACTATGGGCGAGTTGACCATAGGCGAACTAGCCATGGGCGAGCCAGTTTAACCCGTGCCTTTCTCACACTAAAAATGGTGAGATTGCGGGCTGTTTTTACTATTTTATATAAGACCTTTTTGGAAAATAAATCATTTTGAGAAAATGATGAATTTGGTGAAATAATTCCTTAAAGGTGCTTTATGAGATATAATTTGATTTTGATACTTTAGGCCCCTAGTTTCATACATTATAATTATGAGGCTGATGGACCCGCCAAGTCATCAGCGGTCTCGAGGTCACTTGGCAAGTGGACACGAGGACCACCTATAGATTATGGCCATAGATCTAGTCGAGATAGCTGTGAGGGGCGATGGCCTACGGGTGCACCCCAAAAGTGGACGACTTGTGTTCCTAGAAAGGGGTAGGGAATGATGAGAGCATGATTTATTTATAGGGTGATGCCTAGTCTCAACTTATTGATTTCTGTTTACTGAGGGGATTTACTGAATCCTATTTACTGATTACTACATTTTAATGTAAATTGTTTAACCAATGATTGGAATGGTGTATTGAGAGTATTGTTTACTATATTCACTGTTTTCCTACTTGGTATGATTTTAGGAAAAATAAATACTTTGTGGCATATACTTTTGCTTTCTTTAAAGCAGCATATGTCTCCTTTACTGAGCGCGTAGTTCGCTCACCCCTTTGTTTTAACTCCACAGATAAAAAGACACGGAGTTAGAAGATTATATCTCAAACGGATATAGCTACATATAAAGCGCCTGGGCAAATTATGTTAAATATGACAGGTACAGTCACTTCTCTTTTACATTTCAGACATATGTATACAGTACTACTTTATTTAAACAAGGACAATAGGGGATGTCAGATGTAAGGAATAGTGAAAAAAATTTCATATTCCGTATTTGTTAAATAAATGTTTATCATTTATTACTATCACTGTAGAATGTTAATGGCATCACAGACAGCCCAACCGGAAAAGTTGTATAGAAATACGTGAAAAATGTGATAACGGGTCGTTACATATTAATTCTCTCCTATCACCCATAGAAATCATACAAATCCACAGTAAAGGAACTTAATAATGTGAGGCTTAATTTGGTTATCATTATCATCAGAGCTTTTATTCTAATGAATTGGGGTAGGCTATGTAAACCAATATTTGAAATTACGTTAAATCGTTCATATGAATTATTCTCTTCTACACATTCCTATCAAGGCGATGCCTTCACCCAACTCTAATACCTTAATGTCTTTCCGAATTACTTCATTCCAAGTCTTTTTTGTCTTCTTCTAATCTCGACCCTTCTTTCCTCATGCATAGCCTTCACTCTCCCAATTGAAGCATTTACAAATTCACGTCGTACATGTCCAAACCAACTTAAACGACTTTCACACGTCTTGTCTTCGATAGATACCACTTCAACTATCTTGCAGATGTCTTCATTTCTCGTTTTATCATTCTTGTATATCCACACATCCACCGTAACATTCACATTATGTTACACTCATCTTTTGTATATGCAGTCTCTTGGTCGCCCAACATTCACTACCATATAGCAATGCTGGTTAAGCAATTGTCTTGTAAAACTAGCCTTTCAACCATATCGAAATTCTTTTATTACACATCACACCTGTAGCACTTCTCCACTTACTCCATCCAGCCTAGATCCTATGGGTCACATCACCATCAATCTCTCTATCCATTTGTACTAATGATCTCAGATATCGAAAATGCTCCCGTTTAGGTATTGCCACCCCATCTAATATGTGAGAATCCCATTTCCTGATTGTATTTCATATGTTAAGAGTGTAGCAATTGAAAAGCGAGAGTTGATGGCTAATATTTCTAAATAGTGGGTCCATTTGGTAATGATTTAGGTAGTACTCAATTTGGGCCTCACAAGGACTTTTACTGTCCAGATCGAAATGGGACCCTAAAGTAATGATATTTGGAGTGAAATATTAAGAATGCAAGAATCTACATCTTGAAATTTATTCATTTGTGCATGTTTTAGGAAGCATGCAACAAATTCAAAAATGATGGTTGTGTCCATAGGCCAAAAAATATTTCTAAATAGCAATCAACTTGGTTTGACTTTTGACCAATAGACAGTTATAGTCAAACCCATGTGTGAAGAAGTCTTATGCAATTCCAATATGTAAACTAAATCACATGAAAATGCTAAAAATAACATGATTGAGCCGTTAGAGGTATTTTGGTAATTTTACCATAGTCAAACCCTATTGAAAGTCAATGTATTGATTAAATTATATCAGATAGATATATTTGACATTGAAATAAAAATAGTTTGGAATTAAACTGAATATTTAATTGAATATTGAAATAGGTAAGACGTAAAGGGAATTATTGAGATTTTATAAGGGCAATTTGGTAAATTGCCAAAAGGGATGTTTTAAAGTGTAATGATGAGCTTTGAAAAAGTGTTAAGGCATGTTTGGATCTTTTGAAGAAAATGGATTGTTCAAGTGGTGAGAATTAGTTTAAACAAACATAGCTTGGGAAATTACTTATTTAGTAATGGTATTTTGGTCATTTGACACCTAAAGCCTGATATGATATTAATATACTAATTTGACATGTGCTTATCTCCTTAAATTGCATAAGTGGCCAACCAACTTAAACCAAAACTCGCCAAAACCACCATGGAAGCCATTTTTGACATGAAATAGAGGAAAAGAAGAGGAAAAAGAAAACCTTACCAAAATAACCCAAAATAATCTTGACCCTTTGAGACCAATTGTAGTTCTTACTCTCCTCTATCACATATCTTGGAACTAGCCATTAGAATGGTTATTTTCTAGGTGATTCAACCCTAAAAAAATTCTACCATATTGAAGGTAAGAGGGACATTGCATGGTTTTAAGTTTTAATGGTTATTTGTGATTGTTCTTTAATATCTAAGCATATATATGAACTTAGATTGAAGTAAAACCATGTGAATCATTCTCCATGAATTTTAGTCATTAGGGTTTGATGATGCATGTTGCATGGCTTCACGCAAAAATGATGTAGAAGTGATGAGGATTATGAATGTGCTATTAAATCTGCAAAATACCAAATGTAGGATGATGCTACGTTTTTAGCCAAAGTGAAATGGTAGGGTTTCCATGTTCAATTTGATAGATTAATGGTACTAGAATATTGTACTAATGAATATAAGATTGATGGTGAAGTCAGATTCGAAAAAGGAAGTGTTTTGATTGTAGTTGTAGTTTTGGCATCTTGTATGAAGTAAACCGGATTTGCTATTGTATTAGAAAATATGGAAGATCTTAGAATCTAGAACATTATTTGTAAAAGAAATAATGAATATTGATTGTGTTTTGATATTGTTTTGCAGCTCAAAAGTAAGTGGTGTAAGGGAATAGACAAGTAAATATATGCTCGCTTATCTACATTGCTTACTGAAGTTGATATCGTATATTGCATTATGATTGGAATTGGTAAAGGACATATATGGAAGACGTAGGTGATATCATGGTCTATTTTAAATGATTCTGGTTTTATGGAAAATAATGACATTGATCGTTTATGGTTTAAAAGAAGAATTTATGTTTTCGATTGATTGAGGTTTCTAAAGTTGGATTTTTAATTGTTTACGGTTTTGAAATGATTGAGGTTTTAAGATTGAAATACTGTGACTGCATTAAAATTAACTAGTTTTGGGAATTTGAACTATGTTTGACTTGTAGGAGGGTTAGGATAGACTATACCACCATATTGTCGAAATTTTGTAAAATCGTAAACCGCTATCGAAAAACCAACTGGTATAGATAAGGATATAGAAAAGTTAAGGATTTGTTAGATTAGCATCATGCATTTTAGCCTGTATAAGTTTGTAGCTCTATTTTGATAAGGATTAAAAAGATGATTTTAATGTTTTTTAGGAAACTGATATGTTTCAGTATTATTCTTTGGATTTATATATGATGTACTGACAGTGTATAGTTTCTATACACAGTCAATGCATCAGAGGTTGGCACCTCATCAATAGGCCCTCTTATGCAAATATAAATAAATTTTTTTAATTTGCCCATAAGGGCCTTTTGATGAGGTATCAACCTTTGATGCATTAACAGTGTATAGAAATTATACACTGTCAATGCATCATATACAAACTCTTATTCTTTTACATAAATAAAATATTTTGAGTACTATTTATGGGTTAAAGAATATTTCGTATTATATATGCTTTTTCTCAATGCTATTATTTTGAACGTAACTGTTATTGATTCTAAAGGTTTATGAAAAGTTTGAATGAAATGTTTTAAATCGAATTGATTACTGTAAATGACTTGAGACTATTTTACGAACTCTCTGATTTCAAAATGTTTATGAACCATTTTGAGACTGTTGGCTCCCTACATTACCCTTGTGGTAATCATGCTATCTGGCCCTGGTTTTGGTTCTGGCTCTGAATGTTGTTTGACTTTAACCTGATCATCAACATCCGTAGTAGTCACCTGGTCAATGTGCATTGTGGGCTTTTTTTTTACTATGGCCATATGTCTTTTGATTCTGATTTTTTCCCTATGTGGGATCTTTGCATGATTTAACCCGGGATGGGATGTTGCTAGGTCTCTATCTTCTTGACTCTGATTTTGAATGATTATGAATCTGATATTGGTTTTGATACTAATTCTGATATTGGTTTTCATATTGATTCTGAACTATTGAATATGATATTGGTCTTGGCACTGAAATCTGATGATTGAATTCGATACTAGTTTCGATATTGGATTTAAAGTATTGAAATGTATTTGAAATGTATTGATTCTGAATCTGATATTGATTTTAATATTGAATCTTATATTGATTGACACTAATTTGAAATATATTTAAAATGTACTATTATTGAATTTGAAGTCATAACTTTCGTATTGCTTGTTAATTTTGAAATGAAAGTTTATTGATTTTGAAAATGAAATGTTTGATCTACATGCATTGATTTTGACATCAGTCTTAGGACTTTAAGATCATTTTGATATCGGTATTGAAATGCCTAAGAAACGCTTCTTAGTAAACTTTTTGTAGGGCCCTATAGTCGGACCTACGGACTGGGATAAGTGAGGTGCTTCAAAGCATCCTTCCAAACTCAGTATGGTATCCCTAACTGATTATAGTAATTCTTTCCTCCGAGTTATCTGTTATTGTCTAATATCCAAGTGTTTATCAAATGAAAGATTGTTATTGATTTTGTACTGTCATGTCTAGAAATGTATATAAGATTCATGGATATAGTTCACACGATATATGTTCTTTTATATATGTTTTTAACTGGGTATAAATCTCACCCCCCTTTTTACTCTTACAGATTATCTAAAGTAAGTTGATACCAAATCACGAGGATTTTGGAGTATTCCTTCGAGATGGCTAATTTTCTCTTAGAGGTATACTTATGTACAATATTTATATATTTAGGTAGCATGTGTACAGTGCTATATCGTATGTTTATTTAGTATATCAAGATGTAAAATTATAAGGTACTGAATGTTATATTCAATCTTGTTGAATAGCATAGACTTGTAAATATGACAGTTTATGTTTAATGAAATTGAAATAGGACCTGCTTGTTATTGATTCACTTAGTAAACTAAGTAAGTTACAATTTAAATCGATAAATGTGACACTGCATATAGCCTAACTCAATGTAATGAAAGGAAAAAGTTAATATATATTTTAGTGAATCAGAGTGTGACATAACATCACTACATTCTACTCTTTCTCTTTATTTGAACTGAATTTACATTCCATATATTCAGTCTTCACTCTGCTTAGTGAAGCTTAATTTGGTATATGATAAAAAAAAGATCTTGATAATTAGTCACATTACTCAAATTAGATATTCAATTTTTTTTGGCTTTATCTAGTGAGTTACCTTGGAAATGAACAAGCCGTAAAAAAAGAAGCAAAAATGAAATCGAGAAATTAACTACCCTGAAACCTTTAAATGCAAAGCTTAACTCTTCCTTCTAAATGCTCATCAATAACAACCTTGTCTATGTCTTGCTTCTTAAACGATATCTAATACATAGAAAAGCAAAAACAAGAGTTATAACTAAATCCCTCTAAATGTCCTTCTATGGGAAGGTTGAACCAAAATTTGCAAATGATTTTATGCTTCCTTCTATGGGAAAGCTGAACTAAAATCTGCAAATGAATTTTCACTTTTTTGCATATTAGTTTAAATAAAAATGTAAAAAAACAAATTCCTACTAGGGTTTGAATAATAGGACTGTTGGAAGAAGTGTGTGAATTGAGGAAGATGGGTTTTCACATGTCACAGGAGAAGCAAGAGGAAAGCGATTTGGTACATGAAGTGAGGAAGGACTTGGTTTCTAGTGCGTAAGGAAGAGAGGTCCATCTATGGTGCATGAGGAAGATTTGGTGTGGGAGTTTTGGTGATTTGGAGGTGGGTCGGATCGTGGTGCACCGAATCTATGTGTAATGACACCTGATAGGAGACAAGGTTGGGTTTGGGTGGGGGAGAGAGATGCGATTGGTAGGTTAGGAGAAAATGTTGAAAGTGAACTGTGTGAGTAGGGTTTCTTTATGATTAGGGTTTCTAAAGTTAAAGGTTAGGTTTTGGGTAAATTTGTGTTCTACATTAAAATAATAAAATATATAATAAAAAAAAACTCAATAAGGCTTAGGAGCAACTTAAGCCAAGTATTTTAATACTCGAACTTGGCTCGCTTGATAGCTCGAGTTCGAGCTCAGTTTGACAAAAATTGAGCCAAACTTGAGTTTTTTTTTCAAGTAGCTTGCGAGTATCGATGTATTGTTTAGACCCCTAATGTTAAAGGAGTTGGCTTTATGGCCACTGCTGGTTGCTTAATTTAGGATGATGGTTGTCGTACTCGAATTTTCGAAAGATTCAAATTATGGGCCAATTTTTTTCTTTTTAAAACTTCCCTAACATACATGAGTTTGTTTATGCTATGTAAGTAAAGTTTGTAGCATCTAATGTTAATTATACCATTTATATCAAATGTGTACCCTTGGTCCCGATTCACACATGCTGATTTAACTTAGGTGTTGTGATTTACTTAAAATAGAATCATATTCCATACTAGTTTAAAGTATCCAAATATTCCACAATCATTTACCCAACATCTAAAGCATGCATACTAACAATTATGTTAACAAATTACTTTCATTTGGTTATAACGAAATTTCAGTAGCATAACTGCTGTAAATTGATAAATCTCAAACTTGCAGAAAACTTAATACAATAAAATCCACAACTAGTTTTCACATTTTCAATTCAAGCATCATATCATATTGCATTAGCAAGCTTTAGACTATCAATATAGATATACATATATATACACACACACACACACATACATATCAACATTTGGTATATCATCTCAAATAGTTTCAAAACGTCAAACATGAACACAGTTTACATCCCATTTTACAATTATGTACCAGTATACTGTACAACTCATTTGTGTCCAAAAATACAAACATATCACCCCTATACCTCAAAAACAAAAGCAAAGACCTCGGAGGATTTAGTTTGGCACGGAACGTGCAGTCCTAGAAACCTAATCTAAAAGAAGGAAAGTCAAAGGTGAACAAGGGCTCAGTAAGAGACCATATAATAGTATCGGATTCAAAATCCTTTCACAAATCGGAGTTTGATAGTGTCGAAGCATGCATATTTTAATAAAATAAAAAAGTGTGCAAAGATATAAATTTTGTAACCAAGTCCAAAGCTTCCAAATCCAAATGCAGTTCAAATCTCATGCATACTCAAAACAGAACATAGTTTTATGCAAAGTTCAAAATTCTAAGTTCATAATTTCAAACATTCAAACTCATACAAAAATCAAATCTGCTAAACAAATTAAAACCCAAATTTCTTAATTCAAATTAAGTGGTTCAAACTTCAAATGTTCAAATAACAAACAATTTTAAACATGGATTTCTTCATTCAAATCACATAGTTCAAACTTCAAATGTTAAAAAAAAAACAATTTCAAACTCAAAAATAATAGACAATTTCAAATTTGGATTTCTTAATTTAAATCACGTAGTTCAAACTTCAAATGTTCAAATAACAAACAATTTCGAACTAGGTTTTCTTAATTCAAATCACATAGTTCAAACTTTAAATGTTCAAATAACAAACAATTTCAAACTCGAAAATAACAAACAATTTCAAACTCAAATTTCTTAATTTAAATCACGTAGTTCAAACTTCAAATGCTCAAATATCAAACAATTTCAAACTCAGATTTCTTAAATCAAATCAGATAGTTCAAGCTTCAAATGTTCAGATAACAAACAATTTCAAACTCAAGTTTCTTATCAAACCAAGTAGTTCAAACTTTGAATACTTAAACATCAAACAGTTTAAAAATCAAACTCAATAGCGAGATGAGGCATAAGCTAAGCATTTCATATAGAGGCCTAAAAAGATAATTCACTGTAGCTATTGGTGACTAAACTCCCAAAATGGGTTTTTATCTATGGCCATAGATCCAAACTTTCCCCAATTTCATTGATCGAGTGAAATTGGGACTTGTCCGATATATGTTGGACAAGCGTAAGCGCTTATGAGATTGTGTTTGAAGAAGTGGGTTTGAAGTTACTTTAAGAAACCTTTATTGCCTACAAATCTCAGGTTTCAAACTCCTAGATGGTACCCTGGTACCTCGAGCTCAAGAAAAATAGTTTTCTAAGAGTTTTCAAAAGATTTTGTTTACAAACCATTTTCGAATAATTTAACTTTTTTCAAAGCAAGACTATTTTCTAAAAACATTTATATAGTTCTAAAACATCAAGAAAGTGTAAACTTTGGTAATTTATAATAACTTATAAATAAGTACTTCAAAATCGTGAAATTCCTCAAAAACCATATTATAGGCTATTATATTCAAGATGTGAAATTAGAAGATTTCAAACTTTTGACCAATTGGCCATTGAGATTCCAAACAGAATTTTCAAAAATTGCTTAGCAATATAGTTACCGTGGCACCTAAATCGTTAATGGTTTTGCACAAACTTCAAAAATTCAGGCTTCTAAACCTCAATGTAGTCAAATGTGTTACCAAAATGTTAAATGCATACCAATACAACTATAAAGTCTATTTATTGTCCGAGCAAACAAGTGAATAAACCGAAAGCTTCCAAATCTATTTCCAATCCTCACCAAACTTTAAGCACCATGATGGTTCACAAGTCAAATTTAATCTCTAAAATCACACAAAGCCAATTACTTGTCAATTGCTCAATCACCAAAACCAAAAGATTTCACAAACAGTTTTCAATGTTAATAACATTTCCTAACAAAACTTATCAAATTGGCATTTGTATCGACTATTAGGTCGAGAATAGGCTTCGCTCACTAAACATCTATTTGGTACCTAAAGCAACATTGTCACATGTTAACTCATTTATACCTTGCATCAATCATTTACATAAATCAAGCTTCTTCATTTTTCTTACCCCAATGACCAAATATAAGAGCTTCGAAAGAGTCATCCCTCACAGCCTCCTTTAGCAACACATCAACATTACATTAGATAAGATTTCTATGAAATCCGAACACTAAAAACAACAAAATAACAACTTTTCTTACCCCATTTCTTTTAACCCACTAACTTAAAGTTCATTCCCCTTCTTGGTTCCAATCCTTTATTTAACAAATCTTACACTCAACATTACTTTAGTTTCCAATCCACAAAGACATAAGTTTTCAAGCACCAAAAATGTATTTTTCCTTACCTTAAGCAACAATGGCTGAAAGTTTAATTTCATTCCCTCTTGGATTCTCACAGTAATACTCCACCAAACACACATGAAATGCTCAATTCATGTTTTCTCTATTGCATGTCTTCACAAATTCCACGTTGTAATTAAAAAAATGACAAGAATTCTCTCAAACCGTGGCTGTCTCCATGCTACACTTCCAAACCGACATGGATAGAATATGAGGAAAGAGAAAATGGGAACTAGGCATGATAGAAAGGAGGTTTGGAGAGGAAGGTAGATTCAGTTTAAGGTGTAAGTGAAATTCCTGATTCCTTTAGTTTCTTGAACCTAACTAAATTGAGAAATGGAAAGGGTTACTTAGGTGCTGACTGTATGGGGCTAGGAGAAGAAAAAATGGAGTTTTTATTAAATTAAATGGGCTGGTTGCATTCTTTATCTAATTAGAATTTAAATGTATTCAGCCCCTTTTTTTATTTGAATAAAACTTAATAAATTTTTATTATATTCATGTATTTGGAATTTTTTTAGGATCTAGGTTCTTTTAATCATAAACCTATAATTTAATTTAATAACTCAATTCCACTCCTATTAGGTCTTTTCAGATTATGTTAAATCGAATTAAAACCTCAATCCCCATAAACTTCTTGGACTAACCAAATTTCATCGATAAATCTCGTAATTGCTCACTTCCAAGCCTAATTTCCTACAAAGAGTCTAAGGGCATGCCATAAGAAAGGCCTTTAAATTAGCTTTTCAACAAAATTTGAATCATTTATATCGGAGTTCTTTATCAAAGTTATGCCCATTTATATACTAATTGCTTATAGTAAAAAATTTCTGACTATGATGTGAATCTAAAACTTTTTCGCCATTAAATCACATTGGATTAGAAGTGTCATAATGTATTAAGTTTTAGAAAAACTTAATAGCTCGACACAAAACTATGGAGTCGCCACCAATCATTCTAACCTAGGTGTGATTAGTCTCCTATTCAAACTAAGGATAAGGCTTGGTCTACGTTAAAAGTTCTAAGTTCGGGAGTACGATTACGCGTAAGGAAGGATTGACACCCTCACAACGCCCATCCTAAAATTGTACCAAATAAATCTTAGGCTATCCTAATTTTGCCTTTTTACTTTTAATTTCGATATAATTAAATATTGAAAAATCTTTTAAGTCTCCTCCATCAAGTTGGTTGGATAACTTAAAAGTTTTTCTCACCTCAAGAGTATTCAAGCAGGACCAATCGCCTTTCTTGAAGAGGCTCTGTCGTCGGATAATTTGAGTACATTACGTAAACCCTATCTTGACTCCTACCCAAATTTCTAATTATTATTTTATCTTATTTTATTCTTTTGTTATTATTTTCTTATATAAATTATTATTTCATGTATTTATATATCTTTAAATAAACATGAATTATTTGATATCGAAGATTTTCTTAAAGATCTTCCATCAATCTGGTAAGACCTTAAAGAAACTTTCTCACCTTAGGAAATTTTAAAGAAACTACTCAAGCGTAATCCCTTTTAAATTCCATCCTCGGAATAATTCACATTTATTAAAATATTTAATTTAATTTCTATTTATTTTAATTCTTTTCTAATTTTAATTCTAATTTATTAATTTGATTTTTATTCTTTATTATAATGAACTTAATTTTAAGTTACTATTTTTAATCTAATTTAATTTTTATTTTTATAATTTAATTTATTAAATCTTGGAAATGTCCTTTAAATCTTCCATCAAGTTGGCAAGACCTAAAAGAAACATCCTCATCTCATGATATCTAAAAGTACTACTTGAGCGTAGTCCCTTTAAAATTCAATCGTCGGAATATTTGTCGTTGTATTATTTTATTCTATTTTATTTCTAAATATACTAATTTTTATGACTCTTAATTTCTAATTTGATTATTAATTCTTTTAATTGCAATTAATTTAAATTAATTCTTATTTCAACTTTTAATAAATTTGAGTTTTAAATATCGGAAATAATTTTTTAAATCTTCCATCAAGCTGGTAAGATTTAAAAAGAACCTTATCACCTCAAAATCTCTGAGAGTATCACTCAATCGCAATCCCCTCGGAGTTCCATCATCAGAATGATACTTATTTATTTAAAGTCTATAATTTTAATTGATCAAGCAAAATTTTATTAATATTTCAATTCTAGAATTTCCACTTTATAAATTTATTTATGTAGCTTTCATAAATCTTATTAACTCAGACATGACATCCCAATAAAATCTATTTTTAAGACCACAAATATCTAAATCGGTACATAAAGCTTGAAGATATCCCAAGTACAAGAAACACTACAATCAACTTGCCAAGCAAATAAAATAAATATATATGATACATACATGTCAGCATCAGAAGTCAAAGAATAAAATGGAAAACAATAAATGATAACAGATTAACAAATATAAAAAAAATGCAAAAGCCAAAGAATAAAATAGAAAAACAATAAAATAAATGATAACATATTAACAATGTAAAAAACAAAAGTTACTTTAGCAAACCTGTATAGTGAACAACGACACTTCCTTTCTCTTTTATTCACGTTAATGGCAACCTAGTGTTTGATGATCAACAGCACGCGATTCTTCCTTACCACGTGTCAAATGCTTCACGATTTCAAGTTCTCCTCCGACTCGTACGACACGGCTACCATCTAGCTTTTAAACAGACTTCGGTTTAATGCAGGAATGATGAAGATGATGAACGAAGCTGTGAGGTCACAAGGAACTTCGATGCAGTGCAGTGGGCACAAGCTTGGTATGAGCAGGGGACTGGACTCAGCTTGATACTCGGGCAAGAACAGAAAAAAATCAGGGACCAAAGCAGTTTGCAGAAAAAACCTCATGTAGGAACCTCGGTGATGGAGATGACGCCGTCGCTTAGAGTCCACGTTCAACCAAAGCCCCCTTTTTTGCTTACTTCTTTTGCTTTCTTTTCTGTTGTAACAAGCAAGAAACTGACTGCAAATGGTAAAGCGATAGATGTTGGTACAGGGGTGACCAATCGGGCAATGGGCTAGCTTGCGATGAAGTGTGTGACAAGAATGAGATAGGCCAGGAATGATGATCGTTTTGATCAGTGATGGTACGGTAAGGATCCAAGAAGTTTACTGCAATGAAGATCCCAGCAACAGAACACACAAAGCGGACAGCGGTGGTGCAGGCGGCTTGCAGTGATGCAGCGGCAACATGTGGATGCAACAAGGGACGTGCGGCAACTCAGCAGTGGTGGGCAGTGGGCATAACAGCGAGCTGAGCAGCAAGTAGGTGGTGAAGATGGTGCTGATGCGGCGGACAGGGGTGGAGTAAGAGGCAAAGAACGATGAAGATGATGAAAACCGGGATCCCTCGGGCAATCTTGTCTCTCCTCCATTTTTGAGAGCCTCCCGTGCGTGTATATAAGCTTAGGAATTTATTCATTTAGGAATATGTTTTAATGCCCAGAATCACCTCCCATAAATTTTGATTCTTGTTTCTATTTATTTTGCTCTAGTAATTAATTCCTGTATATTTTTATTGAGGTATAATTCCTTTCCTAATTGATTTCCTTTCCAAAAACATTGATTGTAATTATCTCTACTTGTTTAATCTGATTTAATTTCTTTTCAATTTCTGACCAGATTTTTATTTTGATTTCTTTCTTAAATTTCCAAATTAGATTTTTGACTTTGCCTTTATAGTAAGATCCCAATTTTCCTTTCCAAATTTCCTTTCTTTGGAGCTTGACCACTTTATTTTTGTTATTTTTTCTATTTTTTATTTTCTTTTCATTTTTATTTTTTTAATAATAAATAAGATAGTAATATAAAAATTAGGTTCATCTTCTAATTATCAAACCCAATAGGCCTAATAACATTAAAAGAACCCGGACAAAATAGGGTATCTACAGTTGCCCCTCTTTGCACATTTGCTGTGAAACAGTAATTGCACAAAGAAATAGACATCTATTTTGTCTGCATTCAACACTTTTTTTTGTTTTTGTTTTTAGTCATTTTTTTGTGGATATTTACTCATTCTAAAAGAAATTGGTTTTCACCATGAATATGCTCCTCCGACCAGGGAGGCCATGAAACTTAAAATTTTCTTCTCTTGAAAGTGCTCCTCTGACCAGGGAGGCCTGAAACTTTAAAAATTTCTCATCTTAAAATACTCCTTCGACTAGGAAGGCCTAAAACTTTAAAAATTTCTCATCTTAAAATGCTCCTTCGACTAGGATGGCCCTGAAACTTTGAAAATTTCTCATCTAAAATGCTCCTTCGACTAGGAAGGCCTTGAAACTTTAAAAATTTCTCATCTTTAAAATGCTCCTTCGACTAGGAAGGCCCTGAAACTTAAAATTTTCTCATCTCTAAAATGCTCCATCGACTAGGAAGGCCCTGAAACTTTAAACTTTTCTCAACTCTAAAATGCTCCTTCGACTAAGAAGGCCCTGAAACTTTAAACTTTTCTCATCTTTAAAATGCTCCTTCAACTAGAAAGGCCCTGAAACTTTAAAATTTTCTCCTCTTAAAAAAGCTCCTCCGACTAGGGAGGCCCTGAAACTTTAAAAATTTCTCATCTCTAACATGCTTAATTATGCCCGGAGGTCTTATAAATTATACCTTGAGGTTTTAAGGAAACATACCCGAAGGTCTTTGATGGAGATCCAAGCTCACAAAGCTTAAGTCAAGTTTGTGATGATTGTGATCCTTTGTGCATCCATAGAGGTCCAATTACAAGAGTTAAATCAAAGATAATGCAACAAGCCTTGGCTAGTTTCATTAATATTGTTAGAGAGAAAGACCAACAAAGCTTGAGCATTGAGGATGATAAAGTCTTCTACAACATTATCTAAGCCCAAGTTCAACCTTCTTGAAGACACACAAGTATTGGGTCGAAATGCAATTAGGCTGGATGCATATTTTATTTAGTTAAGTATTATTGGGTTGAACATTATCTTAATTTAATTTAAGCCCAATTCCTTTTTAAATAATAGATTTTGTAGGATTTCTATTTCTTGTTCTGCAAGTTAGGAGAGTAGGATTCCTATTACTTGTTCTTCAAGTTTGCTATTTCCTATTTTGCAAGTTAGGAAAGTAGGATTCCTATTACTTGTGCTGCAAGTTTGCTATTTGCATATAAATAGTTATGTAACCCTTTGGGGAGAACACAATTGATTTTAGTAATAAAATTGAGAGACTTCTTCTCTTTGGTTCTCTTGCTCTTGAACTTATCAAGGACTTCCTTGTGGCGTTCTTCTACCTTCCACCAATATATACCATAGGTTCTTGCTTTTCTAAGCAACGGGTTTTGGTCCAATACCATAGGTTCTTGTGTTTCTACACAGCGGGTCTTGGTTTTACTTCTAATTTTTGTTTTCCTTTGCTGCATTTTTAACTTGTTATTGTTTTTCTTTAAGTGTTCTTCGTCTTCTTCATTAAACCTCGTCTTCTTTCGGTGAGGTCCATATCATTTGGCATTAGAGCTTAGGTTCAATTTGTGGGAGTCTCGTTTTTGTTTTTTTTCTTTGTCTTCTTGTCTTGGACAAACCTTGATCTTGAATCCTTTTCCAAGCCACCACTAATATTGTTTGTCCCTCAAACCTATTGTCTTTACTTAGCCACCAAGTAAACCCTATCTTGTTCTCCAAGCAACCAAATCCTAAAGATTTTGTTGCTCACCAAGAAACCTTAAAAAGCTTTAAAAGCTTTACATCACATAAAGACTACTTGTTTCACAAGCCACCGTTCCCTCTCATTCCTTGCCACACAAGCTGCTACCAAAACTTGCTTGTTTTTGTCAAAAAGTTGCCTTGTTCCCCAAGTAAACCTCTTCTTATTATTTAGACTTTTTGTTTTTTTCTTCATTGTTCGTTTACTTTAGTAAAATGTAAAAAAAAAAGAAAAAAAGAGAAAAAAGAAAAGAAAAAAAGAAAAGAAAAATCAATTCAAGAGGGGATTTATTACATCGTGTGTAGCAAGTGCAACATCAAAAGCAATTCGTGGAGGTGTGCTTCATCAAACTCTTGAGGTAGTCATTCTTTCTTGAGCTTTGAGATTTCTTATTTGCCTATTTTGAAAATTCATTGTTACCATTCTACCCTACTGCCTAAAATTACCTTTTTGACCCTACCACATAAAAGGACAAAACTATCCCACCTTTGGCTAAACCCTACCCTAATTAAACACCCCAAAACATGCATATTTCCTTCAATGTTTAGTTTCATTAGAGTCTTCTTAAGCCTTATTAAGTCTTGCAAAGTCTTGTTGAGTCTTCATTGTTTTGTTTTCCCTTGATTAAAATCTTGTGCTCAGCTTGTTTATTGTTGGTTGATAGTTGAATTCCATTAGCTGATTTTTGATTGAGTCTTGAGTTCAATATAGAACATATAGAGAAAAGTTGTGTGAGGAAAAAAGGCAAGTGTGTGAGTAACATTAGTCTAGAAAAGCCATTTTAAAATTGTGTGAAACACGAGTGTGAGTGTTACATTCTTGTGTGTATTGAGTGTAAACACGTGAGGTCATACTTGTGAGGTCCTTTCTTTTACTAACGTTTCTTGCAGGATAAAATCATGTCTTCTAATAGTGAAAAGCCTGATTTGAGTAAGATTGAGTTCATGTTCCAAGCTATGCAACAACAATTTTCAAGGATAGAGTTGAGGTTTAATAATATTCATGATAAGTTGGAGGAACATGAAGCTGTCCTAGCTAAGATAAAGCAAGGTGATACTTCTCATGAGAATGGCAATGTTGTGAATACTGACTTTGATGATAAAGTTGATGATGAGTTTGATGATGATGAGTTTAGTAGAATTGTTAAAGGTAACCATGGTAATAAAGAAGGTCGTGGAGATAGGTATAAAAGAGATAGGTATTATGATAGGATAGATGGAAATTTAGGGAGTATCAAATTGAAGATTCCTTCCTTTCAAGGTAAGAATGATCCTGAGGCTTACTTAGAATGGAAAAAGAAAGTGGAGATGGTCTTTGATTGCCATAACTATTCCAAAGAAAAAAAGGTGAAACTTGCTGCTGTAGAGTTCACGGATTATGCAATCATTTGGTGGAACCAACTCATGCTTGGTAGACGTAGGAATAGAGAGCCACCTATAGTTACATGGGATTAAATGAAACGTGTTATGAGAAAAAGGTTTGTTCCTAATCATTACAATAGAGAGCTTTATCAAAGGTTACAAGGTCTCACTCAAGGTTCTAAGAGTGTTGAGGATTATCATAAAGAAATGGAAATTATCATGATCAGAGCTAATGTTGAAGAGGATAGTGAAGCTACTATGGCTCGATTCTTACAAGGATTGAATCGTGAGATTGCTAATGTAGTGGAGTTACATCACTATGTGGAGTTTGATGATATGTTGTATATGGCTATAAAGGTTGAAAGGAAACTCAAGAGAAAAGGTTATTCATCTCGTTTTATGCAAGGTTCTAGTTCGCCTTCTTCTTGGAAACCGAACACCTTTTGAAGGGATGATAGGACTACATTCAAACTTAAGACTGAATCCTCATTCAAGCCTAAGCGTGAGAGTGTCCAAAAGCCCAAACCCGAGGCTATCTAAGCATCCTAAGGTAAGAGTAGAGACATTAAGTGTTTTAGATGTTTGGGAAGAGGACACATTGCATCATAATGCCCAAACAAACGAGTCATGATTATGTGTGATGATGGTGATGTTGTAAGTGAAGATTCTGATGTTGATGATGAGATGCCACCATTAGAGGACATTGATGAGGATGATGACTATGTTGAGTTTGTTGCACATGGTGAAGCACTTGTAGCTCATCGTGCATTAAGTGCCCAAGTTAAGGATGAAGATGAAGTGCAACGAGAAAATATTTTCCATACTAGATGCCACGTCAACAATAAGGTATGCTCTTTGATTATTGATGGTGGTAGTTGCACTAATGTTGCTAGCACTTATTTGGTTGATAAATTGAGTTTGCCCACTACAAAGCATCCCAAACCATACAAACTTCAATGGCTCAATAATTGTGGATAAGTAAATGTGACAAAGCAAGTATTGGTGCCATTTTCAATTGGAAGGTACAATGATAAAGTGTTGTGTGATGTTGTGCCTATGCATGCTGGTCATTTGCTTTTAGGAAGCCATGGCAATTTGATAGACATGTCATACATGATGGATTTACAAACCGTTATTCATTTACCATGGATGGTAAGAAATTCACACTTGTACCCTTGAGTCCTACGGAGATTTATGAGGATCAATTGAGGTTGAAAGAGCCAAATGAATCACAACAAAGGTCAAAGAATCTAGATAAAGGCAAAGATATTGCAAAGAAAGAAAGAAAGGATGTGAGCTTCTATGCAAAGCAAAGTGATGTAAAGGCTGCTTTTCTAGCTAAGTGCCCAATCCTTTTGTTTTTATATAAAGAATCTTGTTTTAGTTCTAATGATGTTAAATCTTCTTCGCCTACTAATTTTGTGTCTCTTTTGATGGAATTTGGAGATATATTCCCCGAGGAGATTCCAAATGGTTTACCACCTATTAGAGGAATTGAGCATCAAATAGACCTTGTTCCTGGAGCTGCCATTCCCAACAGACCTGCCTATAGAAGTAATCCCGAGGAGACAAAGGAGCTTCAAAGGCAAGTTGATGAGCTCATGAAGAAAGGCTACGTTAGAGAGAGCATGAGTCCATGTGCTGTTTCTGTGTTACTTGTTCCTAAGAAGGATGGGACGTGGAGGATGTGTGTTGATTGTCATGCCATCAACAAAATCACTGTAAAGTATCGCTATCGCATTCCTAGATTAGATGATATGCTTGATGAGTTACATGGTTCTTGCATCTTTTCTAAAATTGATTTGAAAAGTGGTTATCATCAAATTCGCATGAGAGAAGGTGATGAGTGGAAAACTACATTTAAGACTAAGCATGGTTTGTATGAATGGTTAGTTATGCCTTTTGGATTAACTAATGCACCTAGCACTTTCATGAGATTAATGAACCATGTTTTGCGTGCTTTCTTAGAAAATTTGTAGTTGTCTATTTTGATGATATCTTGATCTATAGTAGAAGTTTGCATGAACATATTGAACATTTAAAGAATGTGCTTAATGTCTTGAGAAAGGAAAAGCTGTATGCTAACCTTAAGAAATGTTCCTTCTGCATTGATAAGATTATATTTCTTGGATATGTTGTTTCTTCTAAGGGTATAGCAGTAGAAGATGAAAAGATTAAGGCAATTAAAGATTGGCCTATACCTAAGAATATCTCTGAGGTGCGTAGTTTTCATGGATTAGCTAGTTTCTACCATAGGTTTGTTAGAGACTTCAGTACTATAGCTACACCTTTAACTGATGTTGTTAAAAAGAATGTTGGATTTAAATGTGGTCTTGAGCAAGATCGTGCTTTTAACTTGCTTAAAGAGAAGCTTTGTTCCGCACCTTTGTTATCCTTACCTGACTTTTCTAAAACTTTTGAGATTGAGTGTGATGCTTCAAGTATAGGTATTGGAGCTGTTTTAATGCAAGAAAAGTGCCCTATTGCTTTTTTCAGTGAGAAGTTAAGTGGAGCTGCCCTTAACTATCCCACATATGATAAAGAGATGTATGCATTAGTGCGGGCCTTGGAAACATGGCAACACTATTTATGGCCTAAGGAATTTGTCATCCACACTGATCATGAGTCCTTGAAGCACTTGAAAGGACAAAGCAAGTTGAGCAAGCGTCATGCCAAGTGGATGGAGTTCATTGAGACATTTCCATATGTGATCAAATATAAACAAGGTAAAGAAAATGTCGTGGCTGATGCATTGTCTCGAAGGTATACTCTAATCACTGCTCTTAATGCAAAACTACTTGGATTTGAGTATATTAAAGACTTGTATGCTACTGATGAGGATTTTGAAAATGTGTTCATTGCATGTGAGAAAACTAGTTTTGGAAAGTTTTATAGGCATGATGGATTCTTATTTAGGGAAAATAGATTATGTGTGCCTAGGAGTTCTTTAAGAGAATTACTTGTTAGAGAAGCCTATAGTGGTGGGTTAATGGGACATTTTGGAGTAAAGAAAACTTTAGATATATTGCATGATCACTTCTTTTGGCCTAACATGAAAAGAGATGTTGAAAAATTGTGTGAAAGATGTGTCACTTGTAAACAAGCTAAGTCTAGAGTTATGAATCATGGTCTTTATACTCCATTGCCTATTCCTACTGCTCCTTGGACTGACATTTCTATGGACTTTGTTTTGGGGTTACCAAGAACAAAGAGAGGTAGAGATTCTGTTTTTGCTGTTGTTGACAGGTTCTCTAAGATGGCTCACTTCATTGCTTGTCACAAGACAGATGATGCAAGCAACATTGCCGATTTATTCTTCAAGGAAATTGTTCGTTTACATGGTGTTCCGAGGACCATTGTTTCTGACCGTGATGTGAAGTTCCTTAGCTACTTTTGGAAAACATTATGGGGAAAGTTAGGAACAAAGCTATTGTTTTCCACTACTTGTCATCCACAAACCGATGGTCAAACTGAAGTAGTCAATCGTACTTTATCTACTTTGTTGAGATCCATTATTCAAAAGAATTTGAAGAATTGGGAAGATTGTTTGCCTCATGTGGAGTTTGCTTACAATAGAAGTGTGCATTCTACTACTAGTTATTCTCCATTTGAAGTTGTCTATGGTTTTAATCCACTCACTCCATTGGATCTTTTACCATTACCTATTGAGGAGAGAGCTAGTTTGGATAGGGAAAAGAAAGCTGATTTTGTTAAACAACTACATGAGAAGGTACGTCAAAACATTAAGAAGAGGACTGAGCAATATGCTACTCAAGCCAACAAGCATCGCAAGAAAGTTTTCTTTGAACCTGGTGATTGGGTTTGGGTACATATGCGTAAAGAGAGATTTCCTGCTCAACGTCGCTCCAAGTTGCAACCTCGAGGAGATGGACCATTCCAAGTGATTAAGAAGATCAATGACAATGCTTATAAGTTAGATCTTCCAGGTGAGTATAATGTTAGTGCTACATTTAATGTTTCTGATCTTTCTCCCTTTGATATTGATGTAGGTGATTCTGATTTGAGGACAAATCCTTTCGAGGAGAGGGGGAATGGTGGAGACCCAAGCTCACAAGGCTTAAGTCAAGTTTGTGATGATCGTGATCCTTTGAGCATGCATAGAGGTCCAATTACAAGAGCTAAATCAAAGATAATGCAACAAGCCTTGGTTGGTTTCATTAATATTGTTAGAGAGAAAGACCAACAAAGCTTGAGCATTGAGGATGATAAAGTCTTCTCCAACATGATCCAAGCTCAAGTTCAACCTTCTTGAAGACACACAAGTATTGGGCCGAAATGCAATTAGGTTGGATGCATATTTTATTTAGTTAAGTATTATTGGGTTGAACATTATCTTAATTTAATTTAAACCCAATTCCTTTTTAAATAATAGATTTTGTAGGATTTCTATTTCTTGTTCTGCAAGTTAGGAGAGTAGGATTCCTATTACTTGTTCTGCAAGTTTGCTATTTCCTATTTTGCAAGTTAGGAAAGTAGGATTCCTATTACTTGTGCTGCAAGTTTGCTATTTGCATATAAATAGTTATGTAACCCTTTGGGGAGAACACAATTGATTTTAGTAATAAAATTGAGAGACTTCTTCTCTTTGGTTCTCTTGAGAACTCTTGAACTTATCAAGGTCTTCCTTGTGGCGTTCTTCTACCTTCCACCAATATATACCATAGGTTCTTACTTTTCTAAGCAACGGGTCTTGGTCCAATATCATAGGTTCTTGTGTTTCTACACAACGGGTCTTAGTTTTACTTCTAATTTTTGTTTTCCTTTGCTGCGTTTTTAACTTGTTATTATTTTTCTTCAAGTGTTCTTCGTCTTCTTCATTGAACCTCATCTTCTTTCGGTGAGGTCCATATTAGTCTTACAGGTTATACCCAAAGGTTTTAGTGAATCATGCCCGGAGGTCTTATAGATTGTACTCAAAGGTTTTAGTGAATCATGCTCGAAGGTCTTACAGGTTGTACCCGGAGGTTTTAAGAATCATGGAGGTCTTATTGATTGTACCCGGATATGTTAGTGAATCATGCCCGGAAGTTTTACAAGTTGTACCCAGAGGTTTTAAGGAATCATGCCCGAAGGCCTTATTCATTGTACCCGGAGGCTTTGATCTTATCTCATCATTTCAATTCTATCTTCTAGATCATCTTATCATTCCTGTTTCTTCTTTTTGTTATTTTCTATCTAAATATCACATCTTTTAGTCCCTTTTTCATTATCCCATCATATCCATACCTTTTCAATTTCCTCTTTCTTTCCAAATTTTTAACATTTTTGTTTCAAAACTTCATACATTTTTTGTCACATCTTATTCCTAATCCTTCTCACATTTTCTGATTTTCTTTTTCTTCTTTTTTTTAATTTTTCAAAATTTTAGTCATATAATCTTTTAGAACTTTTTATCCTATTGTCTTAACAAACAATTCAAATTTTTTGGGTGTCAAAATGCATAAAATGAAATGTCATGCACGTCATGAATGCAATGCAAATGATAAACAATGCCTTACCAAGTCACATCATCAATCTACTATATTCCTTTCTTCAAAAATTTGTCATCCTTCAACCTTCTCTTTTCCTTATCATTCAATCTT
Organism: Heritiera fomes; assembly: GCA_032173925.1. Taxonomy (NCBI): domain Eukaryota; kingdom Viridiplantae; phylum Streptophyta; class Magnoliopsida; order Malvales; family Malvaceae; genus Heritiera; species Heritiera fomes. Next base: position 24,258,159 of record JAPDPM010000015.1, read on the forward strand.
TCAATGCCTCATCATTCTTCTTTCTTCAAATTTAGCAATCCTAAAATCATTTGCCCCATCATCATCGTTCATTCAGTCTTCTTCTTGCCCTACAATTCTTCTTTCTTTAAATTTAGCAATCATCACTCATTCAGTCTTCCCATTGCCCTATCATCATCATTCATTTAGTTTTCTTCTTACCCCACAATTCTTATCAAATTAAAATTCCTCAATCCGAATCATAACAACAAAATCATCCCAAACTATTCACAAGAACACTTCACCACTTCTCATATCTTTAAGAAAATTCATGCTCTCATAACAACCAAAGATTGCCCCGAGAATAGTCTTAAAAACACCATCACCACACTTGATTTCTTTACAACAAGAACTTGCCCCCATAAAATCACAAAACTCCCATTTTTCACTTCTTCAAGTTTCTTTTTGAAAATAGAAAATTGCCCCACATAATAATTTTCCAAGATAAAAACATTTGACATTTAAACTCTTAAAAATTGGTGATTACTATTGAGAACAAATAGAATGAGTCACAACTTGGTCTAGCTGAATAAATGTACTGATTTGGTGCATCAAGGATGTTTGGTTATCAAGAAAGGTTCTATTGATCAATGTCTCTTCATCTTGGCTCACAAATGAAACAAATTCCTTGAAAATCAAAATTCCTTTTGTAGAGGTAACTTTCACAAAACACAATCCATTTTAGCATTCTCTTAATTTGTTGATATGTGGACTTTAACAAACGTCAAGACTAGCTGTGATAGCTCAAATTTTTGGGCAAGGATTCAAATCTCAAATCAAATTTTCAAGGTGATGGTTTTTGAATTTCTCAAAGGATCTTGTCTGAAAACATCATTTCTTTGGTATTTCTTCTTTCTTGTTACTGCCTCAGCATAGTCACAAATAATAGCCTTGAGTTGTTTCAAATTTGCTGTAGACTGCCCTTTTATGGGTTTTCACCCTAGAGCTTCATTCTCTTTTCTTCTTCTTCTTCTTCTTCTTCTTCTTCTTTTTTTATTGATTATTCTACCATGCATTTGAGAATTCTAATTTCATTCCAAACTAAATAATGATGATGGTTTCTCAGAGAAAAGCTTTTCAATACAAGCATCTCTATTTGATCAAAATGGACTTTTAAGCATGTACCGTAGGCCAAGGTTTAGGGTTCTCAAAGAATGGATAAATAAGCCCAAAATAAGTGTTTTCCAGGTTTATCGAATCAAGGATCATTTCTTCGATTGTGAACATCTGTACTTCCCACTCTTCGAAGCATTTTTCTTTTCTTTTCTAATCTTTTATTCTCATTCATTTCTTCTTTTCCATCTTTTTTTGCATTTACCTTTTTCATATTTTTTCATTTTGTTGTTTTTTCATATTGATTTCCATCTTCACATATCCTTCTTCTCACATTTGCTCCTTGACATAGGGCATCATTTTCTTGTATTTGACATAAGATCAATCACTAATTCTAAAAACTCCTCTTATGTATCTGCTTCTCCAATGTGGAGGGTGATCCTTGATCAAGGTTTATTTAGAAAGAAATCAATAGGCTCAAAAAGGGTAACAAAGGGATGATTTCATTTCAGTAATAGGAATATGAAAGATGACCATTTGTCATATCAAATATTGACACTTCTATTGAAAACCAATCCTCAAGATGAAAATTTTATTTTGCTTTTGAAATCATTTGAATATCCCTCATGCATGGTTTCACAATCAATTTTTTTCTTCTTTTCTTTTCTTCTTTTGTTTTTTCACTTCTTTTTTCTTCACTTTTTTTTTCACAACTCATGCTCAGAATGTATCAACTCAACTTTATGAAGGCCATATGCAACAATTTTCATTATCATGGTTTAAAATAGGAAAAAGGATATCAATCAAATTAAGAATGACCATTAAAAGATGTTGAGGTTATCAAAAGCTCGGCTCTTTCAATCATTTTGCCCCAAGGTATAGCAAAGGATGGTTTGAGTTAGAAAGTTGAAGTTATGAGAAAGAATTTTGGGTTGATGTGTTTGGGATTCTTAGCTTGGCCTTAACATTTATTAAATTTCCAAATGCAAAGTCCTTAAGAGAATGCTTCATGAATTGGTCCTTTAAAACAATTCCAAAAAGTTTTGCAAATTCATCAATCATTTCATTGCTCATTGCCTTAATGAAGATCATTGACTTCAAAAGTTTACCATGGTAAGCAAAAATAAATGAATTTCAAGCTTGTGTTTCTTTATAGATTCCAAGTTTTCACTGAATTGGAAAGTATACTGGAAATATAATGGCTAGGTCTATTCATTCTCAATAACAATCACCAATGTTTACAAAATTATTTTATTTCATCTACTTGGAAAGAAATGTAATAATCCTTAATTTCGATATCTATCGTAAGTATACTAGAGTAATTTTGACTGACTTGAGGTTATTTTGAAATTTGGACAGATTATGGAAGTTGAGAATGTTCGGGCCATCTTAGTCAAGAAGCGATGGATATGTAAATGTGAGTATGTAGGTACTAAGATATGAAGTAGGAAATAAATTAAATTGATTAAGATATATTATAAGAGGATTAAATATATGTGTATAAAAAAAAATATATATATATATATACATATATAAAGTTATGGAAATTAGAATTATTAAGACAATAGAAAAAATGGGAGACATTATTATTTGCTTGAAACAATAGTTATTTATCTACTAATCCATTAAAGTTAAATTGAGTTATTAGAAGCTAATGAAATAAGGGCTGGAAATACAAGAGTAAAGGGCTGTCAAATAAATCAAAGGCTGGAAATACAAGAGTAAAGGGCTGTCAAATAAATCAAGGGCTGGAAACAAGAGTAAAGGGCTAACAAATAAATCAAGGGCTGGAAACATAAGACTAAAGGGCTGGTAAATAAAGTCAAGGGCTGGAAAATAATGAACCACATTTCTTTTCTGTTTTAACCCTTCAAACAGAGACAAGAGAGGAGCAAAACTTCTCCAGCAATTGTCGACAGCCACCATCAAGAAAACCCTCTTCCTCCTCCCTCATTTCCAGCCATAGATTGAACTTCTCTTCTAACCCTCATCCATTTCGCCCAAACACACAAACTGATGTAGAGATTTCCATGGTGAAGGAGGTAGTAACGAGATGAAGGAGAACAATGTGGGTTGGGTATAAGCTGGCCAAGGAAATCAGCCATAGATGCAAAGGAAGCTTTGGTTCAACAAGATTTGGGCATTGGAAGAGGAAGAGAAGAAGTGAGAAGAGTGTTCCACAATGGATGATTGAGAAAGTGAAGAAGTGAAACCCTAGACTGAAGCAAAACTGACTTGGGGGACTTCCAGCCAAGATATCAGAGGTAAGAAATTGAGTGAGTTAATGTATTCTGCTGGAATTAAGCTATGAAAATAGAATGTAATATGGTTATTGGATGGGCATTGATGTGTCTAGGTGTAACAGCAAGCAAGCTGTGAGGAATGGTCTGAGATTGTTCAACAGATTATGGTTTTACATTCAAATAAGGAGGTAAGGTTCTAACCTTATTATACTTGATTATTATGCATGAAAAATGATATTGTGATGAACTACATTGAATGGCTATTTTTAGATAAAAGATTAACTGAAATTCTGACTTGATGTTGAATCTGGAAATTTATGTTCTGTTCTGAGTGGAAATTAAAATGAGCAGTTTAATAGTTCTACATGCAGGAAAATTCTGGAAAAATTATGAATTATGTCCCTTTAAGTTACAAGAAAGTTGGTTTTGGAATTTCTTGAATTGGATTTCTGTAGCTTGAGTTATGCCCAAATGAGTGCAGGGTGTTCTGTCCAGAAACGTGAATCACAGTCCTGACTTTGGAAAATCATAGAAAATGGCCTAAATTGAATTAGGGTGCAAGCCTTACATGTCTAGAAAGGATAATTAACTTAGGAACATGATGGTTTTGGGTTTGCATCATTTGGATACTCCTATAACCAGATATGAGACAGTTTGTGCATATTGGTCAGTGTTTACTGTGTCAGGAAACTGCTGGACATACTGAACTTTGGGAAATTTCTGGTATTGATGTAGGAGGAATTAAATTATGAATCTTACACTTCTAGATAGGTAAATGAGTTAACTTTCATCTAGTTTTGGAATTTCCAGATTTGGAACTTCATGGCGTAAGATATGTATGAATGCATGCAGGATACTCACTGCTGGGGACAGATTTTTAATGTAAACTTCAAATATTCATAGAAAATTGTCCAGATCATATATGACTGCAAACTTTACATGTTCAGAAAGATAAATGAGTCATGATTTACATGGTATTGAGTTTGTAAAGATCTCATATCCCTATAGTTGGTAGTAGGCATTTTACTGTACACAGGTCAGGAAATTTCCTGCCTACTGTGACAGATTTGGATCAAGGTCTAAAAATTTATGGGAAATGGCACAAAATGAATTAGAAAATGAGCCTTATATGTATAAATAGGGATTTGAGTTAGAAGTGATATAAAAATGTTGGTTTGACAACCAAGTTCTGAAATTTATACCTAAGGCTAGCACAATACCATAAGGTCCAAAACCTTAAAGGACAGAAATAGACCAAATGGGTCATAAGTAGTTCAAATGAACGAAAAGACAATAAACGGTGCTAGTAACGTTTGAAATAACTCTGAAAACACAGCCAAGTATTGTTTCTTGTTGAATTATACAATGCTTAATGTTAGCTTATGATTTGAAATACTAAGATCGATGGATGTATAGAGATCGATTCAATCTACCATTTGTTATGTAGAGGGTTGTCCTAAGGACTAAGATAGACCCAAAATCTATCGATACTCCAAGACTTGGTAGGTGAGGGAGAACTGATTCAGAAGCGAAGGAAGTACTGTAAGTAACCCTAAGTGACTACTTGCATCCAATTTGCTTAATGCTATAAACTCTTGGAATTTGGCAATTGAAACCAAATGAATGCTGCATATGAGATGTCTTCCCTTGACTGTTGATTTTGCTTTACTAGAAATGGTTTGTAAACAAGTGATGGGCTCGCAAGAAATGTATTGTTTGCGCGTATTATATTATATACACAAGAAATATTTTAAATGTTTTAAAGGTTCAAATTAAATTCTGACTTAATATGATTTTATACTTTGTGTTGTAACCTTGTTAATGTTTTTAAATGCCTTGTGAGTCTTGTTTGTTGAATTACTTCCTTATAAACTACAATGATCGCTATGAGGTCAGGGAAGAATGAGATTTGTTTTAAGACTACCGGATATTTGTTTTAGACCCGAGGTATTAAGACCTCAGGGCATTGTACCTTGAGAACTTTGTAGACACATTTGATTGACTTAGAGCACTGTTTCTCGAGCATTAGCCTCGGAGACGTTTGGCTTGTCCCGTATATTACGTTTGGACAGGTCCCGGTTTCATATGCGCAATGAGCCGGGGTTTGATTGGTCTATGCATAGGCAGCGCCCTTTATGGGAGTTTGCTACGGTTAGCTACCGTGGGTTTGTTCGCTCTAAGTAGCATCGACTGATACTCTGTGAACTCTCTTGGTACTATGATTTGTTTTATTGACTTCACTGCATACTTTAAGTATGGTTTGATATTAAGACTTCTAGTCTAATGATGGAACTCCATATTTGATTATGATTTGCTATTAAGTTCCATACTGTGTTTTAAGTTTGATGCAGCATAATTGATTTGATTTATTTGAAAGTGATTTGAATTAGCTTTCATAAATGAGGGATGCTTGGTATAATTTAGTTGCTTATTGTTGTTACTTACTGAGTTTATGACTCACTCCCCTCTTCTTTCCCCTCCCTTTCAGAGTGATCGATACAACGACTGTTCTTTTTGGCTTGGGAAGCTTCTTGAGAGTGGACTTCCCTGCACAGTCTAAGGTATATGGCTCCCAGCGGTTTGTATAGATAGAGATGGATGATGGCACAGTGTATTGGAATTCTTTTGATTGTACATATATATACTTATGTGATGAGTCTGGGATGTAAGCTAGATTATGTATTATTGGAATATGACGATCAATATACTTTTTGAATTGTCATTATGTATGTTGGTAGATGTGCCTAGATATATCAAGGGAGTTATATGAAATTGAGATTGGCCTACATATTCACCTACAAATGAATAGTGATATAAAAAAAAATTTATTCCGCAATTTAGGCTTCTGTAAGATATTAAGAAAGATCGGGCGTGACAGTTTGGTATCAGAGCGGGTTTGTTCGTGTCTGTGTAGGTCGATAAAGTTAGCTTACATCCCTATGCACTGTGCCTATGTCTATCTTTGAGCTGCGGTTGCCATATAAACTGTACTAATTGTTGTTAATGTGACAGGAAGTAAGTGATAATGAAGAGGAGAGGTAGACCACGACGAGTTCTTCCTACAGAGCGGTCTAGGTCTCCTACTCCCCCGCCTCCACCACAGCCTTCTCGGGCCCCAGATCTTAATGCAGAAGTGGGCCAGTTATCGAGGACTGTGGGAGAATTACAGCAAACAGTCCAAAATCTTGCGGCTTTCATAGCGCAACAATTCGGAGGCAACTCTAATCAGCCTCCAGCTCAAGCTCAGGCACAGGCACAAGTCCCTCCTCCTGTGCCACAACCTCAGGCTGCTCCACAGCAACAACCGGCTGTACCACCATAGCCACCAGCACCACCGCAGCCACCTGTAGCCCCACAACCTCTACCACCTCTAGTGCCACCACCACAGGTTGGAGATCAGGTAGATAGGAACATGAATAGGCTTCGGCAATTTCAGAAGATGAATCCGCCCACTTTTAAGGGTGAAAAGGACCCGGATGTAGCCGAAGAATGGGTCAAACAGTTAGAGAAATTGTTCAAGTGTATGGGCTATAGTTCTACTGAAAAAGTGAGATTAGCGGTATTTATGTTCCGGGAGAAAGCAGAGGTTTGGTGGGAATCAGCTGAGAAATTGTTGACAAGTCAGAACCCGAAGATCACATGGGAAGCTTTTTTGGAGAGCTTCTTTAAGCAGTATATTCCCGAGCCTGCTCAAAGAAAGAAACAGACAGATTTTCTGAAATTGACTCAGGGTTCCAACACCGTGGATGAATATGAGTCAAAGTTCTCAGCTTTGTGTCGGTATGACCTTCTAGCATCCAAGGATGAGAAAGCTAAGACCATCAAGTTCATTTCGGGATTGAAACCCGCAATTCGGAGTAAGATGGCAGTGCTAGATATCACTAATTTTGCAGAAGCTCTCAGACGAGCTCAGATGGTCGAGCTTGAACACGACCTAATTCAGCAGGAATATGGGTCTAAGTGGAGGAACAAGGGAAAAGATAAGAGGGTCGATGATAGAAAGCCCTACAAGGGAAAGCAGCTAGAAAAGAGGCAGAAGACAGTGGGAACCAAACCGAAAGGGGATGAGACTAAGAGGGGTCCAACTTGTCCTAAGTGTGGAAGCAATCATGGTACTAAACCTTGTTATAGGGAGACAGGAGCTTGTTTCCACTGCGGGAAACAGGGACATGTGGTCAGAGATTGTCCCTATCGCAAGACTGTAGAAAGGGCCTTTGAGCATTCGGTTGGTGACAAGAGTAAAGCAGTGGATAAGGGCAAGAAGCCAGTAGCTCAGGGTTGAGTCTTTGCATTGGATGAGGCTTCTGCACAGGGAAGAGACTCTGTGGTTAAAGGTAAGCTTACTATTGCTGATTTTGAAGCTTATGTTTTAATAGACTCTGGTTCTACTCATTCCTTTATTGCTCCATATTTTGCTAGCAAGATTAAATTAGAACCTGTGAGGTTAGATCGTCCGCTTCATGTGAGCACTCCCCTAAAGGAAAACCATATAACTGATATTGTATATAGGGATTGTGAGGTTAAGGTGGGAGATAGGAGTCTGCTAGTCGATTTGATTTTGTTAAATATGAAAGATTTTGATGTAATCCTAGGAATGGATTGGCTAGCTAGATATCATGCTTGGTTAGATTGTTATAAGAAAATAGTGATGTTCTCCCTACCTGAAACTGTTGTAATCTCTTTTGATAAGTAATAATAAGTGATGATTGTTTTTGTTTGATTATTTTACCTAAGAATGCATGATGTTTGTGAAGGGTATTTGGCCTTTGTGGAAGATGCCTCCAAGGAACATCCTGAATTAAAGGATATACCAATCGTCAGAGAGTTTCCAGATGTATTCCCTGATGACTTGCCAAGCTTACCACCCAAGCGAGAGACTGAGTTCACCATCGACTTAGTCCCGGGTACTCAGCCTATATCAAGGGCACCTTATAGAATGGCTCTTGTGGAACTGGATGAATTAAAGAAGCAGTTGCAAGAGCTACTTGATAAGGGATTTATACGTCCGAGCGTATCTCCCTGGGGTGCACCGGTGTTGTTTGTTAGAAAGAAGGATGGGAGTCTAAGACTGTGTATTGATTACAGATTACTCAACAAGGCAACAGTTAGGAACAAGTACCCATTACCGAGGATTGATGATCTATTCGATCAGTTGAAGGGTGCTACGGTGTTTTCTAAAATAGACCTTCGATCTGGCTATCATCAACTGAGGATTCGAGAGGATGATGTTTCTAAGACGGCCTTTCGGACTAGATATGGCCATTATGAATTTCTAATGATGCCATTTGGCTTGACAAATGCACCAGCGGCTTTCATGAGCTTAATGAATGAGGTGTTCAAGCCTTTCTTAGACTTATTTGTGATTGTCTTCATAGACGACATCCTGGTATACTCCAAGTCAAAAGACGAGCACAAACAGCATTTACGAACAGTGCTCCAAGTCCTTAGAGACAAGGAGTTGTATGCTAAGCTCAGTAAATGTGACTTCTGGTTGGATCATATTGCTTTTCTGGGGCATATTGTGTCAAAGGACGGGGTGTCAGTAGATCCGTCCAAGATTGAAGCTATTGTGAAGTGGGGAAGGCCTCAGACTGTAACAGACGTTCGAAGTTTCTTGGGTTTAGCAGGTTATTACAGGAAATTTGTAGAAGGTTTCTCCAAGATTGCTACCCCACTGCATCGACTCACTCGGAAAGGAGTGAACTTTGATTGGAATGAGGCATGTGAAAATAGCTTTCAGGAGTTGAAGAGGCGGCTTACCTCTGCTCCAATACTGACTATTCCTAGTGGGTCAGGAGGTTTTGCTATCTACAGTGATGCTTCGTATCAAGGATTAGGGTGTGTCTTAATGCAGCACGGGAAGGTAATAGCTTATGGTTCTCGTCAGTTGAAGGACCACGAGAAGAATTATCCGACACACGACCTAGAGCTTGCTGCCGTAGTGTTCGCACTTAAGATTTGGCGCCATTATCTCTATGGGGAAACATTTCAGATTTTTACAGATCATAAAAGTCTGAAGTACTTATTCTCCCAAAAAGAATTGAATATGCGGCAGCGGAGATGGATGGAGTTGTTGAAGGACTACGACTGTGAAATTCTTTACCATCCAGGCAAGGCTAATGTTGTAGCAGATGCGTTGAGTAGGAAAGGCACTGCTATGGTCTCGATGTTGATGGTTCAGGAATGGTGTATGCTACAGCAGTTTGCAGACTTGAGATTAGATATAGAACCCGTTGGAGAGGGTTGTATGATGGCCAGTATGAGGTTAGAGCCTGAATTGATTGATCGAATCCGTCAAAAGCAAAAAGAGGATCCTCGATTGAAAGAGATTGTTTGTGGAAATGAAGGGAACCAAAATGAAGAGACAGAGTTTAGGTTCGGCAATGATGGCATTTTAAGGTATAAGGGTCGAATGTATGTTCCGAATGATTCAGAGTTAAAGAAGTTGATTTTGGAGGAATCTCATAGCTCGAAATATGCTATGCACCTTGGTAGTACCAAAATGTACCAGAACCTGCGTAGGTTATACTATTGGTCTGGAATGAAGAAAGATATTGCCGATTTTGTTGCAAAATGTCTAGTCTGTCAGCAGGTGAAGGTTGAACATCAAAGGCCCGCGGGGTTGCTTCAACCATTGTCTATTCCGAGCTGGAAATGGGAGCACATCACCATGGACTTCGTGCTAGGTCTTCCAAGGACTAAGAGACAGCATGATGCCATTTGGGTGATAGTGGATAGACTAACCAAATCAGCTCACTTTTTAGCCATGAAGGCTACCGATTCACTCAGTGCCTTGGCCAATCTCTATGTTCGGGAAATTGTTCGGTTACATGGTGTCCCAGTGAGCATTGTGTCTGATCGAGATCCTCGATTCACTTCTAGATTTTGGGAGAAGTTTCAAGAAGCAATGGGAACTCGGTTACACTTAAGCACCGCTTACCATCCTCAGACTGATGGTCAGTCCGAGAGAACCATTCAGACTCTCGAGGACATGTTGAGAGCGTGTGCACTTGATTACAAAGGCTCTTGGGATGAACACTTGCCATTAGCAGAATTTGCATACAACAATAGCTTCCACTCGAGTATAGGGATGGCCCCATATGAAGCACTGTACGGGAGAAAGTGTCGGTCTCCAGTTGGATGGGAAGAAGTGGGAGACAGAAAATTGTTTGCACCTGACTTGGTTCAGCAAGCTTCGGACAGAATAAAGCTTATTCGTGATAAACTTAAGACTGCCCAGAGTAGGCAGAAGTCATATGCCGATAATCGGAGGAGACTTTTGGAGTTTGAAGTTGGTGATTATGTATTTTTGAAAGTTTCTCCTTCGAAGGGCATTATGAGATTCGGGAAGAAGGGCAAACTTAGCCCGAGGTATGTGGGACCATTCGAGATTTTAGAAAAGGTAGGTGAAGTGGCATACAGGTTGGCTCTACCACCACAGCTAGCAGGTGTGCACAACGTGTTTCACGTGTCAATGTTAAGGAAATACCACCCGGATCCTTCTCACGTGGTAGATTATGGAGAATTAGATATTCGAGATGATCTCACATATGAAGAGAAGCCTGTCAGGATCTTAGATCGCAAGGAGAAGGTGCTAAGATCCAAAACTATTCCACTAGTGAAGGTATTGTGGCAAAGGCATTCGGAGGAAGAAGCCACCTAGGAAGTAGAGAATCTAATGAAGGATAGGTATCCTCACTTGTTTTGAAGTAACGGTACTCAAATTTGGGGACCAAATTTTCCAAGGTGGGAAGAATGTAATAATCCTTAATTTCGATATCTATCGTAAGTATACTAGAGTAATTTTGACTGACTTGAGGTTATTTTGGAATTTGGACAGATTATGGAAGTTGAGAATGTTCGGGCCATCTTAGTCAAGAAGCGATGGATATGTAAATGTGAGTATGTAGGTACTAAGATATGAAGTAGGAAATAAATTAAATTGATTAAGATATATTATAAGAGGATTAAATATATGTGTATAAAAAATATATATATATATATACATATATAAAGCTATGGAAATTAGAATTATTAAGACAATAGAAAAAATGGGAGACATTATTATTTGCTTGAAACAATAGTTATTTATCTACTAATCCATTAAAGTTAAATTGAGTTATTAGAAGCTAATGAAATAAGGGCTGGAAATACAAGAGTAAAGGGCTGTCAAATAAATCAAAGGCTGGAAATACAAGAGTAAAGGGCTGTCAAATAAATCAAGAGCTGGAAACAAGAGTAAAGGGCTAACAAATAAATCAAGGGCTGGAAACATAAGACTAAAGGGCTGGTAAATAAAGTCAAGGGCTGGAAAATAATGAACCACATTTCTTTTCTGTTTTAACCCTTCAAACAGAGACAAGAGAGGAGCAAAACTTCTCCAGCAATTGTCGACAGCCACCATCAAGAAAACCCTCTTCCTCCTCCCTCATTTCCAGCCATAGATTGAACTTCTCTTCTAACCCTCATCCATTTCGCCCAAACACACAAACTGATGTAGAGATTTCCATGGTGAAGGAGGTAGTAACGAGATGAAGGAGAACAATGTGGGTTGGGTATAAGCTGGCCAAGGAAATCAGCCATAGATGCAAAGGAAGCTTTGGTTCAACAAGATTTGGGCATTGGAAGAGGAAGAGAAGAAGTGAGAAGAGTGTTCCACAATGGATGATTGAGAAAGTGAAGAAGTGAAACCCTAGACTGAAGCAAAACTGACTTGGGGGACTTCCAGCCAAGATATCAGAGGTAAGAAATTGAGTGAGTTAATGTATTCTGCTGGAATTAAGCTATGAAAATAGAATGTAATATGGTTATTGGATGGGCATTGATGTGTCTAGGTGTAACAGCAAGCAAGCTGTGAGGAATGGTCTGAGATTGTTCAACAGATTATGGTTTTACATTCAAATAAGGAGGTAAGGTTCTAACCTTATTATACTTGATTATTATGCATGAAAAATGATATTGTGATGAACTACATTGAATGGCTATTTTTAGATAAAAGATTAACTGAAATTCTGACTTGATGTTGAATCTGGAAATTTATGTTCTGTTCTGAGTGGAAATTAAAATGAGCAGTTTAATAGTTCTACATGCAGGAAAATTCTGGAAAAATTATGAATTATGTCCCTTTAAGTTACAAGAAAGTTGGTTTTGGAATTTCTTGAATTGGATTTCTGTAGCTTGAGTTATGCCCAAATGAGTGCAGGGTGTTCTGTCCAGAAACGTGAATCACAGTCCTGACTTTGGAAAATCATAGAAAATGGCCTAAATTGAATTAGGGTGCAAGCCTTACATGTCTAGAAAGGATAATTAACTTAGGAACATGATGGTTTTGGGTTTGCATCATTTGGATACTCCTATAACCAGATATGAGACAGTTTGTGCATATTGGTCAGTGTTTACTGTGTCAGGAAACTGCTGGACATACTGAACTTTGGGAAATTTCTGGTATTGATGTAGGAGGAATTAAATTATGAATCTTACACTTCTAGATAGGTAAATGAGTTAACTTTCATCTAGTTTTGGAATTTCCAGATTTGGAACTTCATGGCGTAAGATATGTATGAATGCATGCAGGATACTCACTGCTGGGGACAGATTTTTAATGTAAACTTCAAATATTCATAGAAAATTGTCCAGATCATATATGACTGCAAACTTTACATGTTCAGAAAGATAAATGAGTCATGATTTACATGGTATTGAGTTTGTAAAGATCTCATATCCCTATAGTTGGTAGTAGGCATTTTACTGTACACAGGTCAGGAAATTTCCTGCCTACTGTGACAGATTTGGATCAAGGTCTAAAAATTTATGGGAAATGGCACAAAATGAATTAGAAAATGAGCCTTATATGTATAAATAGGGATTTGAGTTAGAAGTGATATAAAAATGTTGGTTTGACAACCAAGTTCTGAAATTTATACCTAAGGCTAGCACAATACCATAAGGTCCAAAACCTTAAAGGACAGAAATAGACCAAATGGGTCATAAGTAGTTCAAATGAACGAAAAGACAATAAACGGTGCTAGTAACGTTTGAAATAACTCTGAAAATACAGCCAAGTATTGTTTCTTGTTGAATTATACAATGCTTAATGTTAGCTTATGATTTGAAATACTAAGATCGATGGATGTATAGAGATCGATTCAATCTACCATTTGTTATGTAGAGGGTTGTCCTAAGGACTAAGATAGACCCAAAATCTATCGATACTCCAAGACTTGGTAGGTGAGGGAGAACTGATTCAGAAGCGAAGGAAGTACTGTAAGTAACCCTAAGTGACTACTTGCATCCAATTTGCTTAATGCTATAAACTCTTGGAATTTGGCAATTGAAACCAAATGAATGCTGCATATGAGATGTCTTCCCTTGACTGTTGATTTTGCTTTACTAGAAATGGTTTGTAAACAAGTGATGGGCTCGCAAGAAATGTATTGTTTGCGCGTATTATATTATATACACAAGAAATATTTTAAATGTTTTAAAGGTTCAAATTAAATTCTGACTTAATATGATTTTATACTTTGTGTTGTAACCTTGTTAATGTTTTTAAATGCCTTGTGAGTCTTGTTTGTTGAATTACTTCCTTATAAACTACAATGATCGCTATGAGGTCAGGGAAGAATGAGATTTGTTTTAAGACTACCGGATATTTGTTTTAGACTCGAGGTATTAAGACCTCAGGGCATTGTACCTTGAGAACTTTGTAGACACATTTGATTGACTTAGAGCACTGTTTCTCGAGCATTAGCCTCGGAGACGTTTGGCTTGTCCCGTATATTACGTTTGGACAGGTCCCGGTTTCATATGCGCAATGAGCCAGGGTTTGATTGGTCTATGCATAGGCAGCGCCCTTTATGGGAGTTTGCTACGGTTAGCTACCGTGGGTTTGTTCGCTCTAAGTAGCATCGACTGATACTCTGTGAACTCTCTTGGTACTATGATTTGTTTTATTGACTTCACTGCATACTTTAAGTATGGTTTGATATTAAGACTTCTAGTCTAATGATGGAACTCCATATTTGATTATGATTTGCTATTAAGTTCCATACTGTGTTTTAAGTTTGATGCAGCATAATTGATTTGATTTATTTGAAAGTGATTTGAATTAGCTTTCATAAATGAGGGATGCTTGGTATAATTTAGTTGCTTATTGTTGTTACTTACTGAGTTTATGACTCACTCCCCTCTTCTTTCCCCTCCCTTTCAGAGTGATCGATACAGCGACTGTTCTTTTTGGCTTGGGAAGCTTCTTGAGAGTGGACTTCCCTGCACAGTCTAAGGTATATGGCTCCCAGCGGTTTGTATAGATAGAGATGGATGATGGCACAGTGTATTGGAATTCTTTTGATTGTACATATATATACTTATGTGATGAGTCTGGGATGTAAGCTAGATTATGTATTATTGGAATATGACGATCAATATACTTTTTGAATTGTCATTATGTATGTTGGTAGATGTGCCTAGATATATCAAGGGAGTTATATGAAATTGAGATTGGCTTACATATTCACCTACAAATGAATAGTGATATAAAACAAATTAATTCCGCAATTTAGGCTTCCGTAAGATATTAAGAAAGATCGGGCGTGACAAGAAAAATATGGAAAGCTTTTCAAAACAACTTGACACAAATTTCAAGAATCTTGAGAACATCTCACATCCACAAATTACGTATAGGAAACTTGGCCTATAGAGAAGCAAACTTCCATTGTTCAATAAGCTCTTGAGTCAAGGCACCACTACTGATGAGTTCTTCAACCTTTTCCTTTAATTGCCTGCACTTTTTTGTTGAATGCCCAATTGCCCCCATGTAATATTCACATTTGCTATTTGGTTCATAACTCCTTGCTGCTAGGTTTGGAGTTATTTTCAAAGGCATAGGCACCAGATACTGGTTCTCTATTAGCAAAGGCAATAGTTTAGAAATTGGAATTGGCAATCTCTCTACATCGTTTCTTGGCCTTCATGGATTGTTTGGTAGGGCGAAGAGTGATTGAGTACAATAGTTAGGCTGGAAACCATTTTGAGGAATTGACCAATAAGGATATGGACAAGGGTGGTGGGATTGTTGCATGGGGTATGGGTAATATGGGGTATAACTGTGATAACCGTAAATTTTCCAATTATTGGAAATAATAAATATTGAAAATAAAAAATAAAGAAAATAGATAAGAGGAAATAAATAACTAAAAGTAAATAAATAAAATTTATTTATGAGATGGGAATATCGTTGAAATTCCCGAAATTAAGGAAAGTGAGGAATTTAAAATTTGATAAATTGGAAATAAGGGAAGGATAAAATTATGGGAAATAATGAAAAGAAAAATTTAATTTAGAGAATGAAAATCCAAAATTTAATAAGAGAATAAGAAAATAAATGAAATATATTTATATAATTATATATTATATAAATGTATTTTTATACCAATTCATATGTATTCAAAATATTATATAGTATATTTTGAAATACGTTGTTATATATATAGAAATATATATACTATTTCATAAATTCAAATAATACATATGTATATAAATATAATGTTTTATGTGTATATATAATTATGTAAATACATTTAAAAGAAAAGTAAGTATGGTTTTATATTAAAGTTTATATGCATAAATATTTTATTATAGCATTTATATAATTTATATATATAAATGTTACTTAATTTTAAGTATATATATAAATATACACATATATACTAGACATGTATTTTGTAATGTACAATATGTATTTTGTATATAATATATATTGTATAATATTATGTATGAAATAATGTATGTACAACATATAATATATATTATATGTATAAAATATATTGTATAATATATAGTATATAGTATACTAAAAATAGAAAGAAGACAAAAAACCAAAAAGGAAATGAAACAGAAAAGAAAAGGGAGGGAAAAATCGGGAAAGACCCGATCCTCCCCCAGCCAAGGGCCGATGGCGGCGGAGCTGCCACCGCCGGCAAGGGAGGAAGGAGAAAGAGACGCCACCGGCCAAAGAAAGGAAAGAAGCTGCCGGCGGTGTGAAACAGAAAACGGAATCAACGGAAAACGAAAGAAATCCGAGAAGAAAAGAAAATGGCGGACGGCGGTGCCGACCGATCCAGGCACCGCCACTACCACCGAAGCTTCACCGGAGGAAGAGGAAGCCGATGGAGGCCACCGGAGGTGCAATGGACGGCAGAGGAATGCCGGCGAAGAGGAAGAAGAAACCGAGGCAAAACCGCCTCGATCAGCCGCCGTGCCGCCGATCCAGGGCAAACGGAAGGCACCGGCAAGTTTGACGTGTAGTCAACCAACTGAGGGACGCCTGAACCGCTTGAGAACAGGCCGCCGGCGAGGAACCAGTGAGGTAAGGAGCTGGACCGGTCTGAACCAGTCTGACCGGGAAAGGAAGAAGAAAAAAAGAAAAGAAAAAGAAAAGAAAAAGGAAAAAGAAAAAGAAAAAGAAAAGAAAGAAAGAAAAGAAAAAGAGGAAAAAGGAAGAAAAAGGAAGAAAAAGAGGAAAAAGGAGAATTTTGGGAATTCGAAAAATTCCCGAAAATTCGACAACCCGGGATTTTTCAAAGTTCGGTAAGAAATCTTCCTGAGATTTAATTTTCAGAAAAATTAAATAAATTATGAAAAATTCTAAAAAAATTAGAATTTTATTTCCAGAAATTATTTTCAACAATCGGGATAAGGAATCGGGAGAAATGGAGTGCGGGCGCGATCGATAAGCGGAAGTCGCCGACCCGAAAAAAGGGAAGGGATGCATGTGCAGCACTGTAAGGATACTCAGTCTGCATATTTTAAATTGAAATATTTTATGCAAATATTTTATGAAAATTATTATGATGCATGATTTGCTGAAAATAATTTGGGAAGAAGTACTGGCTGAAAGATTCAAAACTGTATTTTTCCGTGCAGGAGGTTAGTAAATCGGCAGCCGTAACGCTGCCGAAAATTTTAGAAAAACTTTATAAAATCATATTAAATGATTTTATTTCCGAATTTCGATAGTAAATCACGAAACATGAGGAAATTACTAAATTTCTAAAACATGAATATAATGAGATGGAATTTTAAAGTATTCATGTATTCGAGAATGGTGACAACGAAATTACCAAAAATTCTTGAAATAGATAAATTACACGAAATACAAGATGAAAGATGAAGTGAAATATAGTGAATATTTTTATGAATATTTTTATAAATATTCACTAAAGGATTTTAATCCTTATGGTTTTAAATTATGGAATTTTATATTTATATAAATTTCATAAAAGTTTATTTTATGATGAAAACTACGGTTTTGAGATTGGTTGGCATTCCTATCATGCTGATGCATGATATGTGATATGTTTAGTCCCGGTCGACACCTGATCCGCGACCCACAGAGGACAATATAGATTATGGTTATAGATTTGACCGGTTTATTTCTGTACCCTTCGAGGTTTATAGTACGATAAGATTGATGTCTATCTTAGACTCCATAAATGATAGGTGATATGTCAAAAAGGAAAGTGTTTTACATGATAGGAAATCTTGTTTATGACTTGCATGTTATATGTTATAGTTTGGTTGTGGTTATTGATGGTATAAATTGTATACTTTTTAGTGCTTGCATTTTGAGGAATGCGTTATGCATAGGAATTAATTGAATTCTGAACCGTGGGAGCCACCTCTAGAATCCTTCGGGAACTAAGTGCTACATGAGCTTCGATGTGCTAAAGGCCAAACCGAGCAAAGACTCGATGATTTTACCGCGTGAACCACCTCTAGAATCCTTCGGGAACTAAGTGCTGCACGTGTTCTGATGTGTTAGTAAAGGCCAAACCGAGCAAAGACTCGATGATTTTACCGTGTGAGCCACCTCTAGAATCCTTCGGGAACTAAGTGCTACACGAGTTCTGATCTGTTAGTAATCAGTCTAAGTTCTGATGGGGATGCGATAAATGTCGAAGGATGAAATAGATCTTGTGCACATGACATATGATGTGTGTGATATATCGGATTATGTTTATATATGCCACTCAAACATGTGCTACTTGAATGTTCGTCTCTTTCACACTTAATCATACTGATAAAAAGAATGATGCCTTGTGAACTTAAGAATGGAATAGATTTTAATAACTTATTTTGCTTTTTAAAGGACGGTACTAATTAAGAGAGTACATTAAAACATGAAATGAATTTTAAAGAAATAAAATGATGATTTAACTAATATTCTTTTCAAGGAATATACGAATATTAATTATTCTATTTAAATGCTTTATTTCGTAGAAGCATTATTTTGAAAAGAATATGAAAAGGTTATGAAGATTAAAAAGAAAAAAAAGGATTTATTAATTCAAAACGAAATAAAAATTTCTCCCTACAGTTGCTTCTAGGTTCCGTAACAAGTATGGTATTCTAAAATACCTACCTTATTCTATTTGGATCCCTAGCCGACTGTAGTATCTTTCCTACATGCAAGCCTAGAGTCCATAGGAAAAATGAAAAAGTTTTTCAGCATATAGGAAGCTGAGTATCAAGTGAGGCATATAATTCTCTTACTGAGCCGTGGTTTTGCTCACCCCTTAATTTTCAACATTTCAGGTTTTGATGAATGTGAGTTCAGTGGATTGTGGATCCTGGCTGTACACGAAGGACAATGTGTCAGACCGACTGATTATTTGAGGTATGATCATTTATTCTCTGTATTTAGACACGTCAACAGTACTACTTATCTCATTAATTACGATAGGGGATGTGTATAATATAAATAATATTATGTAAAATTGTTTAACAGTCAGTACAAGTGAAGTATCGCAGACAGCCCAACCGGTTAAGTTGTGTACAATAAGGTAAAAATATGTGGTCACGGGTCGTGACAGATTTAATGGTATCAGAGCAATGGTTGGCCTGATGTCTGTGGATACTTTTGGAAAGAAAAGAGTTAAACATCCCCTGTAGTACTGTGTCGTCTAAGTACATAGAGAAAATAAATGATTGTAAATGAAGTAAAATGATTTAAAGGGTGTGAGAAAGTATAAACTGAGAATGTTAAAGAAGAAAATAGGCTCAGAAATTACCGAATTATTGCTGATTCTTCTAGTCTAAATGAAGGCCTGTTCGGTAAGGAACAGAAATGGACTCGGTGAGGGCCCCACTAGTACTTTTCTGTCCGAACCGAACTGAGACCCGAAAGTGATGGTATAAAGAAGGGGAATAAAATATCATCATTAAATAGATTTTGAGATCACCGATTGAGGGTAATTTGAAGAGAGAGAAAATTTTTAGCCAAAAATGACCAAAATACCCCTACCTCCAAAATTTTAGCGAGGGTCAAAATAGATCACTAGAAGTTGGAATTGATCGATTTGACAGAGAAATTAATGATATAAAGCTAAATTACAAGCAAAATAATCCCATTGTGGATTTTAGTGAACTTCTCTGTCGAAAATCGAATGAGATCTAAATTGCTGTTATAATTATCAGAAAGGATACTATCAACATATAGATGATCAGTTCATTGATTTAAATGTATATTGAGGAGATAGAAATAAATGTCGAAATGACGAAAATGCCCCTATATTGGGCGATGTTCGGAATAGTGTTAAAACCGAGCTGAATTGGAATCCATTGATAGTAATGGAATTATTAATGGCATAGAAGATGTCATATGAATCTAACGATCCCTATTACTGATTCCACTAACACTTTGATTATGGACGTGAAAGAAAAACCCCGAGTGGACTGTGGGCCATAGGGGATAACAGTACGGTTGAGTGAGGCGGCCAGGGCTCCCCCACGAGTGGACTTTGGGCCATAGTGGTAAATCCTGGGCTTTACAATAAAACAATCCGTGAGGGACTAAGTGCCACGTCTGTGTGACGGGGGCCACCTCTAGAACCCAGAGCGGACAGTACGGATGAGTAAGGCACTGGGGTGGTAAATCCCTGGTTAACGGAGATCCAGGCACTCTCGGTCCTTACAATAAAACAAGTACGGATAAGTGAAGTGGCTCGGTAAATCCCTGAAAGAAACGGTAAATCCGGGGCTTCACAATAAAACGGTATGATGCGATCCAAAGAGTGTAGTGGCATGTCATCAGATGTTCGGCCCGGTTATTGACTGAAAGGGTCGAAAAATTAAGAGTGTATTGAACGGGATCATTGAATACTATGAAAAATGAAATGATTTTAAGATCAATTGACTGATAAGGTGAATAGTACCAATAATGAAATAGATACTGGTGTGATTACTTATGGTTCTATACGTTTCCATTACTTTGAGGTATCAAACAGAGAATCTTATATAGAACCGACATATCTTGAAATATGTGCTACAGAATGAGGTACTGTGTTAAGTACTGTAAATTAGAGAATAATTATAAGAACAGTGAAGTGATAAAAAGAAGATCACAGCTAACCTAGGTTCTTCAGGACCCTTGAGACAGAACTGTGATGGGCGACCCAATGATGGGCGACCTATAGTGGATCGTGTGTTGTGAGATACAGGCAAACTATGTTATCGCCGACTCACAAGTAAGGGTAAACCTGGGGCGAAAGGAATCGCCTAGGGAATGCTCGCCAACGGTCGATTCGAACAGACGGGGCTCTTACAATTATCTCAATGGTAACACGAGAGTAAGGAACTAGGTACATAAGGGTGCCAAGGTTCAAGCCTTGTGGATAATATACTCAAGGGAATTAAGCTTGAATTCAGTAAATGGAAATGGTTTTAAAGTGAATAACTGAATTGAAACGAGTAGCTGTAAAGTGTGTTGATAACCATTGTACTTGATACAGCTTACCAGAGTGAGATTCGTAACGCTGTAAAGTATGACTAGGTAATAAAATCAAGGTAGAGTATGTATCAAAATGATTTGAATATTGAATGTCTCTGCCTTGAGAATACACTGTGAAATGATGGGACACAATGATGAAGGTCCAAAATGATAAAAGAAGTGTGGTTAAAGAAACTACCGGATGAGAATCCCGATAAATTTCAGAGTAACATAGATTGAGAAATCAGGTTAATGTTGACTCGATCGTGGATATGAAATTTATTCTTAAGCTTATATCGAAGAATATGGAAGAAATCCGACAAGTTTAAGAAAAGAATTTTTGTAAAATATTGTGGATGATGAAATTCGCATGTATCGATGTAAAGGATGAAAATACAAATGATATGATTTGAGGATGAATTAAATGATGTATTAAAATTTTTGGTTATACACTAAAGTTCTTATGAAGAACAAATAAATATCATATGGAAGTGATGCCTTAAATATGATTTAATTGGAGATGTATAAGGAGCTTATAAGAGCAATCTTTGTAAAAGGCATAATCAAATGAAAAGTTGAAGAACGATGATCACAAGATGATAAGAAATGTATGATTAAAGAAAGTATCAGATTAGATTTCCGATAGGACTTCCAGGGTTATATAAATTAGAGGAATCGAGATAACATTGACTCGATTTTGAATATGAAGTTAAATTCTAAGTTTATATCGAAGGATGCAGAAAGAATTCGAAAAGCTTAAGAAAATAACTCTGAAAATTGTGTGAATAATGAAATTCACGTGTAAAGGTCTGGATGACGAAAATACAGATAATGAAAAATTGAGAATAATGAAATTGTCTGTATCAGTATAAATGAGAGAAATACAAATGATATTGAGTTGTAGATGAATTAAAAAGGATGTATTAATTTCCTATCATTGATAAAGTTCTGGTGAAGAACAAGTATTCATCTACATGAAAACAGATGCTTTATGGAACTGATTAGGGATATGTGAGGAGTTAATAAGACTAGTCTCAGTATAAAGAGTCCTTAGATAAAAGATTGAAGATTGATGTCCATAAGATAATGATTCGAACTCGGAGTGAATTTTACGAGTTCCTATTGAAGTTACAAGGGTAATGAGTTGCCTTGTAAAGTATATAAGCCTAAAGAATGAGGCATCCTTACAAGAGAAAATTGCTGAAATATTGATAGAATCTAAAGTATAAATGGAACATGAGCAGCATTGTGATATGATCCTTAAACTCTTAAAGGCTTTGGAATTGTGCTAAGATTAACAACTAAGAAATTTGGCTAGACAGTATCTCCTCTTAAGATATATGATCTTGAGACGACAGGGTGACAGTGAACCTGTCTATGATATAGAGATAATGATTGAGATACGAAAGTAATGAGTCTAGCTAAATACTACTGCCAGCCTATAAAAGAGTGATGAGACTAGCTGCTCTATAAATGAGATCCAATTAAAGAAATTAAAGTCGGTAGATGGCTAGTGTAAAGAAAAAGATGGTACGCAAGATTTTAAAAGATCTTAGCAGTATAGTACCATGCCAATTAAAAATATATAATGTATATATATATATATATGAAGAGATAAATAGTAGAAATATGAAAACGAAAATGAAAGTGGAATAAGGAAATAAATTGCATGATGAGAAGGGAACATCAATATGAAACAGTTCCCGAAGTTAAGACTGGAATTGAATTGTGTTGGTTATCACATAACTGTGGCAAGATGTAAAATCAAAGCCAGAATTGATGAGTGAAAGTAATGATACTCCAAGGAGTAAGATAATTGATATGTTTACTGCTAGTAAAATGTTTGTACATATAACCACCTCAAAATGATAGAGATGGTGGAATTATATAGATAATGTGGTACTTAAATGGATAATTCGAGGATTCAATCACAGAATCTAAATTACGAAAAGAGTATATTCTTGGGTATATTCTAAAATTTAAATGATATTGAATCACTACAACAAATTTGGCAATTTATGACGCATGAAATAACGTCACAAAATATTAATTTTTTGTCACCAATAGATTTTGGTGACGAAAATTTTATCGTCACGTCGATCGTCACCTTTGCGCCGTCGCTAAAGGTCAAACGTGACGATCTTATAATATTCGTCACCTATGCGTGACTCTAATGTGACGATAACATAAACTGTCACCTAATGGTTACTCTTTTGTGACATCTAATTTCGTCATAAATTAGTATAAAATTTTGTCACTAAATATTGATATCGTCACCAAAGATGTGATAGAATTTTATATATTAGTGACGAAATATCAAATCGTCACACTATAGGTGACATAAATTTTCGTCACTTATAGTAGTACGATAACGTCATAAAAATCTCTTAAACGTCACTAAAAGTAGTTAAAATTTTAGGTATTTTGTGACGAAATATTAATTTGTCACACTTTAGGTGACAAAAATTGTCGTCACCTAAATATTATAATAATGTCAAAAAAAATGCCTAAATGTCACTAATGATAATTACAAATTTAATTTTAGGTGACGAAATATCAACTTGTCACGCTATAGATGACATAAATTTTCGTCACTTATAGTAGTATGATAATGTCATAAAAATCTCTTAAACGTCACTAAAAGTAGTTAAAATTTTAGTTATTTTGTGACGAAATATTAATTTGTCACACTTTAGGTGACATAAATTTTCGTCACCTACAATATTATAATAATGTCAAAAAAATGCCCAAATGTCACTAATGATAATTACAAATTTACTTTTAGGTGACGAAATATAAAATCGTCATGCTTTAGGTGACATAAATTAACGTCACCTATATTAGTAAAGTAACATCATAATAAAATCTCAAATGTCACGATGTTTTGATTTTACAATAGTGACGAAATATTTAATGTCACATTATTATGCGTCACATTTCTTTAATTATAAATAATATTTATATTTTTCTAAAATAATTAAATAAAAATAGTATTATTCATTTAAGATCTTACTTAAATAATATTGCAATATAAATAACTGTTTCGGCATTTGCATTGGTTCTCAAATGTAATTAATACCTTCAATAAAGTCAATGTAAATCACATAGAAATAATATTATTTAAAACAAAGTAAAGCTAATACGATCCAAATTGTCCAATATTCAGAAAAATAAATAAAAGTGAAGGCCACCTAATAAGTTTGAAACAAAATATACCAAATCTAGGAAATAGCTAGAACAACCTTGAATTGTAGCTCTCAATCCAATTCTTGAGCAGAGGGTGATTGTGTTGATTGTGAGTTAGTATCACTTGAAACTGCGATAAACAAATATTAACAAACTATCAATACAATATATTACATAATTTGATAAGAAAAATAATAAATTATTAGTAAAAGAGAATAAGAGTAATAATTTACGACTTATTGCAAGACTTTGTCAAAAAGACAGCAATTAAAAACCACTACACATATTTCCATCATGAATTTCATAAATACAAAACCAATGTAATAAAACAAGCAAGCTCATGTTCCAAGGTGTAATGCAACAAGCAATTTGTAGCAATAATTGTAATATAACAATTGTAAATCCAGCAACAAGTTTTATGCAACAAACAAGCTAAAATTCCCAAGTATAGTACAACAAGTAATTTATTGCAATAATTTTAATATAGCAATTGTAAATATAACAAACAATTTAACACAACAAACAACCTCAAGTTTCGTGGTGTAATACTGCAAGCAATTTATAACAATAATTGTAATACAACAATATACAACAACCAATGTAATGCAACAAGCAGGCTCGAGTTCACAGGTATATTACAGCAGGCAATTTGTAGCAGTAATTGTAATACAGCAAGATAAATAAAACAAACAATGTGACATAGCATGCTCAAGTTCCAATGCAATAATTTAATTGAATATAACAGACTAAGAGAGAATACAGCAAACAAATTGTAGCAAACTTGCTTTTCTCACTTTCAAGATCATGCGTGTTTATCATATTGTTGAAGTGCATCTCAAATTTAAAGCACAAGTAAAATAATAAATTAAACAAAGTGCATTCTTTCACTATGTAATAACACCGAATGGTCTAATCATTTGTCTTTAAATTCTAAATGCCTAGATTTATACAATGGCATTTAGTGTGCTTTATGCTAAAAAAAGTGAGAGAAGGAAAAGAAATACCTGAAGATTGGGAGATAGGGACTTGAATTCCAGCAGCTATCAAAGCATTTTTCATTGCTTCAATTTGGCTTTCAAAATGCCCAAATTTTGATTTATAGTCTTGAAGTTCATCTTGTGTTTTTTTGAGAGTTTCTTTCAACTCTGAAACATTTTCTTTTGAGCTGTTCTTAGTTGGCTTAGGTCCATAACCAAGTCCCTTGATGTATCCCGACTGGGTACCAAGTACCTCATCCACTATAGCATCAATGGTCTTAGGTTCCATTCATTCCTCGATAGGAGTTGATTCTAACTCCACCATTTTCTCCTAACAATTAAGATAAATAATATCAACTAAAAGAATTATACTATAACAAAAATAAAATTATAATTCTTACATAAGCCTCTTGAGCCTCTGGTGTTGACCATCCTTTTTCCTCAGAATAATGAGTCGTTTTAAAAAATTCTATCCTATTGGGTTCTTGGTCATCTTTGCGCTACATAAATACAACAATTTTTTAAAAAATAAAGGTAATAATATAAAAAACATATAATGTTTAAGAACTTTTAAAATAAAAAAAATTTACCATTGAATAGCGACTAGCCACAAAAGCCCTCGATCCTTGGTTATGGATCAACTTAACTTTGCTTCGAACTCCAGCATTTATCTCACACCTCCTCTTCATTTACATAAGAATGCAAAATAACCAATAAAAAACACTCATTGCATATGAATATTACTGTGCATAAATATGAAAAATAAATCTTACAAATACAAAATTGATGTGAATAAGAAACGAACCTTGTATGCAGGATCATTAAACAAATCACAAAGTTTTTCCCAATTTTCTTGAGACAGGTTATACTTTGGAGGGTTATTTTGACGTGCCACTTCATCATTTGGAAACTTTTTATAGTGAAGGTGTAGCTTATATCGCTCATTTCTTGACAATTTGGACAAAATTGCCAAGATTGATTTTTTAACAGTTTCATCATCCAATTTTATCTCAAACTTTGTCTAAAACAAAAAAAAAATTCAAATTAATTACTACATTTAAAAAAATAAATAGAAAAAAAATCAACATTTAATCTATGTAATAAAATTTTTTACACTTACATTAAGTCTCTCAAAGGCATGCAACTTGTCTGTAGCAGTCATATCTCTCCATTTTGTTGGGACCGGCATGAATTGTCGAGTAATGACTCCAATTTCAGATGATAATTTAGCTGATTGAACTTCACAAACAGGTCTACCTTTATTTGATGGTATATCTATTACCATCTTATTTTTTCCTTTGATAAATTTTTCTAATCCAATCCCTCGAGTTGGGCCACGAACCCTTATAGAGGGGATAGAATCTACACCTATATAAAAAAAAAAAACCATTAATGATTTGCAAAACAATTATAGATTTTAAGAATTTTTTATTAATGATTGGACTTTTAATGTTTGGTGACTATACTATAGGCCCCAGTCATAGTGGGGTATTCTAAAATTTTTATTCCATAGTAAGTGTAGTTTAAAACTTACTAGCATTTTGCTCACGCGATGCTGCAAGAACAAAAGAAAAAGTGCTGGTAAATAGGTAGCATACAAAATTTAAAGCAACATAAATATTTTTTTTGAAAGGGGAAGAAATAAACTGTTATAGAACATAAAGAGTTCAAAAAACGCTGGGTAGCTCTCTCTCTAAACTTGAAATTAACCACACATGGAAAAGATAAATATTTAATATGATTCAGTTTCAATTATTTATATTCACGAACAATAGAGAAATTAACCATCTACTTCAGTTTACTAACACTCTATAAAATGTGCTCACTATTTCTTAAATAAGATGTGAGGAATCAATTTATTATCAGCAACAATAAACCACACAGTATGGAGATTCCTCAAAGCGGAGCAGTTCCCAGTCTGGTTCTCCTCAAGGTCCTCTCCAGTTAGCCACAAACACTGGAGGGACCTCCACTACAGGAGGTGACAGCATGGAAGATGATGAAGATGCAAAATCAGAGGGCTATAGCTGGAAAAGCCATGTTCACAAACCCAGAAAAGATGATGTATAGAGTTTATCCACCATGAATTTTGCAGATAAAGTACACATGGGAGGAGTTCATGACCATATAAATTATAATATACTATTACTATGTTATACATAAAGGAGAAGGATATTGAGAAATGAGAGAGAGGCTGTGAAATTTTGCAGGATTTGCTTTCCTTCCATCTTGAATTGAGCTTTTGTTTTCTTCTGGAACTAGTACAAGAATTCCAATCGTGATCCATGTTTTCAGGGAAGAAACATGACCATTATTCCCATATCATAAGGCTATAGCTTCTACATTACTTGCTCTATACATTGAATTTCTGTTTGCTAGTGCTTTCTACTATGTTGAGGTTTTAGAAATGCCTCAAATCTACTAGAATTTGTTGTTAAAGTCACCATGTTTTGAAACATTACTTCTAGCATCCTTCCTTTTCCATTGAGACACTGTTCAGTAATTGCTATGATGAAGCTTGGTAAGTGCTTCATCTTGTTGCCAAGAGACATCAAAGAGAAGCTGAAATTAAGAAAACTTACGTAGGTAGCCTCTCGTATTTGACAAATCCGGGGCAATTAAGCTGCAAATTAGAGATATTTCATTACCATATTCTAATAGCCGCCTTGGTTGTTCAAATATGGGTTTTCAATTTCATCTTTCACAAAGAACTTTCCATAGCTAGTTGTTGTCTTCGCGCATGCATGGTGTACATCTTCATTTTCTTACCCTGAAAAGAATTTCCATCTTTTCTACATACAGACAAAGTACCAGTCCTAGAAATGACCTTGAAGATTAAGCAAATCAAACATCAGCCTTTTGAAGATTAAGGGTAGGTCAGTGTGTTTCTTTCTGGGGTAGATGGGATTTACCGAGTTCTTTTCCTTACTTTATTACTGTTATTATTTATGGGAAATTACCACTATTTAGAACCTTGGGATTCACAGTCACAGCCCTCTAAGGCCATTATGATACTAACCAGGATAGGAATAAACATTCTTTGACATTTACTTTTTTTCAAATTTTCATGTTTAGATTAATGGCTGACACTGGTTTGGTTGTGCAACGAGACAGCAGAAGATCCAGACTTATCTTGGAAAGAAGATTAAGGGTTCTTATTCCCTTGTTTGTCTTATGGTTCTGTACAATCTTCATTATTCTATGATGCAGTTTTCATATATTTAATGAAAACTGAAAAGATAGATAAGAGCGACAAGTAAACAGTTGGCATATTACTTCAGATTAGCTACCAAAATTCTCAGGCTAATATTCCCCAATGGTCAGAGGACTGTTTGGCAAGCAAGAAACCTGATCAAAAACAATTATGACCCTAGGCCTAATTTGCATATTACTATAATTTCTTTATTCATCAAGAAAAAAAAAAAGAAAAGTAGTGGAACTGTGGAAGGTTCAAACATGATGAAACATGGGTATAAATCAACTCCCTTTATTCATGAAGAAGTTACCTACTTGATTAATTTTAGCTTATTTAATCAATAATTGGGTTTTGACAGCTGAAAAAATATATATATATTTCTGGTCCTTCTTTACCATGTATGGCCGTTTCTTCTATTGAGTTTCCAGCGCAGTAAGCTAATTCTTTCTGTTTTCAGAAACATGCATGCATCATTAGGGAAAACATGTATGATTCTAAAGGCATGATCAGCCTATCAATTCATATATTCAGTTCATATTGCTACTAGGAATGTAAATCTCATATTCTAAATGTATTAGATACCAGAATTTTCAGTGGGTGAATCTTCATCAGCTTGTGGTGATTGCATCAAGTTATTAGCATAACGAACTTGATGCGATGTTTCCACCAAGTTATTTTGTTGTGATATAAGTGAAGGTTGCACAGATGATTGGACTATCTCTTCCATAGCGTTTCTTTTTTTCCCTCTTTTTCCCGGTGCCATCCTAAAGTATAAACAAAGAAATTGTAAATGATCATATATTCTTTAGTAAAATCAAACAAAAAATAACAAAAAAAAATTAAAAGAATAATTACCTTAATGAGTTAAAGATTTTAAACTAAGTTGGAAAACATCATACAAAAATAGTTACCAGTGAAACAATCAAACATAACATAAAACAACTATCATTGTAAATAAAATTACTTCATAACAACCAAACTTAAATAGTTACATAAGTTCTCATGAAAATAACATAAATATTTACAACATAGGATCTATATCACTATCATATTCATCAAAATCATTTTCCTCCTCATCAATGTCATCTTCAATCCCTTCCTGATCATCATGATCGGATTCTTCCATGGAAGCATCATCAACTATTGCTTGAGTATTTTCCACAATCTCAAGAGTGATGACATTTGGAGCAATATCATCCCTATTCAATGGTCCTTCATTTTCTTCATTTTGCATAGTCCGTTCACTTTCAAACATTTCAATCTCTTGATCTATTTGATCTTCATCCACATCAAACATTTCACTAGTATTTACATGTTGCATATCTGGTACATCATACAAGTGCCTATGATGAAACTTTTGTACCACCCACCAATCTTTCCCTAACTTGTTATCATCCAAGTAAAAAACTTGATTCGCTTGAATTGATAAAATAAACGGGTCATTCTCATACCAATATTTGTTGACATTGATACTTAATAAATGACCATCTTTATGAATTCTTTTCCTCTTACCATCAAGGTCAAACCACTCACATCTAAACAAAACAACTTGGCAATCTTTTATGTAATCTAACTCAATGATATCTTTTACAACACCATAAAAGTCAATTAGTTCATCTTCATGATAGCCTTCAACCATCACACCACTATTTTGAGTTCTCAAATGGAAATCACGTTCTTTCGTGTGGTACCTTACTCCATTAACTATGCAACCCGTGTACCTTCGAACACGTTTATCAGGACCATAAGCTAAAGAAAATAACTCATCAGAAATTTCTTCTGAATCTTGATCTCGCAACAATGTAACCTATCATTTAAGGAAAAATAAATCAAATATAATGATTTTACAATGTATAGTATCTTTGATTTCAAAACATTTACTTACGTGACTTTTAAACCATAAGGGAAATTGCTCTTTATGTCTTTCTTCGATAGACAAACAACTTTGCAACTCAAGCTCTATTTTATGTTTTCTATAACATAATAAAAAAAATGAAATAAAAGTTAGCTTAGTTGAAAAAAAAAATTAGCTTACTTCAATAATTTAGTATTAAAATCAAACGACTTACTCTAAATATGATTCGACTTCATCACAATTGTTCAGTATATACCATTGAATCATTTCGAACTCTCTTTCTGATAAGACATCATATTTTGCTGATCCAAAGGGGCGAACACTTTTTGAAAAAACAACTAGCCCTTTTTCATCCACTTCCTTATCTCCATCATAGTTTCTCTCTTCTCGATTAAATTTAGTCTCTATCCCAGATAGGTACATAGAACAAAAAGTTAAGCATTCACTAGAAATATATGCCTCTGCTATACTTCCTTCAGGACAAGCTTTATTTTTTGCATATTTCTTGAGTTTACCTAAAAACCTATTAGTAAACAAATAAAACTTTTTTAGTGAAACTTTATTCTAATTGAACATTTGAAATTTAAATTAGTAAAAAATATACAACCTTTCAATGGGATACATCCAACGATAATGCACAGGTCCTCCAAGCATGACCTCATGTGGCAAGTGTACAGCCAAATGCACCATCACATCAAAAAAAGCTGGAGGAAAAATTTTCTCCAACTTACACAAAATGATGACAATATCTACTTTTAAATCCTCCACATTTTTCTTCTTTAATGTCTTACAACATAATCTTAAAAAGAAATTGCCCAGGTCATCTAGTGCTCCAAAGACATCTTTCGGTACAAACTTCCTAAGTGCAACTGAAAGTATTCTTTGTAAAAGAATATGGCAATCATGAGTCTTCAATCCTGAAATCTTACCATCAATTACATTAGCACATCGTGAGATGTTTGATGCATACCCATCCGGAAACTTCATTGATTTTAAAAATTCACAAAATTCCCTCATTTCCTCCTTTGATAGAGTGTAACATGCATGAGGCATCAAGTAAGAACCATCTGAGAGTTTTTTCAAGTGCAGTTCTTTCTTTATTTTCATATCCTCTAAATCTAACCTCGCATTTATTGTATCCTTTGTCTTCCCTTCAATGTTTAACAATGTTCCTAAAACATTATCACAAATGTTTTTCTCAATGTGCATGACATCAAGATTGTGTCTTAACTTCAATGTTTGCCAATAAGGCAACTCAAAAAAGATGCTCTTTTTAGTCCAATTTAATTCTTCACGAGTACGCTTTCTCTTCCTCTTGTTTGGATGCTTTCCAAAACTAATATCTTTTAGGGCCTCTAATTGTTGTAACAACTCACTCCCAGATAAGTCCTTAGGCTTTGGCCTATTTTCTACCTTACCATCAAACATTTTGCTTTTTCGCCAAACATGTTCAGGAGGCAAGTAACGGCGATGATACATATAACAGATTTTATTTCTTAACTTTCGTGAAGGAGCATCATCGTTACAAACGGGACATGCCAAATATCCTTTTGTACACCAACCTGATAAATCCCCGTAAGCTGGAAAGTCATTTATAGTCCATAAAACTGCAGCATGCATTTGAAAATATTCCTTCTTGTAAGCATCATAAGTCTGAACCCCACTTTCCCATAGATCTTTCAACTCATCTATCAATGGTCTCAAATAGATATCAATATCTTTTCCTGGAGAGTTTCGTCCAGGAATAAGTAATGACATCATCATGAAAGGCTCCTTCATCGATTTCCAAGGGGGAAGATTATAAGGCATAACCACAACGGGCCACATGCTATAGGTAGAGCTCATGATCCCAAAAGGGTTAAAGCCATCAGTTGCTAGGCCAAGTCTAACATTTCGTGGATCATGTGCAAACCAACCATTCTCCTTATTGAATTCTTTCCAAGCATCCCCATCTGCTGGGTGTCTTAGTGTATCATCATCAACACGCTTTTCTTCATGCCACCGCATATCTTCTGCTGTTTTCTTAGACATAAACAATCTTTGGAGTCTTGGTTTCACTGGAAAATAACGCAAGACTTTCCATGGAATTTGCTTCTCAACAACCTTCCACCTTAGCGTCCCACATGTAGGACAACTTTCCCTATCTTTAAACTCCCCCCAAAATAGAGCACAATCATATTTGCATACATGAATTGGCATATAATTTAATCCTAGGTCTCTCAGAGTTCTTTTTGCCTCATAATACGATGAAGGAATTGCACTAGTAGGGAAAGCCTCCTTCAATAATCCCAATATCATATTTATTGCCTTGTTGCTCATTTGGCAGTAAACTTTTATATGCAACAATTTTACAATAAATGACAATTTTGACATGTTGGTGTATTCAGGTAATAATCCACATTGCGCCTCATTCAAAAGTTCGTTGAATTTTTCAGATTCTTCCTCACCCAAATTAGCACTCTCATTAAGACCATCTTCATCCACTCTAGGAAAAACATCTTCTAATATATCATACACTCCATCATCCAAAACATCATCATTAACTATCGTTGCATTTAAACTAGTACTCTCATTAGCTACATTTCTGAAAGTTGCCATCCTAAATTCAGATTGCTCACCATGATAAATCCAGTTGGTGTATCTCTCTGATATACCTTTCAAAAGTAAATGATCTTCTACCTCATCTTGACTTCTATTAAACACATTTAAGCAATCTCGACAAGGACAACGAATCTTACATTGTTCTCCCATTTTGAGACGTACAAAATTCATGAATTGTGACACTCCTAAAACATACTTGTCAGAATATTTGGACTCCATCATCCAACTTTTATCCATGTTAATAAATTGTTCCTAAAATAATTTAAGCATAAAAAGAATTACATTGTGAAAAATAGTAAAACATTTCATGTAATATAGATATAAATTACCTTATGAAAATAGTAAAAAAATTAGTAAAATCTTTTATGCATTTCTGTTCTATCTAGTTAATGGAGTAGCCATTGTTAATGTAATTATCACAGCCCTAATCCTTATCAGTAAACTATAGCATGATTAATTCTCTTTTTTTCATCTAGCCTAGATAAGACCCTAGGAAATTAAGGTTCCTGCATCTTCCTGTACTAGTAAATTAATTTTTATTTCTTTTTCTGCATTGAAGCTTAAAAGTTTCTAATATTATTTATATATAATGATGAAAACAACATTAATTAATCTAAGGTACTACTACACTTGGCTTAAATTGACTGGTTCTAATCATAATTTGTAACATCAATTTCTGTTTTGTCATTTCCTAATCAAGAGCAGTGCGCAAACTGCTTTCACTATTCATAAAGGGGCCTCTCTGCAACATTTTCTCTAGTAACCATAGTCCATTAACTAAGAATGGTGATGAGGTCTTTTGGTTGCTGAATTACCAAGTCTTATTGGGTGATTGTTACATGTAGTATCTAGGAATGTGTTGAGATTTTTATAGTGAAAAGTAGTTTCTTTAATTTTCTGCTATTCTTTAATCTTTGTAATCACTACATCTACATGTTTGCAACTAAAGGCATGAAATCATGAAATATTCTTCATGCATACATACATGAGATTCAAAAAAAGGTTCCAAATCATATTTACAGCAGCCTATGGTGGTAGATGTTTTAGGTATAGCTAATGTTGACAAATTATCACAAAGAAAACCCATTTCACAGATTATCACACTCTAAAACCAGTTCAAAGCCTAAATTAATTATCTAATCTCCTGTGCATATTCATCACATAACATCCTAAATTAAATTCACAAAGTAGCCAGACAGAATCAATTACAATTAATTAGAATTATAAAATAGACATTCCATACCAAAAAAAAAACCATTGCAATCAATCAATAAAAAAAAGAGAAATAGCCAGAAGATATAAAATATTTATTGAATCAATTACAAAGGATAGGGATATAATACACACCTTGATGAGGAAAATCAACCACCTCTGATTAAAATTGCTTCTTACGCCTTTTGAAGGGAGAAACGAGACTTAGTAGAGAGTTTATCCTTTGAATTCACAACAGCACTAAGCAAAAGAGGGCAAAAATTACATCTTAGCTAGCATATAGACAACAAGCTTAATAAACAAATTTGTAACTTCCTTCCAATCACCTTTGCCTCCTATGTTTATTCACTTAAATAAGGCCCTAAATTTGGCAGTTTAATTTCCTCAAAAGCCATCACACTTCAAAGTACAACAAAAAATGCAAATGAGAATCGCACTCAAGTGTCACTCTCAATCCTTCTATGTCATCTTACACCACTTTCATTCAAAAAGATTTTGGCTCTACCTATGCTATTCCTTTCTCACCATTGGCATATGCAAAGTAAAGCATTTATCCAGAAAGACATGTAATCCCATCTCTAATTAAGAGAACAAGACTAAAGCTTGGGAGTTAAATTTTTATCTTGGGAGAAAGATTATTAATTCACCACAGTGTGATTATAACAGACTTAAATAAACAAAAAATAACAAAATAGAAACAAAAGAAAGCCCTCGCCTGTATTATTATCCTAATGAATTACAATCTTTAATCTAAATCTAAAAATACATGCTTTAATATTACCAAGATTCTTTTGAAACATATAAGTAACTTATTAAAAAAAACCTTTAAAAAAACATATATTGAATCCTTGAAGAATAGTCTTGTAGAACCTCAAGACTAAGACAAACTCAGTATCATGAAATAAACAAGAAGTT
Source organism: Heritiera fomes (assembly GCA_032173925.1). Lineage (NCBI taxonomy): Eukaryota > Viridiplantae > Streptophyta > Magnoliopsida > Malvales > Malvaceae > Heritiera > Heritiera fomes. The sequence goes on from JAPDPM010000015.1 coordinate 24,293,182, forward strand.
ATTAAATATAGGAACTTTAACAAAATAAAAGTAAAAAGTATTCTCTCATTGCAAATGATGGAAGAGACAAGGCAGAGAAGGTGAACAATTGCCAGCAAACAAAATAAAGCCAACATTAAAAACCCTTAATCTCTATTGAAGGGGATGAAAACAAATAGCATAAAAAATTGGGACTTACCATTACTCCTCTGATTGTAAAAGATGGAAGACAAGCTGAAGAAAGGGAAGTGGAATGCGTAAAAGAGTTTCCCAGCTATGTAACTGTAAAATATTTTGGAGGGAGAGGGAAAACAAAATAAAAAAACGTGGTAGTATTAAGAGTTTTAGTTTAATCAAATACTTTTTGGAATATCTTTTGAAATAAAATTAATAATTAATTAAGTGATTTACACCAATTAAATCAGATAAAAAAAGATAATTATGTGATAAAACATAAAATAATTATGTATATATTGAAAAAAAAAAATTTAACAATACAAAGAATTTCAACTTTGGATAAAAAATTAATGAAGAGATTTCATGGCTACAAATGACAAAAAACTTATAGATTGTAGCTAAAAAAAACTTACAGATGAGAGACAATGAGAAGGAATCGAAGCATAATGAACCTGCGCATTTTAACAAAAAAAGGTTGAGGGAAATCATCAAACAGGTGAAAGGCAAGAAAAATCAAAATATAAAAAATGAAAAAACCAAAAAGTAAGAAAGATACACTGGTTCCGAGCGCTGGGGTGCGAATTTGACGCTGGAAAATTCGGGAAGCGACATTGTTGGTTTTAAACATCAGCTTGAAATCAATCCTTACAGACGCTTAAAAATATAAAAATCCTGACAGAAGCTTCAGAAAAATGGAGATCTCGAAAGAAATTGAGATGGAAAATGGAATGGAAAGTTTTATTTATTTTGTTATCATGGAGAAATAGTACAGTAACAAAACAAAATACCTGGTGACAAATGGAGTTAGGCGAGAAAGGCCAAGGGCGTCAAGTGTCGACGTAGGCAATGGAAAGGCGGGGGAATGATGAGAGGCTTTGAGAAAGTTGAGTAGGAGTGTGGGAACAACAGGAAGACTAGCCGACCGCCATCGCCGACCGATCACCCCCTCTCTTCCTTTTGTTCTTTCCTCTTTCATCTCTCCCCTGTTTCCCTTTGATCCAGCCGCCCAGCAAGTCGGAGCCCTCTTTCCGACCCCATGCGGTGCCCTCCACTCTAAGAGCCATGAGTCCCAAAGCCTTAGCTCAAGTCTTAGGGCTCAACTCCAAGCTTGGAAGGGGTAGGCTACGATTGTCCCCCTTTTGGTCACAAGCTTGCGCTACCAAGCTCGACAATTGCTGTCTGGAGGAGTTGTCGGATTTGCACAATTTTCACATCCTCCGACCGTATAGTCTGCTCCAATTTATTTCATCCAGTTCAGTTTCTTAGAATGGGATAAAGGTGCAAAAAGAATTAGTGTAATAAGGGGTGAAAAATAAAATCTATATCATCAAATGTAAAACTATTAAAATTGATTTACCATATTATATAAGTAAAATTTATTTAATATTTTTAATATTTGTTTCATTAAGCGATTTAAAAAAAAGTTTATCAAATGTATTAAAAAAATTAAATGTAAAATTGCACCATAGAAATTAAAAATAGTACTGTAATAAGCATAAAACCACACTAGTATTTGAATAAGGCCAAAAGATTAATAAGATAATTTTTTTCTAACACAAGATAAAAAATATATTAATTATTATATGATCTCAAATTGTTCCAAAACGAAACAGAAACTTCTAAAAAGTTACAACGTAAAATTGTAAAAGAATTTGCTAATATTAAATTACTCATCTATAACTGAGTCTCCAAAGAAGAAGGCACATGGGACATAGGTACCTTAAACAAAAATGAGGGATTTCTTCATTGCCGCCGCTACGCCCCTTTCCTATTTTTTGTTCATCTCTGAAGTAACTGAAATCAAGCCAGCGTTGGCAACTCAAACATAAGCAAATACATGTCAATAATTGGGCAGCAAAGAAAAGCAGTGAAAGACTTACGGCTGAGGATGAAATGAAAATAGCAAAGAAGCCCCAAATAGTGTAGACCGTAAGAGGAGAAAATAACAAGAAATGAGACTGAAAAACAGGGGTTTTGTTTATATTCTTTGGTCTAAAACGATCTACTTTAGCAAAATAGGAAAATTGTTAAAAAAATAGTAAATGGGCTTTTAGCTTTACGTCTACCAAGGTGCTGTTTTATAAAACAACAAGAATTATGCCCCCACTTCTTTTTTATATATTTTGAATAATATCAAAAATTATTAACTTAATTAATTTTTAAAATATTTTAACATATATATTTAATATTAAAATATTTTTATTTTATTAATTATCAACATTAAATATATAGAAATTAATGATCTACAAAATATATACTATAAATGCATTTGTAAATGTAATCTATCGTTAAAAAAATGTACTGTATATGCATTTGAAAAATTATTTAAATATTTAGTATTTGTTAATTGTTATGTGTTAGTTAAACAATATTTATAGAGATTGATTTTATATTTGTAAAATTTATTATCATTATTGATAAATATTAAAATAAAAATATAAAAATTTATTATTTGAACGATTGATTTTTCTTATTATTCTTAGAAAAAGTGCAAGAAAATGCAAGAGCCTAAATCTTCCACGGCAGATGTAATAAAAAAATTAGAAAATACATTTAAACTTTGTAATTTAAAGGTCAATTTTTTATGTTGTTTATTTTTTTTCTCTATTAAAAATAAAATTCACATATAAATGACTTTTTTTTCTTCTTTAAATTTATATTTTTCAGAGTTTGGTATTTATTGTTAATTTTAATTATTTTGAACTAAATTTTCCTTACTGTGATTTATATTCTATATTTTAGTAACTTTTTTGTATTTTTGGAGAGATTTTGTTCTTGTTGTTTTATCCTAGATTGTATTTTTATTTTGTTCATTCATTTTATCAATATTGTGTTTATTTTAAATTAATTTGATTTTTATTTTTTTCTTTTTTTTAAAATTTAAATGAATGTGTCACATTCAAATTTCTTTTCTGGTAATAATACTCTAATAAGAATAGATTAAAAAATTATTAAGAAATATATATTTTAGAAGGCTATTTTTTTTAGCTTGGAATCATTGTTATAAAAATATATTATGCTCAAATTTTTTTTCTTTAGCAAAAATACATAACTGAATATTGATTAAAACATTAAATATACAAAGAAATTAGAGAGTTTAACCCAAAAAATTGAAGAGCTAAAAATAAAAATCTGAAAAAAGGTTAAAAAAATTCAGGTAAAAAATGGTTAGGTGACTAAATTAAAAAGAATAAAAAGTAGAAGAAAAAAAAACTGAACTGAAAAAAATTGGATTAATCATCATGTGCACGTGGAAAACATTGGGGAGATAAATCGAACAGCTCCGATCGGATTGCAGAAGGAAAACCAAAATGGACCAATAAGAGTTTGACATGTGTCACAAAAAATTTGAAAGGCCAAACAACACAAAGCACATAAAAAATATTAAATGGAAGAAAAAAAACAACCAATTGCATCAAGGCAATTGACATAAAACTGGACTACAAATTGCACAATACCAATTTGTAGAGTACTTTATTATATAATATAAAAAATAGATTAAAAGTATGTAAAAAAACAAATAAAAAAAGGTTGAAGAAACAAAAAATGGGAAAATTGAAAAAAAAAACGTGACACATGAATAGTGAAGAGACAAATATATATATATATAGATAATATTTCTAATCAATTTCATAAAACAATAATATTTCTAAGAAAATTTATCTCAATTATATTTACTTAAATTATTTGTATTCTTTAATTATATAATTTATTTTTCATCTTATGTTAATTTATTGGATTATATTTCGAAACATATATTTTGTAAGAAAAATATTAAAATATAGAATAAATTAATTATTTAAACATCCATTGATGAAAGTTTCATTAAAAATGTTGATTGTTTTAAAAAAATAAATTGTACATGTTACAATAAAAATATTATAAATATATTAATTGTACATAAATTAAAATTTGTAATATGACAATTTTCAAGAAATATGTCACCAATAATTTTCACATGAACCGATTTTTTTAATTTTATTTAAAATTTTAATTTAATTAAAAATAAAAAATTTTCTTCTAACAATTTTTTTTTTCAAAATTAGCTACATTATTGCACGTCATTGATTATGTTATATATACAGGACAAATAAATTATCGCACTTATTAATTACACACTAATTTAATTATATTAGTGATAGATAAATAATGTCATCTCAATAGAAAATTTGTAACATTTTGTAATTCGTCACGTATAAAGTACTCATTTTATGACAAATAAACAAATGTCACAAAAAATTTAGAAATCGTCACAAAAAAGTTTTCCACCAATATATTTGGTCGTAAAATTTGAAGCCAAATATTTCATGACACTATCATGTGACGATTTTGTATATCGTCATATAAAATATCAAAATTATAGAGAAACGTGATGAATTATAGTGTTCATCACGTATGATATACATTATGCTTTTTATTAATTTTGAGTTATAAATTAATATTAAAAAATTGATATTCATATAATTACAAAATTAAGTAAATAATAAAATATAAGCATAGAATATTATATTTAAACAAATGATATTGTTGTTTTTCTTATCCATTTTTCATCATTGAAATCGTAAAATGAATTATATGTACATTACAATAAAAATATTATAAATGTATTAAATAAACATTATTAAAATTATGTATTATGACAATTTTAACGAAATATGAACCTGATAATTTTCTAATTGACCTGAATAAATAATTTTATTTAAAATTTAATTTTAATTAAAAATAAAATTTTATTCTAACAAATATTTTTCAAAATTACTGACATTATTACACGTTACTAATTATGTTACATATACATAACAAATAAATTATCATCACTTATAAATTACACACTTATTTGATTATATTAGTGACAAATAAATAACATCATAAAATTAGTTAAAAATTTGTGAATTTACTTATGTCATCATACATTACCATACATTTATGTGACGAAATTATATCATCATTAATAATTGTCTTTTGGTGACGATTGTCTATGTTCATGAAAAATCAATGAAAGACAAATTTCATCATTAAATCAGTAAAAAATTTGTGACATTACTCATATCGTCATATATTACCTTATATTTATATGACGAAATTATATTGTCATTAATAATTGTCTTTTGGTGACTCATGTTTATGTCACCATATTTGTTTAAAATAAATGACAAAAACACAAGCGTCCCCAAAAGTAAAAGAAAACGTCACAAAATTTTTTTCACCATTTATATTTTGTGTTAAAATTTGGCGCTAAATATTTAGTGACACTATTATAAAATGAGACGTGATACAATTCGTCATGTATAAAGTGCTCATTTTTTGACAAATAAACAAATGTCACAAAAAAATTAGAAATCGTCACAAAAAAAGTTTCCCACCAATATATTTGGTGGTAAAACTTGGCGCCAAATATTTCATGACGTTATAATGTGACATTTTTATAAATCGTCATATAAAATATTAAAACCGTAGAGAAGTGTGACGAATTATTGTGTTCGTCACGTATGATATACTTTGTGTGACGAAATATTATGCGTCACATAAAAAATTTGTGACGTTACTAATATCATCTCAATAGAAAATTTGTGACGTTACTAATGTCGTCATATATTAGCATACATTTATGTGACGAAATTGTATCGTCATTAATAATTATCTTCTGGTAACAAATGTGTGCGTCACTATATATGCATAAAATCAATGGCAAATAAATTTCGTCATCAAATTAATAAAAAGTTTGTGACATTATTCATGTCGTCATGTATTACCATATATTTTAATATGACAAAACCATATCGTCATAAATAATTGTCTTTTGGTGATGCATGTTTGCGTCACCATATTTTTAAAACCAATGATAAAAAAAACAAAACAAAACATCACAAAAAATATAAAAAAAAAACGTCACAAAAAAATTTCCACAATTTCTAATTGGTGGCAAAATTTGGCGCCAAATATATAGTGATGTTTTTACAAAATGAGACATTTCGTAATTTGTCACGTATAAAATGTCTATTTAATGACAAAAACAAAAATGTCACAAAAAATTAAAAAAAACGTCACGAAAAAATTTCCCACCAAGTACGTTTGGCAGAAAAATTTGACTATAAATATATAGTGACGTTTCTATAAAAATGAGACATTTTGCAATTTGTCATGTATAAAGTGTCTGTTTTATGAGAAAAAAAACATGTCACAAAAAGTCAAAAAAACGTCACAAACAATTTTTCACCAAGTATATTTGGTGGTAAATTTTGGCGCCAAGGATATGGTGACGTTTTTATAAAATGAGACATTTTGCAATTTATCATGTATAAAGTGTTTATTTTATGACAAAAACAAAAATGTCACAAAAAATAAAAAAAATGTCACAAAAAAGTTTCCCACCAAATATATTTGGCGGTAAAATTTGGCGCCAAATATTTAGTGACGCTATCCTGAGACGATTTTATACATCGTCATATAAAATATTAAAACTATCAAGAAGCGTGACGAATTATAGTATTCGTCATGTATTGTATATTTTTCGTGACGAAAGATTATGCGTCACTCAAAAAAATCGTCACAAATTATCAATTTTGTTGTAGTGAATATACCATAAGCGTAAGAGATGTAAAGACCATACTACATGAAGAGAATATGATAGTCTCATGAATTATGATCGTAATAGATAATCTATAGAAAAATTGGCAAATGAGATGCAGCATTGATGGAATAAGTGTGAAAATGAATATTGTGGACAATAAAGAGTCCAAAAGAGAAATGATGATATGGGAGTGATTAAAGACTGATGATATAAATAGAATCACTTTCCCTTATCAGACATCTAGATTCTCTAATGCCTTAGTCGAAGTATAAGTGTTAAACGGTGTGAATGTGTATGTACAGTTCCAATGAGCCTTACATGTGATGGGAGTCTCTGTGTTGCCATATGCTAATGAGAGATAGCCAAAGGCTTTGAGATCCGAAGTGTATTGATAGCACCGCTCCATACTGATATATATTTATATATATGAGCGTGAGATGTAAATGCTCCATGGTATTAAGAGAGTGTGTGCATGAGATGTGAAAGCTACTGGGACACTTACATATAATTGATCGATATGAGTACATGATAGTACCATATTATATCGACTCGGCACTAAGTGAGAAGAATGGATGATGAACAGCATAGATCAGCTGTAATATGAAAAATATTGTGTATGGACTCTTATATGAAAAGAATAAAAGGGAATAACTCCCGATTTGAGAAATGAACTTACGGGAGTATAGACATATACGATGAAAGACAGCATGTAGTGGTCTAAAGCACTCTTGATGTTGAAAGTGTGCTGGCAGTATTACTTGGAGGATGAACTAGAGGTCAGAAGTCGTAAGTATATGGCATATACCCCCTTTGGACTTAAGTTAAATTCGGAGGACCGAATTTCTTAAGGTGGGGAGGATGTGATAACCGTAAATTTTCCAATTATTGGAAATAATAAATATTGAAAATAAATATTAAAGAAAATAGATAAGAGGAAATAAATAAATAAAAGTAAATAAATAAAATTTATTTATGAGATGGGAATATCGTTGAAATTCACGAAATTAAGGAAAGTGAGGAATTTAAAATTTGATAAATTGGAAATAAGGGAAAGATAAAATTATGGGAAATAATGAAGAGAAAAATTTAATTTAGAGAATGAAAATCCAAAATTTAATAAGAGAATAAGAAAATAAATGAAATATATTTATATAATTATATATTATATAAATGTATTTTTATACCAATACATATGTATTCAAAATATTATATAGTATATTTTGAAATACATTGTTATATATATAGAAATATATATATATATATATATATATATACACTATTTCATAAATTCAAAATATACATATGTATATAAATATAATGTTTTATGTGTATATATAATTATGTAAATACATTTAGAAGAAAAGTAAGTATGGTTTTATATTAAAGTTTATATGTATAAATATTTTATTATAGCATTTATATAATTTATATATATAAATGTTACTTAATTTTAAGTATATATATAAATATACACATATATACTAGACATGTATTTTGTAATGTACAATATGTATTTTGTATATAATATATATTGTATAATATTATGTATGAAATAATGTATGTATAACATATAAAATATATTATATGTATAAAATATATTGTATAATATATAGTATATAGTATACTAAAAATAGAAAGAAGACAAAAAACCAAAAAGGAAATGAAACAGAAAAGAAAAGGGAGGGAAAAATCGGGAAAGACCCGATCCTCCCCCAGCCAAGGGCCGACGGTGGCGGAGCTGCCACTGCCGGCGAGGGAGGAAGGAGAAAGAGACGCCACCAGCCAGAGAAAGGAAAGAAGCTGCCGGCGGCGTGAAACGGAAAATGGAATCAACGGAAAACGAAAGAAATCCGAGAAGAAAAGAAAATGGCGGACGACGGTGCCGGCCGATCCAGGCACCGCCACTACCACCGAAGCTTCACCGGAGGAAGAGAAAGTCGATGGAGGCCACCGGAGGTGCAATGGACGGCGGAGGAACGCCGACGAAGAGGAAGAAGAAATCGAGGCAAAACCGCCTCGATCCGTCGCCGTGCCGTCGATCCAGGGCAAACGGAGGGCACTGGCAAGTTTGAAATGTAGCCGGCCAATTGAGGGACGCCTGAACCGCCGGAGAACCGGCCACCGGCGAGGAACCGGCAAGGAAAGGAGCTGGACTGGTCTGAACCCGTCTGACCGGGAAAGGAAGAAGAAAAAAAGAAAAGAAAAAGAAAAGAAAAAGGAAAAAGAAAAAGAAAAAGAAAAAGAAAAAGAAAAGAAAGAAAGAAAAGAAAAAGAGGAAAAAGGAAGAAAAAGGAAGAAAAAGAGGAAAAAGGAGAATTTCGGGAATTCGGAAAATTCCCGGAAATTCGACAACCCAGGATTTTTCAAAGTTCGGTAAGAAATCTTCCTAAGATTTAATTTTCAAAAAAATTAAATAAATTATGAAAAATTCTAAAAAAATTAGAATTTTATTTCCAGAAATTATTTTCAGCAATCGGGATAAGGAATCGGGAGAAATGGAGTGCGGGCGCGATCGATAAGCGGAAGTCACCGACTCGGAAAATGGTAAGGGATGCATGTGCAGCACTGTAAGGATACTCAGTCTGCATATTTTAAATTGAAATATTTTATGCAAATATTTTATGAAAATTATTATGATGCATGATTTGCTGAAATTAATTTGGGAAGAAGTACTGGCTGAAAGATTCAAAACTGTATTTTTCCGTGCAGGAGGTTAGTAAATCGGCAGCCGTTATGCTGCCGAAAATTTTAGAAAAACTTTATAAAATCATATTAAATGATTTTATTTCCAAATTTCGGTAGTAAATCACGAAACATGAGGAAATTACTAAATTTCATAAAACATGAATATAATGAGATGAAATTTTAAAGTATTCATGTATTCGAGAATGGTGATAACGAAATCACCAAAAATTCTCGAAATAGATAAATTACACGAAATACGAGACGAAAGATGAAGTGAAATATAGTGAATATTTTTATGAATATTTTTATAAATATTCACTAAAGGATTTTAATCCTTATGGTTTTAAATTATGGAATTTTATATTTATATAAATTCCATAAAAGTTTATTTTATGATGAAAACTACGGTTTTGAGATTGGTTGGCATTCCTATCATGCTGATGCATGATATGTGATATGTTTAGTCCCGGTCGACACCTGATCCGCGACCCACAGAGGACAATATAGATTATGGTCATAGATTTGACCGGTTTATTTCTGTACCCTTCGAGGTTTATAGTACGATAAGATTGATGTCTATCTTAGACTCCATAAATGATAGGTGATATGTCGAAAAGGAAAGTGTTTTACATGATAGGAAATCTTGTTTATGACTTGCATGTTATATGTTATAGTTTAGTTGTGGTTATTGATGGTATAAATTGTATACTTTTTAGTGCTTGCATTTTGAGGAATGCATTATGCATAGGAATTAATTGAATTCCGAACCGTAGGAGCCACCTCTAGAATCCTTCGGGAACTAAGTGCTACACGAGCTTCGATGTGCTAAAGGCCTAACCGAGCAAAGACTCGATGATTTTACCGTGTGAGCCACCTCTAAAATCTTTCGAGAACTAAGTGCTGCACGTGTTCTGATGTGTTAGTAAAGGCCAAACGGAGCAAAGACTCGATGATTTTACCGTGTGAGCCACCTCTAGAATCCTTCGGGAACTAAGTGCTGCAAGTGTTCTGATGTGTTAGTAAAGGCCAAACCGAGCAAAGACTCGATGATTTTACCGTGTGAGCCACCTCTAGAATCCTTCGGGAACTAAGTGCTGCACGTGTTCTAATGTGTTAGTAATGGCCAAACCAAGCAAAGACTCGATGATTTTACCGTGTGAGCCACCTCTAGAATCCTTCGGGAACTAAGTGCTACACGAGTTCTGATGTGTTAGTAATCAGTCTAAGTTCTGATGGGGATGCTATAAATGTCGAAGGATGAAATAGATCTTGTGCACATGACATATGATGTGTGTGATATATCGGATCATGTTTATATATGCCACTCAAACATGTGCTACTTGAATGTTCGTCTCTTTCACACTTAATCATACTGATAAAAAGAATGATGCCTTGTGAACTTAAGAATAGAATAGATTTTAATAGCTTATTTTGCTTTTTAAAGGACGGTACTAATTAAGAGAGTACATTAAAACATGAAATGAATTTTAAAGAAATAAAATGATGATTTAACTAATATTCTTTTCAAGGAATATACGAATATTAATTATTCTATTTAAATGCTTTATTTCGTATAAGCATTATTTTGAAAAGAATGTGAAAAGGTTATGAAGATTAAAAAGAAAAAAAGGATTTATTAATTCAAAATGAAATGAAAATTTCTCTCTACAGTTGCTTCTAGTTTCCGTAACAAGTATGGTATTCCAAAATACCTACCTTATTCTATTCGGATCCTTAGCCTACTGTAGTATCTTTCCTACATGCAAGCCTAGAGCCCATAGGAAAAATGAAAAAGATTTTCAGCATATAAGAAGCTGAGTATCAAGTGAGGCATATAATTCTCTTACTAAGCCGTGGTTTTGCTCACCCCTTAATTTTCAACATTTCAGGTTTTGATGAATGTGAGTTCAGTGGATTGTGAATCCTGGCTGTACACGAAGGACAATGTGTCAGACCGACTGATTATTTGAGGTATGATCATTTATTCTCTGTATTTAGACACGTCAACAGTACTACTTATCTCATTAATTATGATAAGGGATGTGTATAATATAAACAATATTATGTAAAATTGTTTAACAGTCAGTACAAGTGAAGTATCGCAGACAGCCCAACCGGTTAAGTTGTGTACAATAAGGTAAAAAAATGTGGTCAAGGGTCGTGAAAATAACTTTCATAATGCTTTTCATTAGTCACAATGTGAACGTCTTGACTCTCAGTATTGAATGTTGCACCTCTCGTGTTTGCCCATTCGATCTTCCCGCTTTTTATAGCATATTCAATTATCTCACCAGAGAGTACCATATCTGCAAAGTTTTTGGTGACATTACCAATCATTCTTTCATAGTATGGAGCCTTAAGTGTATTGATAAATAGAATTATCGTCTATTTCTCTGTAAGGGGAGGCTGAACCTGAGCTGCAATGTCTCGCCATCTCTGAGCATATTCTCTAAAGCTCTTGGTAGCCCTCTTTTCCATATTCTGTAAGAATAATCGATCTGGTGCCATATCCTTTACATGATGATATTGAGCTATGAAGGCTCATGCAAGATCCTTCTATGAATTGATACGTCCTCTATCTAATTGGATATACCACCTTGCTGCGGACCCAATAAGGCTATCTTGAAAGTAGTGGATGAGCAACTTTTCATTGTGAGTACGCCCTGCCATTTTTCGACAAAACATTGTGATATGGGCTAATGGGCATTTAGTTCCATCATATTTTTCAAAGTTGGGGACTTTGAATTTTGCGGGCAACACCAAATCGGGAACTAGGCTCAACTCTTCTACATCAACATTCCCAAAGGAGTCATTTCCTTCGATGGCTTTCAACCTTTCCTCCAACATGTCACATTTATGTTGTATCCCTACAGCCAGACTGTCAATTGCTTCTCTCTTTAACTTCCCTTGTTCAACAGGATCATCCAAGTTTGGGATGAAAATAGGGTCAACAAGACTAGACCCTATACCAAGTTGATTTTGGCCCATAGTACGACCTTGTCCTCCCATTGAAGGTGTTGCATGAGCATAAACCTTTGGAGACATTTGGGCTTGATGGGTGAACCCTGGAGGGTATGGTGGGTCATTACTAGGATATTCCTCCACTGTTAGGTCTTGCACAACTCCTTTCCCCTTAGCCATACTCATCATCAACTCCATCATCTTGGTCACCTGCTCTCGAGTTTCCTCTTGAGCTTTGACAATCTCTTGTTACACTTTTTCCATCTTGTCAATCCGTGCTAATTGCTCATTCTCCATTGCTCTAGTTCGTGCACGAGTTTGGTATGAATGATTTGGAGGGGCTATTTTTGTACCTTTGTTGTCACAATTAGATAAAATTATTTTTATTAAATGCCCATGAAGGAAAAGCAAAAGTAAGAAAAATTTTCGTGAGAAATTTATTGCATAACAAAAATTGTCTCATAACAAAAATTTATAAAAACCAAAGCTTATAAAACTTGTCTCATAACAATTGTTGAACAAAGTTAAAGACCCATTACATCCATAAAGAACATCTAAGGCGTCCACCTAAGTCTCTTCAACAAACTGTAGTGACCTTGGATCTCGTCCAGTAGTAGTCGCAGATTCTCCCCATGCTCAGTAAGTGGGCTGACTCCGAGCTTCAAATCCCTTATTCTGTCTTTCATGTCTCTTGCTCTATGAGCCACATTAATCTGTTCAATCATGGAAACCAGAAGATGTGAATCACGAGTTCTCCTCAAAGTAGCATACTTCTCCTTTAGGTCATTCAACTCATTACCAACCTTTTGTAGGATCTGCAAGTATTCTTGGGATCGATTGAGGGCACCTTGCAAACTCATCTGCTCGCTTATGACCTTGCCTTCAGGTTCTTCACATTCGGCACCCTTCTTCTGTATCTCAGCTTTGAGTCGTTCATTCTCTTCTCGCAAACGTTTATTTTTAGACCTTGAAAGCTTCTCCTTCAAGTATTTGATTTCATCCATCAACTTGTACTTTTCTTGATGGACCCTTGTATATGCTTGCTCCCTTCTCCCCAACTTTTCTTTCGTTTCACATTTGAGTTTCTTAATTTCTCTCTCTAAGTCTCTTTTTTCTTCCTCTAATTTCCTCTTGGCAATCTCCAGGTCTATCATAGGATCTTGAGGTATGGTCAGAAATCTTTTCGATTAGCTTTTTAGCAAAATTTTAATGGCCTTAATTGGAGTTTCCTACTAAGAGATATGCTCGATTCTTTATAGAGATGTCAATTGATAGATTTTATTGCACTTAGTGCAACTTCAGAATTTTTCAGATATTAATCCATAGGGAATTAAATTACGAGATTTTTATGGATGAAAGACCCTTAAGTCAGCTTTCATAAGAATATTACGGTTTATCATTTTGATACTCCGATCAAGAGATATGATAAAACAAGGTAGATTGGTCATGAGCCAAATGCTAAAAATTTTGATTTATTGTCAAATTCTTGAAATAAACCTAAATCATAACCACATGAACCAAATTGTCTTACCTAAACCATTTATGACAATTTTAAGGTACTTACATGGTTTTTGTGTGAATTTGCGCTCCGTGGTGTGAAAACTCGTTATTTTGTACCGTATATGTACGAAAATTATAAATTTTAAATAAATAAATCAATGAATAAATCAATTTTGGAAATTTTTCTAAATGTTGAAATAAGGCGAGATAGAATCAAAATTCTTGAACCTATACAAAGGCAAAATTAGTTTTCTCAAGGAATGGTCAAAGTTGATTAAATAAGCCATATTTTGGCTTAAGAAATAATTAACAAAAATGAATAAATAAATAAAATTTAAAATAAGGGCTAGAGGTGGATTGTGCAGTGGCAATATGAGTGAATAAAATGATTTTGAGGGCTTGTTATGCTTTCAATAAGTATATCAGAAATTTTATAATTAAAAAATTAGTTTATAGTCAACTAAATTAAGACAACAAGGCTGACTTCATCATTTATTCAGCCTTGTTGCACACTCTCTTTTACGTAGCTGCTGCAGTCACCGAATTTTCCTCTTCTCCTTTACCGAATCCTCTTGCTTCAGCTCTGAAACATCATCCTTTCATCAAGCAATCAGCTAAGCTTCTTCATATAACCTTCCCCTCACCACCTTAGCTTCATTACTCTTTAAAAAGTTCAGCCAAAAACCGCCCAAAGAGAACTTCCCTGCAGCTGGACAGTGGCGCGAACAGGTAAAGAAATTTTCAGCCAACGTTTCATGCAATATATCTTTAGCTATGGTGATGATTTGTTAAATAGGTGATGTGTATGCATATAGTTTGGCATGAAAAACATGTAGCAAAGTATGGCTGAATTTCTTGCTGGTTGATAGTGGTGTTGATGGTTGAACAAAAGCTTGCTGTTGTGTGCGTGAGTGGCATGAGTAGATGAAGCAGAAAATTCTGCTGTTTATGTGGGTGACGTGAAGAGCAGAAAATAAAGATTTAACACGAAAATAAATCAATGTTAAAGATGTACATGAAACCATGTTTCTATGGTTAGTCATAAGGGTTTCAAGAGGCATAAACGGGGTGCCTTGATGGTGTGAAAACAGAAAAGAAGTCTGATAATCGAATGGAAAATGGGAGGGTGTTTAATTGCTCTTGACCGAATGTGGGAAAGGCTGAATGAAAGTCAGAAATAGGGGGCTGTTGTGACGTGAAATGGGAAAGAAAAATGAAGATGGATTTAAGGTGTTGACCGAATGGGATGAAGATGGCATGATAGTCAACAAAGAGGGCTATTGAGGCGTGGAAATGAGAGGGAAGAAAGGACTAATGTAGCGTGGAAATGAGAAAGAAAAAATGGAGTGTTGTGGCGTGCAATGAGAGGAAAAAGGGGGCTGAATTTATGAGGAATGACCAAGTGAAAAAAATGGCCAACAAAAATGGCTGGTAATGAAGAAAACATAACCACACAATATAATAAAAAAATATTATATAGTCAATGTGAATATGTATGGGCTGCCGGCTATAGAGGAAAAAGAGGAATAAAATATTGCTATGTATTTCTTAAATGGTGGAAAATTACAAGGAAGAAGGTAGCATATTGATGTGGTACATTGAATAAGAAAATGAAATAATAAATCTAATTATCTAAGGGCCATTCGGCCATAGAGAAAAAGGAAAAAAGAATGGCATTAAGAGTAGCCATTTTTCTTGCTATGAGACTTACTTACATTTATATTTTGATATAAATCATAGCTTAAAATAAAAGGATAATTAAGCCAATGATTTTGATGAATTAAATTGCAGTCGAAAGTTCGACGTGCATGTGATGCACGAGATAACGCGATCTTGATAAACAGATAAGAGACGCATATGTGAGTTTGTAAGGACATCCGAATGAATAGTTTTTATGCTATAAATTCATAAGCATTATGGAATATTGACTTACTCCGAATAGCATGCAAAACGTCATTTTCAGTTGTTGAGATTATGGTTGAAAGTCGAGAAAGGCTACGACTTGAACAATTACTATGTTATCGAAAAATTTTAAATACGTTTCTAAAACTAATAGAAATGTTTTGGTACATGATAAATAATTTTCCTAGTCTTAAAATGATAAATCAATTATTTTCTTAAAGAGGGGAATTATCGGAGAATATTTGTTAAATTTTTATGATATTAATTTTGGTAAAGGTTTCACTACCGAAAATCCCGCTCACATACTTTACAATGGAAAATGTGTTTAGTGAAGTGATGAAATAAATAGTGAATATTTTATAATTAATTTCAGAATAATATTCACTATTTAAATATAATTTCCTTTATGGATTTTATAAATTTTATTCATGTGTAATAAATTACATAAAGGTTTTATCACTGTGCAAAGATTGTTTTGAGACTGCTAGGCCCCATATCATGCTCACGTGTTCATGTGTACCCTCTCATGTGTTATGCTGTTGACATTGAGCCGTCTTCAACATTCCGGTTGTCATCCGCTCAGTGTATGACCGAGGACATCTATAGACTATGGCCATAGGTCTCTTGTATTTATTTTACTGTCCCTATAGGGATTCTCACATGTACCCTATTATTCCCTATGGGACTCATAGCATGATATCATTAGGGTGTTGCCTGGTCTCCATTATTATTCCACGTGTTTTTGTTTTAGTGGATTTGGTGAGAAATTTGAAAATATACTGTTATTGTAATGCCTTAGCACTGATTTATGAATTATGTGAACAGTGTATTTCATTGCTATATGTGTTTAAAGTGATTGATTTCAACGGTGGAAATCAAATAAATTTTAGTGTAGTTCATATGATTTACTAAATTGTTTTACTTAATCATATGGCATTTTCATGCAGTAAATACATTTTAATGAATTTTATATTTAAACAAGTTCTTATTCCCTATAGTCGCTCTAGGTTCTCGAGACAAGACAAGTATTTTAAAATACCTTCCATGCTCCATCTGGGTTTCCGACCGACTATAGTATCATTTTCTTCATAGTGTGCCAACTATAAATAGGGATTTAAAGATTTTACTGCATATAGTCTTCGAGGTATCAAGATTTGCATACAAATCTCTTACTGAGCCATGGTTTGCTCACTCCAATATTTTATCTTCCCAGATACATTTGCAGTGACCATTTGAGGTATATCATCCGAGGATTCGAGGCTGCATATTTAGTACCCCGAGGCAGCATATATAGATCTCGGAGGTATATTCATTTTATATTATATGTTCAGACTTTTGAATTACAGTACTACGATGTTATATTAAATTAGTGGATGTAAGTGTGAATTACGGAATACAACTTGTAAATATTTATTCTTGGTAATTATATCAAATTACGGGTATTGTAATTTCAGTGAATTAAACATGGAAAATAAGATATTGCAGACAACCTAACCTATTCATGTGTTGTGAAATTGTGTAAAATTGTAAAATACTGTGTACTTGGGATGTGACAGTATTTATTGGTATTAGAGCGAGGTTGGCCTGATGTCTGTCGATGTCTTAGTGATAAAGCAAAGTGGAAAAGTAGAGTGATTACATCCCGTAGTACTGTAGAGTCTAGATATATAAATGGGTCACTAACTGAAATTTGATAAATGGTGGTTGTGGTGCAAATATAAGTGGACAACGAGTGACTCGTGCATATAGGGGTCGAGGCTGAGGTACGGCGGAGCACATTCCGGAACCTTAGTCGCCAGAGCCTAGACCGGAGCCTACCCTGGACCGACTCACCCTTCGCGGCCTGAGAGTCTAGATACTTGGATGTCCATGATGGAGCGTATGCTGGCAGATTTTATTGCTATGTACCATGCTGATAAAGCTGCCAACAGGGCAGAGAGAAAGCGCATAGCTCCAGTCGCTCCACCTATAATTCCAGTTGTTTCACCAGTTGCACCACCTCCACCACCTCTAGTACAGCCTGCTCTTGAGCCATAGCCGGCACCACAGCCAATACTATAGGCTCTACCTGTATCACTGCCACCAGTACAGTCGCCACAGGACGTAGAGTTTTACTGTGATGTGACTTTAGTGTGGTCATTTACTAAGCTAAATCCGCCAAAGTTTAAAGGTGATAGAGATCCCTTGGTGGCAGAGCAGTGGATTATAGCGGTAGAGAAACTGTTCAAGGTTATGAGATGTTCTGATATAGAGTGAGTTGGACAAGCGGTGTTCCAGATGAGTGATGATGCGGAACACTGGTAGAAGTCCACTCAGACAGTACTCGTCACCCAACATCCAGTGATTACATGGGACATCTTCGTTGAGGCTTTCCACCGTCAGTACATCCTCAATAGTGCTCAGAAGAAGCTTCAACAAGAGTTTATGGATCTAATTTAGGGGAGCATGTCAGTGAACCATTTCGAGTCCCGATTTACTACACTTAGCAGGTTTGTTCCACTGACTAAGATTGACGAATGACATAAGATTGATAGATTTAAGGCTGGGTTAAGACTGTCCATTCGGTCTAAGTTGGCTCCTTTTGATATTCGGACATATGATGAGGTGGTTCGACGAGCACAGGTCTGTGAACAGGACTTTGAGCAGTATCATCCAGAGTTCGAGGGTAAGGGTAAGGTTAAAGGTAAAGGTAAAATGACGAAGGGCACGGACGATAGATTTGGTACAGAGCTAGATCTTTTGGTATTTAAATCTCCGAGGGGTGACTCATGAGATCGACCGCTACAGCCTCTACTACTATTGGTCTTACTTCTGTGCCGAAAGGTTCCACGGCCAGATGTGCTTGGTGTGGACGGTCGCATGGTACACAACCTTGCCACATGCCGACCAGGGCTTTTTAGTTACGGGCAGGTGAGACATTTAGTGAGAGACCGCCCCATGCTCAGAAAGGCAGTTGCATCTACCACACCAACCCCATCCCTTCCATCATCGACTTCAATACCAGCAGCTCCGACAAAATCGGAGAGAGCAACACGCTTTCAGCCAAAACGGGCGACAATAGCAGAGAACGGTAAGAAGCCCATGGTTCAGGGACAGGTGTATGCATTAGATCAGGAGATTGTTGATGCATCTGTGGATGTCATAAAAGGTAAAACCTATATTTTCGATATACCCGTACTTGCATTAATCGATTTTGGTTCTACTCATTCTTTTATATATCCTAGTTCTTCTAATAGAGTCCCAGTAGAGCCGGAGCAGTTAGGGTATACACTGCATGTAAATACTCCTTTTAGAGAATCTCAAGTTACTGATATTATATATAGAGATTGTAAAGTTAAAATAGGCGAGAAGGAAACTACAGCTAACCTAATTTTGTTAACGATGTATGATTTTGATGTGATATTGGGTATGGATTGGTTAGCTGCAAATCATGTAACTATAGACTGTTATACTAAATTTGTAACCTTCTCCCAACCCGAGAAATATATTGTAAAGCTTTATGATAAATAATAAAAGTGATGTATTTACTAAACGGTGTAAATGTGTATATGATGTGTTGAAGGTTTTATAGCATGTGTGGAGGACGTGAAGAAGAGACGTCCGGAGCTACACGAGATTCCTATGGTCAAGGATTCTTCGAATGTATTTTCGGAGGACTTACCTGGGTTGCCACCAGATCGAGAGATTGAGTTTACCATTGATAAGGTAACCTACACGGAACCCATTTCTAAACCCCTGTATCGAATGGCATTATAGAAGAAGCAGCTCCAGGAATTACTGGATAAGGGATTTATACGTCCCAGAGTGTCTCCATGGGGTGCCCCGGTATTATTCGTCCGGAAGAAGGACAGCAGTTTACAGTTGTGCATTGATTATCAGATGTTGAATGAGATGACTATTAAGAATAAATATCCACTGCCCAGGATAGATAACTTATTTGATCAGTTGAGGGGTGCACAGGTATTTTCAAAGATAGATCTCCGATAAGGTTATCATCAACTTAGCATTCGAGAGTCGGATATCCACAATACCACGTTTCAGACTCAATACGGACACTATAAGTTTCTGGTGATGCTGTTCGGACTTACTAACACCCTAGCAATATTCATGGGCTTGATGAATGAAGTGTTTAAGCCCTACCTTGATCAGTTTGTGATTGTATTCATCGATGATATTCTGATATATTCTAAGTCTTTGGTGGACCACAAACAGGATCTCC
Organism: Heritiera fomes; assembly: GCA_032173925.1. NCBI lineage: Eukaryota > Viridiplantae > Streptophyta > Magnoliopsida > Malvales > Malvaceae > Heritiera > Heritiera fomes. Next base: position 24,313,176 of record JAPDPM010000015.1, read on the forward strand.
GTATAGTCTTGCAGACCCTTCGAGATCGGAAGCTTTATGCTAAACTCCGTAAGTGTGATTTCTGGCTAGATCACATTGTATTTTTGGGCCTTGTAGTCTCGAAAGACGGGGTATCAGTAGATCCGTCCAAGATCGAAGCCATAGTGCGATGGAAGAGGCTTGAGACAGTGACAGAGATTAGGAGTTTTCTGGGTCTAGCCAAATATTACAGCGGGTTCGTTGAGGGATTTTCCAGACTTGCTACTCCATTAATGCGACTCACATGAAAGGATGTGAAGTTTGAGTGGACAGACGAGTGTGAGCGCAATTTCCAAGAACTGAAGTAGAGACTTACGACAGCTCCAGTATTAGCCCTTCCCAGCAAATCAGGTGGTTTTGCAATGTATATAGATGCTTCCGCGCAAGGGTTAGGGTGTGTATTAATGCAGCATGGTCGGGTCATTGCATATGGATCCAGATAACTTAAGGAGCATGAGAAGAACTACCCAACTCATGATTTGGAGCTAGCCGCCGTGGTCTTTGCATTGAAGATTTAGCGGCATTACCTTTACGGTGAGACTTTTCAAATATATACAAACCATAAGAGTCTGAAATACTTATTCTTGTAGCGTGAGCTTAACATGAGACACTGGAGATGGATGGAATTGCTCAAAGATTATGACTACGAAATACTATACCACCTGGGGAAAGCGAACGTGGTGGTAGATGCTTTGAGTCGAAAGCATGTATTGGTGGTGTCCTATTTGATGGTCAGGGAACACAAGCTACTAGAGTAGTTCTTGAACCTTATCATTAGTGTGGTATCCTCTGAGAGTTATGGATTTACTACTAGCTTCAGAATCGAGCAAGATTTGATGGGTCAGATCAAGGAAGCTCAGTGGATAGATGATTACTGTGTATCGATCGCCAGTCAGGTACAGGTGGGAGTACGATCTGATTTTGAGATTGGCACCGATGGGATTCTGAGATTTCGAGGCAGGATTTCTGTTCCTGATAATAAGCAGCTCAGAGACCTGATTTTGATTGAGGCCCATACCTCCAGGTACACTCTGCACACTGGCAGCACTAAAATGTACCAAAATCTACGGAGGATTTATTGGTGGCCAAAGATGAAGAGGGACATCACAGAGTTTGTAGCGAGATGTCTCACGTGTCAGCAACTTGCAGATCGAGCATCAGAAACTTATAGGATTATTATAGCCTCTGCCAATTCCTACTTGGAAATGGGAGCATATCACAATGGACTTCATCACGGGTTTACCAAGGACCTGGAAACAGCATGATGCAATTTGGGTGATATTTGACAGGTTAATAAAGTTCGCCCACTTCCTAGCTATCAGATCTATCGATCCTCTCAATGTCCTTGTCGATTTGTATGTACTGAAAATAGTAAGGCTACATGGAGTTTCAGTGAGCATTACCTTAGATAGGGACTCCCGGTTTACATCTCATTTATGGGAGAGATTTCAAGAGCCTATGGGATCCTGGTTGAACTTTAGCACTGCCTTTCATCCGCAAATTGATTGATAGTCCAAGCGAGTGATACAGATGCTCGAGGATATGTTACAGGCATGTGCGTTAGATTTTAAAGGCTCCTAGGACAATCATTTGCTGTTAGCTGAGTTTGCATATAATAACAATTATCAGACTAGCATCGGCATGGCACCATACGAGGCATTATACGGTAGACGATGTAGATCTCCGATCGCATGGGAAGAAGTGGGAGATCGGAAGTTATTAGCTCCCGAATTGGTAGAGCGAGCCTCACAGGATGTACAGATGATATGTGAAAGACTTCGTACAGCACAAGGTCAGCAAAAGAGTTACGTGGACAAGCGACGCCGACCACTCGAATTCTGACCAGGTGATTATGTATTTTTGAAAGTTTCCCCATCTAAAGGCATTATAAGATTTGGCAAGAAAGGAAAACTAAGTCCTCGTTACATTGGACCATTCGAGATCTTGGATCATGTAGGGAACATAGCATACCGATTGGTACTACCACTAGAGCTATCAGGTGTGCATAATGTATTCCATGTTTCGATGCTTCGTAAATATCATCCAGATCCATCCCACGTAATTCGGTATGAACCATTAGAGATACGGGAAGATATGAGTTACGTGGAACGACTTATCAAGATTCTGGATTGAAAGGACAAAGTGTTGCGATCCAAGATGATTCCTTTAGTGAAAGTGCTTTGGCAGTACCACTGCGAAAAAAAGGCTACATGGGAATTAGAAAGTCTAATGAGAGAAAAGTATCTAGAGCTATTTCAGTGAGTGGTTTAAGTGAAATTCGGAGGATAGAATTTCTTAAAGTGTGAAGAAAATGTGGGAACTCGTTATTTTGTACTGTATATGTACAAAAATTATAAATTTTAAATAAATAAATCAATGAATAAATCAATTTTGGAAATTTTTCTAAATGTTGAAATAAGGCGGGATAGAATCGAAATTCTCGAACTTTTACAAGGGCAAAATTAGTTTTTTTCAAGGAATGATCAAAGTTGATTAAATAAGCCATATTTTGGCTTAAGAAATAATTAACAAAAATAAATAAATAAATAAAATTTAAAATAAGGGCTAGAGGTGGACTGTGCAGTGGCAATATGAGTGAATAAAATGATTTTGAGGGCTTGTTATACTTTCATTAAGTATATCAGAAATTTTATAATTAAAAAAATTAGTTTATAGTCAACTAAATTAAGACAACAAGGCTGACTTCATTATTTATTCAGCCTTGTTGCACCCTCTCTTTTACATAGCTGCTGCAGTCACCGAATTTTCCTCTTCTCCTTTACCGAATCCTCTTGCTCCAGCTCTGAAACATCATCCTTTCATCAAGCAATCAACTATGCTTCTTCATATAACCTTCCCCTCACCACCTTAGCTTCATTACTCTTTAAAAAGTTCAGCCAAAAACCGCCCAAAGAGGACTCCCCTGCAGCTGGACAGTGGCGTGAACAGGTAAAGAAATTTTCAGCCAACATTTCATGCAATATATCTTTAGTTGTGGTGATGATTTGTTAAATAGGTGATGTGTATGCATATAGTTTGGCATGAAAAACATGTAGTAAAGTATGGCTGAATTTCTTGCTGGTTGATAGTGGCGTTGATGGTTGAACAAAAGCTTGCTGTTGTGTGCGTGTGTGGCATGAGTAGATGAAGCAGAAAATTCTGCTGTTTATGTGGGTGACATAAAGAGCAGAAAATAAAGATTTAACATGAAAATAAATCAATGTTAAAGATGTACATGAAACCATGTTTCAATGGTTAGTCATAAGGGTTTCAAGAGGCATAAACGGGGTGCCTTGATGGTGTGAAAACATAAAAGAAGTCTGGAAACCGAATGGAAAATGGGAGGGTGTTTAATTGCTCTTGACCGAATGTGGGAAAGGCTGGAATAAAAGTAGAAATAGCGGGTTGTTGTGACGTGAAATGGGAAAGAAAAATGAAGATGGATTTAAGGTGTTGACCAAATGGGATAAAGATGGCATGATAGTCAACAAAGAGGGCTATTGAGGTATAGAAATAAGGGGGAAGAAAGGACTGCTGTAGCATGGAAATGAGAAAGAAAAAAAATGAAGTGTTGTGGCGTGGAAATGAGAGGAAAAAGGGGGCTAAATTTACAAGGAATGACCAAGTGAAAAAAAATGGTCAACAATAAGGGCTGGTAATGAAGAAAACATAACCACAAAATATAATAAAAAAATATTTATATAGTCAATGTGAATATGTATGGGCTGCCGGCTATAGAGGAATAAGAGGAATAAAATATTGCTATTTATTTCTTAAATGGTGGAAAATTACAAGGAAGAAGGCAGCATATTGATGTGGTACATTGAATAAGAAAATTGTTAGCTTTAAATTGACATATATATTTTGAAATGACAAAAACTTAAGTTATCTTTTATGTTTTGATTCATATTGTAAATTTGCTTTACCATATATGATTTTCTCAATCTATTTTTAAGTGATCATATCAAACATTAAGACCATGATTTATTGATACATTCTTATTGGTCTTAATACTTTATAAAATGTTTGGAATATTTTAGAAAATTACTTAATGAATTTTTGGACCATGTTTTCATTAGAGAAAGTCAAAAAACACTCCCACAAAAATGCCAAAATGTTTTGGGTTGAATTAGGATCAAAGGCTATATCATTTCAAACCCAAACGTGCAGGAAAAACGCCCTCTGGAAGCATGGGATTGATCCCCTAGGGGAAGGGATCGATCCCTTGATGGTAGAAACTCTTGGAAGCGTGGAATGAAGAAAAAGATCGATCCTTTAGGTCAAAGGATCGATCCCTTTACATCGGAAAGCCTCTAACGACTAGTTCCTGTGAAATACAATGACTAGTTTTTGTTTTGGCTCCAACCAACGTTCATAAACCATCCAAGGGACTATAAATAAAGGCTTAGAAGCTCAAGGAAGCAAAAGGAACTACTCAACAACTCCATTCTTCATTTTCCTCATATTCAAAGCCTCAACAACATCTCAAGTGCTTATAATTCTTCATCTTCCATCACTCTCTTATTCCTTGTATAGAAAAGCACAAATATTGTATAGGCTTTTCTTTGTGCTTAATCTTTGTAATCATTTGTCTACCTAGAGGCCTTCTTTGGTTACACCATTTGTAAACATAAACACACCTTGTAAAAGGGGAAGTTTCTCTTTAGCTTTAGAAAAAGAGGGAGGTTTCTCTTTAGCTTTAGAAAAAGAGGGAGGTTTCTCTTGAGCCTAGAAAAAGATAGAGGTTTCTCTTAAGGCTTGAAAAAGAGGGATTGTAACACAAATTCAAGTGAGTGGATTTTGGGAAAATCCTTGGGAGTGTCTCAAGGTAGAAGACGTAGGCAAAGTTGCCGAATCTCTATAAATCGCTTGCGTACATTTCTCTTTCCCTTCTCTCTTTACTTACTTGCAATTATATTTGTGTTTATTGTATTGAATTTGGATTGCATGCTTGCATAGCCTAGAGATCTTAAAAAACATTTATATAGGTTAGCAAATTTAGAGGAATCGAAAAACGACCATAAGGTTAGTGAAAAACTAATTCACCCCCCTCTCGGTATAGCCTATAGAGCCAACAATTGGTATCAGAGCTTGGGCTTGAGATTGATTTAGATTAACATCTATCGAGTAAAACGATCATAAATGGCTCACTTGAATGTAGGCACACTCCTAGGAGAAGAGGGACACTCATTAGTTAGACCTCCACTCTTCAGTGGAGAGAATTACTCATATTGAAAAATTAGGATGATGTTCTTTGTGCAATCAATTGACTATGAAGTGTGAAGAGTAATAGTAAATGGTCCTAAAATCCCAATGAATAAGTTGATGGAAAAAATGTCCCTAAAGGTAAGGATGAGTAGGACACAAATGACATGAGATTGGCACAATTGAATGCCAAGGCTATGCACACTCTCTTTTGTGCATTAGGTCCCAATGAATATAATAGAGTCTCCCTATGTGAGAATGCCAAGCAAATATGGGACAAATTAGCCATTACACATGAAGGGACCAATCAAGTTAAAGAAACCAAAATAGGCATGCTCACATATGATTATGAACTTTTTAGGATGAAAGAAGATGAGTCCATGAGTGATATGTTTACTAGGTTTAATGACATAATCAATGGACTTAAGGCATTAGGCAAGACCTATTCCAATGTAGAAATGGTTAAGAAAATCTTGAATAGCTTGCCAAAGTCTTGGCAGGCAAAGGTGATCGTAATAGAAGAATCTAAGGATCCTAACACCTTGCCTCTATATGAACTTATGAGCTCCCTACTTACATATGAAATGAAATTAAAAAGAAATGAAGAGCCTTCAAAGAAAGTAGGGGTAGCACTTAAGTCTTCCACTTATGAGGTCATTGAAGATGATAGTGATGGGAGTGGAAATGAGGAAGAAAAGGAAATGACAATGTTTGCCAAAAGATTTAATAGATTTATGAGAATAAAAGAGAGAGAGAATGATAGGAGACATCAAAGAAGAGGGGTAATAAGAGGAGAGTTAAGTAAGAAAGAAAAAGACCTCTTAGTGTGCTATGAATGTAATGAACCGAGTCACACTAAGCTAGATTGCCCCTTACTTAGGAAAGAAAAGGATAAGAAACCTAAGAAGAAAGCATTTGTGGCTGCTTGGAGCGATAGTGATAGCTTCGATGAGGATAACATGGATGATGAGGTAGCCTACACATGTTTTATGGCCATTAGTGATGATGAGGCTAGTTGTAGTTCTAGTGAAGATAATGATTATACATTTGATGAACTAAAAAATGCCTTTAATGAATTAGCAAATGAATTTCAAGGCATGAATTCTAAATATAAGAAAATCATAGCTAAATTAAAAATAGAGAATGAAATGTTATTAAGTGCTAAGCTAGAATTAGAGAAGAAATTAGAAGAAGCAAGCTTAGAGATAAATGAGTTGAATGAAAAGAATATAAATTTGCATAACTCATTTTCTAGGTTTTATCTGGGTCAACAAAAATTAGATCATATGCTTGAGACCCAAAGAGCTTTCTTTGATAAAGATGACTTAGGCTATAATGAAAAACAAAAAGAAACTCATTTTAAGATTTCTTAGTGAGCAAAAATACTATGCATGATACATCTCTCACATGCTCACTTCGTAATGGGATTGGCCACTCTTCACAAGCATGCACGTATAGAAAAATCACATTTAGAGGAAGAGTAGTTAGAAAAATGCGGGTGCCAAAGCATGCTATAAATAATGATGAATTGTGCTTGAAATGGATCCCAAAAGGATAAAAAACTATTTGCACTAACTCTCATGGACCCAAGAAAATTTGGGTACCAAAGCATACATAAATTTGTTTGGTGTAGGAGTGTTAGAGCATGTAGTTACAAAGACATACTAAAGTTCAAATGCTCTACACATCCATGGAGTTTGCGTGTGCCAATAAGAAAGAGAAAGAGATTAGAGATCCATTCTTAGCAAGGTGACAACAATTTCTCAAAGAATGGCTAATGGTGGATCCAATAAATCATGGCAAAGAACTCTCAAGCAAAGGAGTTTTGTAAGCTTAAATTCTATCTTTTCAAAACTCTCATTTACTAAATTTATTTGTATGATTCATTGAGGCATTTTGTTAATAATCCTTGGTGCATTATGAGTTGAATGAATCAGTAATAGGCATGATAAATGATTTTTGATTGTTTGATACATAGTTCTTGAGGCATTAAACAATTGAATGAAAAGCATGATTAATGATTTTGAAATGATTTCTGTAAATTGAGCAAGTTTGCAATGTAATGATAATATATTTTCTTGCTCTAAAATGCTAAATATGTCATTCATGCAAAATGCCATGTCATGAGCATCAATGAGAAATATGCATGTTAGAAATCATGGCATGATGTTCACAAGTTGAACGATTTGATGATATAAGTACTTAAAATCTTTGTGAACATGTTTGTTTTGACAGATTTGTGTTTTCCAATGCATTGGTTTAGCAAAAATATGCATAACTTTCAAAATAACTGCCTTTGAGACCAAAAATGCATTTATTGGTGAAAATCCTTCCAAAATTGCAAAATCTATTGTTAAATGGTTTTTCATTTATATTTTTCATTCATACAAGTCCAAAGTCATGTTACACAAATGTCTAAACCTTTACTTGGACCTAAAATACTAAAAAATGAAATTTTGGCACCTCACAAGTTGAATTTTCTGTCAAAAATCTGGAGAAAATGGATGAGGGGTCGATCCCTTAACATGAAGGATCGATCCCCTTGGACAAAAATGCAGAAAATTGCATTCTGGAATTAAAGGATCGATCCTCTTACCCTTGGGATCGATCCCTCTGGGCAAAATATGCCTATTTCAGATTTTTTTGCAAAAATTGAGAAGTTTTCCTATTTCTCTTGATATCCTCTTTCTTCTCAACTTAAAATTCATTGTTTTAACCTCTTCTTGATGATCTTTTCAATTTGAATAATCATTTTTCATTGATATCATGCCTCCACTTCAAAATTTGGTATTATTTTCAACAATCAATATCCTTTTCATTGATCTCACAAGTGCAAAATCATTTATCTTATTGAAGACACCCATGAGCTGCATAAATAATCTTGAATTACTTTCAATGAATGCTTAAACGTTATTTCAAGAATTATTTCAATGATTTGTGTATATATATATTTGAGAATTTGATGAACTAATGATCAATAAACATATTAATTTACTTCAGTTCATCTTAATCAAGCATGCTTATAGGATTATGTCTCTTAGCTTGACACATCTATTCCATACTAGGTTTCATGATAATCATACATTTAGTGGAATATAAGTAATTAAAGGTCAATATATAGCATGTACCCCTTAGAACCTTAAATGATAAAACACTTAGGGATATGACTATAATTTGATGGCAATCTTGAACTTTTCCTTGCTCATAATTGATTAAGGACTTGAATTGCATAATGAGCATAGGATTTTAGTGCTTATAGCTATGGAAGAAAATGTGTACATTTGAATGAAATAAATTCTTTAAATCTTCCATATGATATAATTTTGTGAATATGAATATGGATTAATGCTTTATGATAGTATGCTAATATTTAATTAATCCATATGCATGTTTGATGGTGTGTTTGACTTGATTATTCACTAAGCACACCACACATAACAATTAGCATCATGCAAAATGTCTATGTCAACCATTGGTAACTATATTTTCAACAATTGGTATAAGCTTTAAATTGACAATTCTTCTCATGCTCTTTAGTTTGAAATGACAAATAGAGAAGAATTCATTTAGGATACTTTTGCATGAAACTCTTGTGTGCTAGAATTTGTGGTTAATTGATATATGATTTAATTCTATGCACATTCTTTCTTGAAAATGATTTATGAGCTCATGCATATGATATGTCATCTAATTTTAGCTCATAATCATGATGTATTGTCATGCACCTTAATTGGATATTAGAGAACAATGGATATACTTAAGTGCATGATAGAATTGAAATAAGAAAGTTATTGAACTTAGTAGATAATTTATAAACAACTTGCTTCATCGTTTACCAATTGGGAACTTCTTGCAAAATTATTTATAAACAATTGGTATAGGAACATAAGCCATGTCCTTTGCATGCCTAAACATCTCATTTTTTGGGACATTGACTTATTTATTTGTGTTATGAGTCCCATGTACTAATATGTTTCTTGTTGGATGGAGCATATTTTCTTGATTCTCACATTAATTAGGCCATATTTTTAGGGGGAGTATAATTTTTCTTTTTCCTTCTTTTTGCTATGACAAAAAGAGGGAGAAATAATGGGTTTGAAAATTTGTTTTGAAAACCATGCTTATATTAAGGGGGAGCTTTATATTTAAAAATCCCGCTTTATTTGAGGGGGAGTACTTCTTTAAAGAATTTTCAAAGCAAATTTACCTTAAGTTTTGTCATATCAAAAAGGGGGAGCTTGTTAGCTTTAAATTGACATATATATTTTGAAATGACAAAAACTTAAGTGATCTTTTATGTTTTGATTCATATTGTAAATTTGCTTTGTCATAACGTATTAAGTTTTAGAGAAAAAAAACCTAATAGCTAGACACAAAATCTATGGAGTCGCCACCAACCATTCTACCTAGGTGTGATTGGTCACCTGTTCAAACTATGGATAAGGACTGGTCTGCATCTCAAATTTAGGGTTCGGGAGTGCGGTTACGTGTGAGGAAGTATTATCACCCTCACAACGCCCATCCTAAAATTGTACCAACTAGCTTTAGGTTGTCTCAAATTTGCCTTAGTTAATCTTAAGTTTAATAATTAAATATTGAAAAATATTTCTAAGCATCCTCCATTAAGCTGGTGGGATAACTTAAAAAATCTTTCTTACCTCAAGAGTATTCAAGTAATACTATGCGACTTACTTGAAAAGGCTCCGTCGTCGGATTCATTTTAATGTTTTATGAAAACTTCTAATTTTGACTCCTATCTAATTCATTCTCGCTATCTTATCATTTTTACTACTTCTATGGTTTTTCTATTATTTTATTAATGTTTAATTTTATTAATTTATTTTATTAGAGAATGAATATGAATTATTTTTCTCAAAAATTCCTTTTAGATCTTCCATTAAGCTAGTAAGATCTTAAAAGAAATTGCTTGACCTAAAGATTTCCAAACTATTACTTAAGCGTAATCTATTTTGGAATCTTATCATCGGAATAATCAATACTCAATCTCAATAATTATTATTAACTATTATAATCCTATTTTATCATTTATTATCATTTATTATTATTTATTATTGTTATTGAATTATTAATATTTCTTTATATTTATTATTTTATCTTTGTAATTAATTATTTTAATTTTTGTTTTGAATACATCTTATTTTATTTTTAGACTGAATATAAATCACTTGTTATCGAAAACCCTCTTTAGACCATCCATTAAGCTGGCGAGGCCTTGAGAGAATTTTTTTTAACTTAGAAATGTTCAAGAAAATCACTTAAGTGTAATTCTCTTGATATTTCATCATTGGAGTAATTCATATTCATTATTATTTTAATATCTAATTCTAGTTATTTTATTTATTTCCTCCCTTATTTTGTTATTTGCTATTACTATTTTTATTATATTATTACTAATTATTGACAATTTTTTCTAATTTTATAACTAATTATTTTTATTGTTATTTTTATAATAAACTTAATTTATTATATATATATTTTAAAAATGAATATGAATTATTTATCATCAAAAATCCTATTTAAACCTTCCATTAAGCTGTGAGATCTTGGATAGAATTTTTTACCTCAAGATCCCTAAAACTACCACTTGAGTGCAGTCCCTTAAGAGTTCCATCGTCGAATAATGCATGTTTATTTCCTCTATTTATTTTTATTTATTTATTATTACATTTTTTTTAAATATCACAACTCTTATGCATAATTTTGATCATTCAACTAAGTTTATAACTATTAATAAGTTTGACCTTAAGACAGAGAATGCAATATGCTAAAAATAATGAACTAAATAAATTAAACAAACTTATCAACTAAAATGAATAAATTAGAAAACAAAAATAAAATAAACTAACATCACAACAAAAGAAGTCATAATTACTCTAAAAACATAAATTAGAAATATAAAACATTAATCATACCAATTGCAATTAACTATGCACGTGAATGAATAAAAAAGGATACCTCTCTTTTATCATGACCACATGCTAATGAAAAAGAATTAAATATCAATTCTTTTACCTTTGCTGCAGACTTTCTTCACCTTTTTACTCTCCTGTCTTTAGCACATCTACTACAATAATCAAACAAGAAGCCAGCACACTACCCTATTTCACGTAGCCAGCAACTTCCTTAACAAACCGCACCAGATTCTGCTTCAGCATTGGCCAACAAATAGCAAGGCCACGCCTCAGTTCAACCTTCTCCTAAACTATCGAAAGCAGTAACGGAGTAATGCAATAAGCAGTGTGAAGATGTTTTGCTGTGTCCCGCCACCTCTTCCAATGCCTTCTTTGTTTATTTTTCTTTCTTTCTTGGCTGTCTTTATGCTCTGTAAACTTTTCTTTTCAATTTTCTTTTCTTTTGGATCTCTGTCATTCACGTTGTTTTCATGTTGCTAAACCAGCAACTCACCTGTACAGAGAAAGTGTCTTCACATAACAAAGGTGGCAAGTCAGAACAAGAATAACAAAGCAACAAGGCTCAATGCAGTGGACAGTAGTGAGGCAAGCATGGGACGACGCAATCGCTGCAGTAGGGGCTAGTTTCACGTTGATGCAGTTTCGGGACAGGGAAACCACACTCGTTGCAGCAGCGATGGAGAGGCAGTGCACGGTGGCAGGGAACGATGGTGGTTTTGCAACAAGCAGCAGCAGTAGCAGCGAAGATAATGATGTTGTTCTTTTTCTTTTCTTTCTTTTTTTTGCTATCTAAAATCCCCCTAAACCTAGCAGGCTCTACCCCTTTTTAAAATTGAAAATCCCTCCCCCAAAACCGTGTAAGCCTCGTGTAAGCCTCTTATATTTATTTTTTTTGTTATGAATAGTCATAAATATAGATGTCCATTCATCCCTCATACTCTTCATAACTTCCCTTTCATTAAGTTTGTATCTATCCCTTCATTAAGTTTGTAACTATCCCTTCATTAAGTTTATAACTTTCCCTTAATTAAGTTTGTAACTATTCATCTTCCCTCTTTATTCATATATTTGTAAAACCTATAAATAGAGGCTCACTATCCATGTATTAAGCACACACTTGAAGAATAAGAGAAAATCTCTCTTCTTGCTCTCTCTCCTTGTGTTCTTTCTACAATTTTATAATACGTTATCAGCACGAGACTCTAAAAACCCCTGAGAGATTTGGAGAATAGGCCTTCAATCACAATTATCTATCTCTTCTTTTACGGTAATGAAACTATTTTTATTTAGCTCCTCCGTAATTATCCAGTTGTTGAATTTTTGTTAATTATTTTCTCCTAACTTATTAAATATACTTGTGATAGTTCATAATGTCAAACCTTGCAAAACTCGAATTTGTGGCTCCTAACATTACGGGAAAGAACTATTTATCAAAGGTGTTAGATGCTGAAATTCATCTAGATGCAAATGGTCTCGGTGATACCATCAAAGAAGGGAACAAAGCATCTAGTCAAGATAAGGCTAAAGCGATGATATTTCTTCGTCATCACCTCCACGAGGGACTTAAAATTGAATATCTGACTATTAAAGACCAACTTATTCTTTGGACTAGTCTAAAGGAAAGATATGACCACCAGAAAACTGTGATACTCCCTAAAGCTCGTTATGATTAGATGCATATGAGATTACAAGATTTTAAATCTGTAAGTGAATATAACTCAGCTATGTTTAGAATCAGTTCTCAATTAAAGTTATGTGGAGAAAAGATCACTGATGAGGATATGTTAGAAAAAACATTCTCCACCTTTCATGCATCAAATATGCTCCTACAGCAGCAATATCGTGAAAAAGGTTTTAAGAAGTACTCTGAACTGATTTCATGCCTCCTTATGGCTGAGCAAAATAATGAGCTATTGATGAAAAATCATGAAGCCCGTCCAACTGGATCTACTCCATTCCCTGCAGTGAATGCAGCAACATATAATGAAAAAAACAGAGGTCATGCCAGTAGTCATGGCCAGGGTCATGGACGTGGACGTGGACGTAATAATCGTCGAGGTGGTCATTTCAAAAACACATATACCTACCAGAAGTGGGAACATAAGGATGGCAAACGCAAAGATAAAAGTGGAAAAGACAAAAAGGTCATGGAGAATTTGTGCTATCGTTGTGGAGGCAAAGGCCATTGGTCACGTACCTGTCGTACGCCAAAACATCTTGTCGAGCTCTGTCAACAATCACTAAAAGATAAAGGGAAGAAGATAGAGACTAATTTTACTAGTGATGATGGAAAAGATGAGACAAATTTTGTTTGTGGAGCTGATGATTTTGATTATGGTTATGTTGATGCCACTCATCTAGATGTTGCTGATTTTTTCTCACACCCTGAAGGAAAAATTGACCATTTGATTGGAAATGAGAGTGTCCAAAAATAAAGTTCTTAGATCTTACTTAGATGTTATTGGACTTTATTTTAAGCATGCTTCTTATTAATAGGATTCTAATTATTAAGTATTTGTCATGTTTAGATGTGTCATTATGTTTTGGTTATTTATGAGATATTTTATTAATCTGGTTATATATTTCTTATTTTTCAATGAAGAACATAGATACTCTCCTGGTTCGATTTGCGATGAGTGGTGGAGATATATGTCTTGCAGATAGTGCCACTACACACACTATATTAAAGAATAAGAAATATTTTTCTTATTTGATAATGCAAGAGGCCAATGTTAGTACTATATCGGGTAGTGCAAAATTGATAGAAGGCTCCAGAAGAGCTAACATATTCTTGCCTGGAGGAACAAAATTTGAAATTCATGAAGCATTATACTCTCCCAAGTCTTAAAGAAATTTATTGAGTTTTAAGGATATCCGCCGAAATGGATATCATATTGAGACAACAAGTGAAGGGGAAATTGAGTACCTTCACATTACGAGTATAATCTTGGGTAATAAAATTGTATTAGAAAAATTACCGGCCTTTTCCTCTGGTTTGTACTACACAAGAATTAAAACAATTGAAACAAATGTGGTCATTAACCAAAAGCTTACAGATCACAGTAACTTTGTTGTTTGGCATGACCAGTTAGGCCATCTCGGATCGATAATGATGTGAAGAATAGTTGGGAATTCATGTGGACATCCATTGAAGAGCCAGAAGATTATTCAATCGAAAGATTTCCCATGTGCTGCTTATTCTCAAGGCAAGTTAATTGTTCGACCATCACCAGCTAAGATAGGGATTGAATCCCTTACTTTTCTGGAACGAATACAAGGTGATATATGTGGACCAATACATCCACCATGTGGACCTTTTAGATATTTTATGGTTTTAATTGATGCATCAACTAGGTGGTCACATGTATCTTTATTATCAACTCGCAACCTGGCGTTTGCGAGGTTACTTGCTCAATTAATTAGATTACGAGCACATTTTCCATATTATCCCATCAAGATAATTCATCTTGACAATGCTGGTGAATTTACTTCCCAAACTTTCAATGATTCTTGTATGTCTATTGGGATAAGTATTGCACATCCTGTAGCACATGTTCATACACAAAATGGCCTTGCAGAATCATTTATTAAGAGTCTTCAATTGATTGCAAGGCCATTACTAATGGAATCAAAACTCCCAATTTCTGCTTGGGGTCATGTTATTTTACATGCGGCAGCACTAATTCGCATCAGGCCAACAAGTTATCATAAGTCCTCCCCTTTACAATTGGTTTTTGGTCAGGAACCAAATATTTCCCATCTAAGAATTTTCGGATGTGCTGTATATGTTCCAATTCCTCCACCACAATGTACTAAGATGGGTCCTCAAAGGTTGGGAATATATGTTGGATATGAATCCCCATCTATAATTAAATATTTAGAACCATCAACAGGGGATTTATTTACAGCTAGATTTGCTGATTGTCATTTTGATGAATCAGTCTTCCCAACCTTAGAGGGAGAAAATAGGCAGCTGGAAAAGAGATAAGTTAGAAGGAATTATCATTTTCTCATCTTGATCCTCGTACAAAACAATGCGAACTAGTAGTTCAAAAGATAATTCATTTACAAAGTTTAGTAAATCAATTGCCAGACGCATTTACTGACCCAGAGAGAGTGACAAAGTCACATATACCAGCTATTAATGCTCCAATTAAAATTGATGTCCCAAAAGGACAACATTTTGTTGTCAATGAATCTAAAGAACGCCTGAAGCATGGTAGACCAGTTGGTTCCAAAGATAAGAATCCTCGAAAAAGAAAGGGAGCAAAGATTCAAGATGGCTAGGTCGAGGAAATTGTAACTCCAGAAGAGTTTACAGAAGAGCCCTTAGACATGACTAAAATTACAATTCCAAAAGAAAGTCAGGTACTTGAAATTACTAAAAATGAAGAGATCTCGATAAATTATGTCACGTCAAGAAAAATATGGAACCGAAACAAAATCGGCGTCGATGATGTTTTTGTATACAATGTAGCGCTAGATGTTATGGATGATGACGAGGATCTTGAACCAAAGTCTATTGAAGAATGTAAGCATAGACATGATCGGCCAAAATGGAAAGACGCAATTGAGGCAGAATTGAAATCTCTGAAAAAGAGAAATGTTTTTGGACCAGTAGTCCGTACACCTAATGGTGTAAAACCAGTGGGTTACAAATGGGTCTTTGTGCAAAAACGAAATGAAAAAGGTGAAATTGTGAGACATAAAGCACGTCTAGTTGCACAAGGTTTTTTGCAAAGACCTGGTATTGATTATGAAGAGACATACTCCCCTGTGGTGGATGTGACTACTTTTCGATTTCTAATTAGTCTGGCAATAAAAGAGGGACTTGATTTGCGTCTAATGGATGTCGTTACAGCCTATTTGTATGGCCCACTTGATAATGACATTTATATGAAACTTCCATAAGGATTTAAACTGCCAGAAGAATGTTATTCTAGTTCTCGAGAACATTACTTAATCAAATTAAACAGATCTCTATATGGATTAAAACAATCTGGTCGCATGTGGTATAACCGCCTTAGTGAATATTTGTTAAAAGAGGGATATAAGAATGATCCCGTTTGCCCATGCATTTTTATAAAGAGATCTAGATTTGAGTTTGTTATCGTTGCGGTATATGTTGATGATCTAAATATCATTGGAACTCCTAAAGAGATTTCAAAGGCAGTAGAGTACTTGAAGAGAGAATCTGAGATGAAAGATCTTGGAAAGACAAAATTTTGTCTTGGGTTACAGATAGAACATTTAAAGGACGGGATTCTTGTGCATCAAACAACTTATGTAGAAAAGGTGCTAAAATGATTTTATATGGACAAAGCACATTCGTTGAGCACCCAAATGGTTGTAAGGTCATTTGATGTAAATAAAGACCCGTTTCGACCTAGGGAAAATGATGAGGGGATTCTTGGTCCTGAAGTACCATACTTGAGTGCAATTGGAGCACTAATGTATCTCGCTAGTCATACACGACCTGATATATCATTCTCTGTTAACTTATTAGCGAGATATAGCTCTTGTCCAACCCGAAGGCATTGGAATGGGATTAAACATGTACTTCGTTACCTACAAGGTACAAAGGATATGGGTTTGTATTTTCCTAACCTACCCAAAACAGATTTGATTGGTTTTGCAGATGCATGGTACCTTTCTGATCCTCATAATGCTCGATCACAAACTGGATATGTATTCACATGTGGTGGCACCGCCATTTCATGGCGTTCCATGAAACAAACTATAGTAGCCACATCTTCTAATCATGCTGAAATTTTGGCAATACATGAGGCTAGTCGTGAATGTGTATGGTTAAGATCTGTAATTCAGCACATACGAGGAGCTTGTGGTTTATCTTCAAGAAAAGAGGCACTAACGGTCTTATATGAGGATAATGCAGCATGCATCGCCTAACTGAAGGAAGCATATATCAAAGGTGATAGAACAAAACACATTTCACCGAAGTTCTTTTTCACTCATGACCTTCAGAAGAAAGGTGATATAAATGTTCAACAAATCCGTTCAATTGAAAATTTGGCAGATTTATTAACAAAGGAGCTTCCTACCATTACATTTGAGAAGTTAGTCCACAATGTTGGATTGCGTCGACTCAGAGATCTCAAATGATATAATTATGAGGGGGAGTAAATACACGCTGTACTCTTTTTTTCTTAACCATGGTTTTGTCCCATTGGGTTTTCCTGGTAAGGTTTTTAATGAGGCAGCATCTCATGTGTATTTTGAAGAATAATGTACTCTTTTTCCTTCACTAGGTTTTTGTCCCACAGGGTTTTTCCTAGTAAGGTTTTAATGAGGCATATTCTTTAGTAATGGAGATCCAAGGGGGAGTGTTATGAATAGTCATAAATATGGATGTCCATTCATCCCTCATACTCTTCATAACTTCCCCTTCATTAAGTTTGTAACTATCCCTTCATTAAGTTTATAACTTTCCCTTAATTAAGTTTGTAACTATTCATCTTCCCTCTTTATTCACATATTTGTAAAACCTATAAATAGAGGCTCACCATCCATGTATTGAGCACACACTTGAAGAATAAGAGAAAATCTCTCTTCTTGCTCTCTCTCCTTGTGTTCTTTCTATAATTTTATAGTATTTTTGTCTTTTTTCATTTTTTTTAGAAAGAAAAATCCTAATTTTAATGTATTGACCCCAAAATTATGGGATTTTTATTTTATTATTTATTTTTTGTTTGACCCCCTTTTAACTTATTTCCTTTTTATTTTTTTTATGTTAGACGATGAATTTTTATATTTAATTTCAACCAATTTCCTTCCTTTTGTTGATTTATTCATTGATTTAATGGCTGATTATTCTTTTTCTTTTTAAGCAACAAATTTCTTTTATTTTTGGTAACAATATCAATTTTAGTCAATTCTTGAAGGTGTGAATTTTGCATGTGCTTCACATAAGATTTTCAAATTTGAAATTTTTAATTTTGGAGTTTGCATGAGATGCATGGGGTTTCAACTTATGATTTGACTAAAATTGACTTGTTTCTTTTTATTAGTTTATTTTTTTGATTTTTTTTATTTAAAGAAATTGTTCAGACAGAATTAGGTGTCTACATTGTAGACACCAAATTTTGTCCAAATTGATAGTTTTAAACTCAATTGGACTTTCAAAATTCAAAATAAAACATTGGGCTTCAAGACCCATTAAAATGAGTAAATTTATTTTTATTATTATTAGTATTTTATTTTGTTTTTATTTTTATTATTTTTGTCGTTATTTTTTTTGTTTTCATTTTTATTATTTTTATTTTTATATATATTTGTTTTTATTTTTATTATTTGTTTTGTTATTATGTATGTTATTATTGTTATTGTTTTTTTTATCATATGTTTTATTATTATTTATTATTATTATTATTATTATTATTATTATTATTATTATTATTATCTTTTTTATTATTATTATCTTTTCTTTATTATTATTATTATTATTATTATTATTATTATTATTATTATTATTATTATTATTATTATTATTATTATTATTATATGTGTGTTTTATTTTTATTTTCATTTTATTTGTTGTTATTATTATTATTATTATTATTAATTTTTAATTCGTAATTTATTATTATTATTATATTATTTGTTTTTATTTTTATTATCATTATTCTATATGTGTGTTTCATTATTGTTATTTTTAGTTTTATTTTCATTTTATGTATTTTATTATTATTTTTATTAATTTTTAGTTCTTAATTTATTTTTATTCTTATTATTATTTATATTATTTGTTTTATTTTATTTCACTTATTTTATTTGTTATTATTATTATTATTATTATTATTAACTTTTTTACTAATATTATTTTCCTATCTGTTTTATTATTATTAATATATTATTACTAATATATTACAATCACATTTAATGCTAGTCCATCACCGGCTGCACTCCCAAACGTCGGCGTCCTCCACCCGTCCCCCTAGGTCTTGGGTGTCTCCAAAACTCAGCTTCCCTAGGTATCAATCTCATCCCTGACACTGTTCGGAGGACTGGGAAATAATAGAAAGAACCTAGATTGGTTCTTATCCTCCGGGTCAAAGGTTGATCCTAAATTAGTTTAAAAGGACTGGATTTTCTTCAGGTTTTTTCCTTTCGGAGGATAGAGACCTAGAAAATACCGAGACACCATACACCATCACCAAGCCATCGTTACAACCCCCGGCCACCAGACCTGAACCCCTCATCACCGCCACCATAAACCTCCTCGCACCACTAGCACCTTGCCCTCAAGACCATTCCTGACAGAAGCCAACCCCTATTACCATCACCACTGCCAATACCACACAACCCCGAAGCCTCCAATCACCAGCACCGAAAGAAATCGAACCCCAACCCAAATCTGAAAACCCTAGGATCCAAGGACCACGGATCCCAGATCTGAGATCTGAATCTCTAGTACCTGCAAAAAAGGAAAAAACGAACCAACAACAGCAACCACAAAAAACCACCACCAGATCCAAAAGTGAATACAAAAAAAAAGGAAGAAGAAAAGAAAAAGACAAATACAAATACAAAAAAAAAGAAGGAAAAAGCTTTCGGAAAAGCTAGATCTGGGAGGTCAGAGTGATTTTAGGGCTAAACAGAGTTCAGATCGGAGTAGAGGGGAAGGAGTAGGGTATTTTTGGGTATCGGGAAGATCACCGGCAACCGACGTAAGGCGGCGCACGACGACCGGCAGCCGTCCGAAAAAGGGGAGGCTGAGAGAATTTTGGTGGGTTTTTGAAGTTTTTTTTGGGAAGATCGGTAGCAAATGAAAGAAGAAAAAAATGGGGTCTTTTATAAACGGTCAAAACGGTGCGTTTTGAGCTAGAGGACCCGCGCGTCGCCCCTGACCCGACCCGACCCGAAGTTCGCGCAACCCGCTTCCGCGATCTGCGTGCTGAATCGCTCCCGCGACTCGTGCATCACGCCCGAACCCACACGCCGACCCGCTTCGGCCCGTCTCCCTTAACAGACTTGGGCCTCTGCTGCTTGGGCTTGATTTTGGGCCCACTTTTGGACTGTTGGGTATATTTCTTTTTCATTTTATTTAATTGTTTTATAAATTAATTTGTTTTAGGTGCTTTTAAATGAATTATCATGGCAAAAAATAATAAATAAATAATAAATAAATAAGTGGAATAATATAATATATAAAAATAAAATAAACATATAGTTTTAAAAGAAAATATATAAATTTTATGTACATAAAAGGCATATATTAATAAATATAAAGAAATGTGTGTGTGTGTGTATATATATATATATATATATATATATATATATAGTTCAAAATGTAAAACAAATATATATAAAGTGTATAAAATAGATATAGAAATATAATACATATGTAGATATATAAATAAAAATACATAAAAATAGGTATATAAATTACACATAACCATATAGTTATTTATGTATAATAAATATTTTTTAACAATTTAATATAAAAATCTTTTTAGGAAGTTAGGAAATCTACATAATTTTAAAATGTACATAGGATATATAAAATGTGTAAATAAATAAAATATTTAATTTTTTATATATAATTTTCTTTTTATTATTAAACAATTTACCATAAAAGAATATTTTAAGAAGCTAAAAAATAAAATAAAAATACAAAAGTAAAATAAATAAATAAAGTAAGCATGAATTCCGATGATGAGATATCGTAGAAGTCACAAGTAGTGATTCTTCGAATATCTCTAGGTGGGAGGAATTTATCGAACGTCACCAAAAGTATTGGGATATTTGATTTAATTTCTCAGTATTCAAATTTATGTTTATTTTAAAAATATATAATAATACATTTTGTAATAAGCAATATTGAGAAAAATACTAATTACATGAAAATTAATAAAAACAAAAGAAGTAATGTAGATAGCTAGAAAGGATTAATAAGAATGTAGATTTTAGGAACATATAAATACAAAACAATCAAACCAATAAAAATTGAGAATAATAAAATTTCAAAAGTAATTAAATTAACTAAATAAGCGGTAATAGAATTTCAATAAAAAACCATAGTCAAAGGAATTAAGTTAATAAATCTAAATGAAAAAAATAAGAATCAATGAAGATAAAATATTCTAATAATTCATAAAAGGTAAAAGCCAATGCCCGATGATGGGATGTTACAGAAGTCACAAGTAGTGATTCTTAACTGATCCCTAGATAAGAGAAATTTCACTAAATGTTGCCAAAAGTATTAGAATATTAGTGTGGTTTTTTTCAATACATAAGCTTTTATCTTAAAAATATAAGATAATAAAATTAAAATCAACAAAAACAACAAAACAAATAATATAAAATAACAAAATGATAATAAACAATAAACAAATTATATAAGAAAGTAAAAATCTATGTGCGTCATACATTGTATGCTTGCATCATATGCATAAAGGTTAAAATTAAAACAAATGGAGTTCGTCCGAGGATGGGATGCTACGTAAGTCACAAGTAGTGATTCCTAGCTGATCCCTAGGTGAGAAGAGTCCTGCTAGATGTTGCCAAAAGTATTCAAATATTTAGTGTGATTTTTCAATACACGAATTTTCATTTTTTTCAAAAATAAAAAACAAATAATATAAAAAATAAAATAATAAAGAAATAATAAATACATTAAATAGACATGCATGTGCATCATTTACTATCTGTTTACACCACATGCATTAACGTGAATTTAAAAATGTGAATCTTCCGATAATGAGATTCTATAGATGTCACAAGTAGTGATTCTTTAGAAATCTCTAGGTGAGGAGAATTATTTCAAATGTTACCAAAAGTATTGGAATATTTGATTTAATTCTTCAATAAAAGAGGTTCATGTTTATTTTCAAAATAAAACTTATTTTAAAATATATAATAATTTTTCATTCAATTACACAAAAAATGTGAATCTTCCGATGATGAGATTCTATAGAAGTCACAAGTAGTGATTCTTTAGAAGTCTCTAGGTGAGGAGAATTATTTCAAATGTTGCCAAAAGTATTGGAATATTTGATTTAATTCTTCAATAAAAGGGGTTCATGTTTATTTTCAAAATAAAACTTATTTTAAAATATATAATAACTTTTTATTCAATTACACAAAAAATGTGAATCTTCCAAGGATGAGATTCTATAGAAGTCACAAGTAGTGATTCTTTAGAAATCTCTAGGTGAGGAGGATTATTTCAAATGTTGCCAAAAGTATTGGAATATTTGATTTAATTTTTCAATAAATGGGGTTCATGTTGATTTCCAAAAAGAAGTTTTCTTAAACATACATATAATAGTAATTTTTAAGCCAACACACGAGTTTTCTAAATAAACAAATTAGTTTTAAACTAAGACTCTTTTATTAAAATTAAAGGATGCCATGTGGTTAGGACAGTACCGTTTTCTAACGGGCGTCGTGGGGGCGCTAATCCTTCCCCATGCGTAACCGTACTCCTGGACCCAATTCTGTTTTTGCAGGCCAAAAATTGTCTTTTTAATAAAACTTAATTAATTTTGAGATTTTGTTAAAAAGATAAATATTTTAGGTGACCAATCACACCTATTCAAAAAAGATTGGTGGCGACTCCTTTGTTTTTAAATGTTTTCAAAACCGTCGAGCGCGAAGCCATTACGACAGCTTAGCGACTCCACTGGGGATGTTTTTTGAGGGTCAAGCCATTAATTAACAATGTGGTATCTTAAATTTTAATTTGATAGTTTTGGTTAACATTGAACTCTAGTTTTTCATTTGAAACAAATTTCTTTAAAACCAAAAATAATAATCCTTTCAGTCATTTTTGATCTTTTTATTCATTACATTCTTTATGTGTGAAGGTGTTGTAAATAAAGTAGAATATATGCTCATTCATTTTACATACATAAATGCATTGGCATAACATGAGCTCTATGCCCGGGCTCTGTCCTCTTTAGGAGGGAGTAAAGTACCTATGCTCTCGTGAGGTAATCACCTCCGCAATGCAAGCGAAATACTCCCACTGAAATCTATTCTTTACTAGTCCAGTGTGGACGACAGTAGAGAATGGTCTGGGAATCTATTAGATGTGTGAGACCTCAAACAAGCATATAGTGTGTTGTAAGGAGACCAACCTAGGATAGAGCCATTCCCACCTTTTGAGAGTGACCCTGGATAAGGCATAAATAAGCATTTCATTCTTTATCTGCTTTTATTTCTTTGTTTATATGTTTTATACACATACTGATTCATATTTGTTTTCCTGTTTTCTTTTGCATAAATCGCTTTGCATCGCATAGTTACATAAGGGGTGTTTTTAGCCATGGCTTCCTTCAACGAGGAATTTTTCACTGAATCCATAGAAAGGCTAGCTTGTTCGTCCTCTGTGAACGTTCCATGTGATTCATACCGGGAGGTACAAATCTGGTTTAAAAGGGTTCAACAAGTGAAAGGAGATTGTTTGACTGAAGATTTTATGTCCCCACTACCACAAGAGGTGAATTTGAATTTGAAACAAAACAACTTGATAGACTTAGCCAATTTATGGAATCAAATTAGCGAGGAAGGGAAGAATGATTTCCGGGAGAAATATGGCCAAATAGAATCCTTGATTGCTGTGAAAGTTGAAGAACCTATGATTAGAGCAGCCATTCAGTTTTGGGATCCTTCTCACAAGTGCTTTTCTTTCAATGGGTTGGATTTAACACCTACAGTCGAGGAATACTCCATTCTATTGGGAATAGACTTGAAAAGTCCGGATACGATATATGTTCGAAAGCCAAAGTCCGGATTCCGTAAAAAGCTAGCTAAGCTTTTGGGAGTCAGACCAGAGGACGTAGATCTCCATGTGAAGCATAAAGGGTCTAATATTTGTGTGCCATGGGATTTTCTTCATGAATTCATCAAGGGGCACATTAATGACGAGCAAAGGTTGACAGTTTTTGCTTTGGCAGTCTATGGTTTGGTTATCTTCCCGAAGGTATTAGGACACATCGAAATAGCTGTAATAGATCTTTTTGAGCAAATCGAGAACAATGGAAATCCATCGCCTGCTATTCTAGCTGAAACTTTTAGATCTTTGAATCATTGTAGGCGAAATGAAGAAGGCCGATTTGTGGGATGTATATAGTTACTTCATGTTTGGGTGAAGAGCCATTTCAAGTGCGAGGAAAAAGCGTTCAATAGAACATTCATCCATCACCGTGCCCCGGTCAAAGAGTTCTGCAACAGCAAGTGGCTGAAACCGAAGAACAAGGAAGAATGGGCCGATTTTCTACAAAGACTCGGGGAAAATCAAGTAGTGTGGATGGCACCATGGACGCCTCATGTACCCATCTTATATCGATGTGGAGAAGAGTCGTGGGTACAACTTTTGGGACCATGGGGAATAGTGAGCTACGCGCCGCTCATGGTACTACGACAATTCGGAGCAAAACAATTCATTCCTCCGACACATGGACTCAATGACATGAAATTTTCTTATGGTGAATCGAAGGCAATGAAGAAAGTTGAGCAAGCTATTCGATCATGGAAACAAACCCGAAGAGTCAATCTTGGACCCCTTTCTGATAAGGCTACCCCGGAATACTTGGTGTGGAGGACAAAGCAAGTGAGGGAGGTAGTGTTTCTCCCAAGAGAATGTAACATGCCTTTAGAACCGGAAGTAGAAATATCCGAGGCCGAGATTGCTAGGCAGCAATACAAGATAGAGGAGGAAAGGTGGAGACAAGAGAATTTGAGGCTTCGGAAAGAGATGGAACAACTCAAATACAAGGCAGAAATGCGAGAAGCCAAGCTCAAGAAGGTCCAACAAGAACACAACGTCACCAGCAAGGATCTCAAAAGTCTGCACCTAGAGAACAAAAAGTTGAGATCTGAAATGAGAGTCGGAGGAATTATGCAAACTTTAAATGAAAGGAAAAGGGAATTAGAAGACTTGCACAAAAGGGTAGAACACTGGGCACACAAAGCCAAGAAGAGTGAAGAAGAAGTTGTTTATTTGTCCCAAGAACGACAAAATTGGGAAGGCATGTACTCAGCAAGTGCAAGGAAATTAGCCCAATGTCAGAAAGAGAACGAGGAACTAAAGGAGAAGTTGAAAAAGGGAAAGCAAGTTGAGATAGATTATGAAAAAGCTACATTGCAACAAAAGGTACAAATGTTAGAGGAACAGCTACAAGCACATAAGAACCACATTAAAGTGATAATAGAAGATTGGGAGCGAAGTGAGAACGACTGGAGATATGGATATGACTTGGCACAAGATGCAAGCATGATGTGGAGAGTGGGAAGTTTGGCGAGACAACAATATATAGAGCACTTGGCCACTCAAGTTTGCAAAGCCGTGACAAAGGCAAGAGAGATGATGCATGAAGCTGAAGCTCTAAGACAAGAAATCCTCCTAACAGAAAAATACGGGCAAAGGCTGCTAAACTTTTTAGATGAGTCTAAGGATCAATATCAGCAAGTTAGTCGTTTTTATAGATTTAATCAGAATATGATCAGAATGTAACAAAGTGACCTTTTGAATGAATGAAAGTTCCTTTTTGTCGAAATTGTTATGGTTTAAATATCCCGCAAAGTATCATTCATTATCACATTCATTCATCTAACATCGCATTCATTCATTCCTTCAAATAGTTTAAATAAAACGTAATATTTCAAAGATTGCATCATGTAGTAATTAGTTTCTTATTGTGGTAATCAAGATTCAAGGGTAGCTTCAACATTCAAGATTCCAACCCAAATTCCCAAACACTCGTACAATACTCAGCTACGCTCAAAAGCAATGGAGGAAGAACATGGTAATAGGATAGATAGAATGGAGAAAGCACAAAAAGAAATCCGAGGGTAGTTAGCCGCTTTAATGGAAATGATGGCAAGGATGAATCGAGAAAAAGAAGTGGCTAGAGAAATACCTAACCCAGGGATTGAACAACCCCGGGAAGATGATAATCCTCAATACCCTCCAGGATTTACCCCACTTTATGCCCAATCCTCACAAGGCATACCTCCACCACCACCTTATGCCCAATCCTCACAAGGCATACCTCTACCTGCACCTCCACCACAACCTATGGGCAGCTATGCATACATGTATCCGGGAGCACTGAGTGCCTCAACATAACCTTATATCACAGTGCCTATACCTCCCACTCAAGGTACAAGACCCACGGATCCAATTCAAGTCCCTGACTTAGACGATCCAAGGGAACAGGAAAAACTATGAAGGAGTGTATCAGAGGTAAAACGCGATTCAGACTCGAGAAAATTAAACATCATAGAAGAGAGGTTACGGCCATTGAAGGCAGTGATTTCTATGGGTCTGTAGACGCAATGGGATTGTGCTTAGTTCCAGATGTGGTGATCCCTCCTAAATTTAAAACCCCTGAGTTCGAGAAGTACGATCGGACCAAGTGCCCGATTACCCACGTGACCATGTATTGTCGCAAGATGGCTGCCTATAATCATGATGATAAGTTATTAATACATGTATTTCAAGACAGCCTCACTGGGTCAGCTGCTAGGTGGTATGTGCAGCTAGATCGTACTCGCATTCACAGTTGGAACGATCTTGCTAGAGCGTTTATTGCTCAGTACAAGCATGTAATGGATATGGCCCCAGATAGGTTGTCTTTGCAAAATATAGAAAAAAGGGCCAATGAAAGCTTCAAAGAATACGCTCAACGTTGGAGGGACATTGCATCCCAAGTCCAGCCGCCTCTAGCTGAAAAGGAGATTACGGTGATGTTTGTCAACACTTTGAAGGCCTCCTATTATGAATGTATGATAGGGAACGCAACAAAGAATTTTGCAGACATGGTTATCACAGGAGAAATAATATAAAGCGCGATTAAGTCTGGGAAGTTGGAAGGTAGTGATTCAAAGAAGGGTGGATTGTCCAAAAAGAAAGAGGTCGAAACCCAAGCGGTAACCCATGTAGCACCTAGATATAAAGGATATGCGCCCTACCCACCTCGATTTCGGCCACAGCCTCAACCTCACCCAAATTACCAACCCTATTTCCCGACCACTAACAATGTTTCGTACGTTCCTTACCAAAATTCATTCAAACCCCAGATGTTTCGACCAAATTTTCGTCCTCCAGCATCGTACTATACGCCAATACCTACGGCCCAGCCTTACCAACCAAGCAGTAACCCTACTACTAACCAAAGACCACCTAGAAGAAACATTGAAAAAGCTCCCATTGACCCCATCCATATATCCTATACAGACTTATTCCCACAACTGGTGAAAGGTCAAATGATCGCACCTCTTTATATGGAGCCAGTGAAACCACCTTTCCCAAGATGGTATGACCCCAGCGCTCGATGTGATTATCATGGTGGAAACTCGGGTCATTCAACGGAGAATTGCACAGCTTTGAAATATAAAGTGCAAGATCTGGTTAAGTCAGGGAGATTGACTTTTTCCAAAGAGGTGGAGCCTAGTATCAATGCTAACCCACTGCCCAGTCACAGTGGGGGATCGGTTAGTGCGGCTGAAGTTGGGAGGAAGTATTGTATAAAGAGACATGTGGAAGAGGTTAAGACTCTAATGAGTCTAGTATTCGATGCTTTAGTCAAAGCCCAGATGATTCAACCTATACCGATAGACTCGGGGATTTGTCAAGATGAATTAAGCCCAGAACAGACTTGTGAATATCACATGGGATAGGTTGGCCATTCCGTCCAAAATTGTCATCAATTTCGACATGTGGTCCAGTCGATGATGAATTCATTTTTAATAGAGTTTTATACGGAGGAAGAGGGAGATATAGTGAGCACCGCCTCATATGAATCTTCGGGATATGATTACCCTTGGGGGAAACCACTGACGATGTTTTACAAGGAGAAGCCCAGTCCCAAAAAGGAAGAATCTAGCCATGTTGCCCCTCCAACCACGACAATCAAAATTCCGAGCTCTTTCCTGTACAAGAGCAATAAAGCCATCCCTTGGAAGTATGAATTCAAAGCGGTGGTTGAAGGATCAGGCAACACGGACTCGGACACGTCGGATAATGCCAACATAAGTGTAATAGGGGGAATTACATGGAGTGGGAGGTGCTATACCCGGGAGATGTTAGATAAGGCCCGAAAAGAGAAAGGAAAGGAGAAAGAGGAAGACAATCAGGCAGAGAAAGAAGAGGAACGAGCCTCGTTTTCCAAGGACCAATGAGGAAACTTGCAAAAGCCAATATCAGAGGACGATGCAAAGGAGTTTTTAAAGTTGATTAAGCACAGCGAATATAGTGTGGTCGAGCAATTGAACAAGATGTCTGCTCGAATTTCACTATTATCTCTGCTGTTAAATTCAGAATCGCATCTAAACACCTTAATGAAGGTGTTGAATCAAGCCTATGTGCCTCATGATATTCCAGTTGATAGTATGGACCAGCTGGCGGGGAATATCACAGCGGCGAACTTCATATCTTTTACCGACGACTAAATTCTGTCGGAAGGGCGACGAAGTATTAAGGCCTTGAACATCACTACAAGCTGTAAGGGTCACACAATTTCCAAGGTTTTGGTTGACAATGGCTCGTCGATCAACGTCATGCCTATGGCCACACTAAAAAAGATGCCCGTTGACCTATCTTACATACAACTGAGTAACATGGTTGTGAGGGCCTTTGATGGTTCCAGAAGGGATGTAGTAGGTGATATCGAGATCCCAATTGAAATCGGGCCAGTCACTTTCAATATCCAGTTTCAAGTGATGGATATTTCCCCTTCATACAGTTTCCTACTGGGGAGACCATAGATCCACACGACAGGTGCTGTTCCTTCATCATTGCATCAAAAAGTGAAGTTTGTTGTCGGTGATAAACAAATTTCTGTCTCCAGAGAAGAAGACCTCTTGATCACCAAACCCTTCTCTGTACCCTACATCGAGGCAGCTGAGGAAGCGTTAGAATGTTTCTTCAGGGCCTTTGAGATAGTGAATGCAACATATGTGGGAGAAGGATCAAGAATACCCACCCCTCAGTTGTCAACCAATGCCAAGCGGTTGTTAAACAGACACTGCAAAAGGGCTGGCGTGTCGGGAAAGGTTTAGGGAAAAATCTTCAAGGACATAGGAAACCTGTGAAGATCATGGAGAACAAAGACAGGTTTGGCCTCGGATACAAGGCCACTGACTTAGAAAGAAAAAAGATTTTGGAAGAGAAAAAGAAGAAAAGAATAGCCCGCCTCTGAGGATACGAAGAAGAATCGGAGAGGATGGTGATCCCGTACCTCTATGATACATTTCGATTTGGCGGATGCTATCACCTCGATTCATTAGAGGCAGTGGAAGCGAGACCTATGTTATTGATGAAAGGATTCTCTCACGGATTCCTAGTCTAAAGGGGTGCATGGAGGAATGGCCACTTTTTTTTAAGAATGATTATGCTGTGGGGTACAGAGCTAAAAGACTGAATTGTTGAAAGGATACCTTCTATCTTTTTGTTTTTTCTTTTGTAATGTAGTAAGGTAGATTATCAACATCTCGGTCTAGAGAGCTTTGGAAGATTTTTTGTAAACTTGATCTTCATCATCATTTCAATAAATTAACAAGTTCAATGCATTTTGAGCACTTTCTTCTCATCCCTCATCATATCTATAACTGTTTTTTTCTTTTCCTTCACTACCATTGGTATGAACAACCAACCATATCTGTCAAATTTTTACTTTTTCAGGAAAATGAATAATGAATGTGAAGATAACCTTAGCGACTATCCGAAGTTTGATTTTGAAAATTCTATGCACGTTGGTGAACTTGATAACAATGAAGATTCAGACGATGATGCTTTGTCACCAGATTTATTAAAAATTATTGAGCAAGAGAAAAAACCAATTGAACCCCACAAAGAGGTAATCGATATAGTCAACCTAGGGGATAATGAGAACGTCAAAGAAGTCAAAGTGGGCACAGCACTTCCATTGGTTGAGAGGCAAAGACCAGAGGAATTACTTCGTGAATACGTTGATGTGTTTGCTTGGTCTTATCAAGACATGCTTGGGTTAAACACTGATGTTGTGGAGCACCGTCTGCCCTTGAAAATGGAATGTAAGCCAGTACAACAGAAGCTTAGGCGCATGAAGCCGAAGATGTTGTTGAAGGTGAAGGAAGAAGTAAAAAAGCAATTCGATGCAGGGTTCTTAAAAGTAGCCAAGTATCCGGAATGGGTGGCTAATATAGTCCCGGTACCAAAAAAGGATGGGAAAGTAAGGATGTGTGTAGATTATCGAGACTTAAACAGAGCTAGTCCCAAGGATAATTTCCCATTGCTGCATATTGATACCCTGGTGGATAATACAGCCCAACACTACATGTTTTCGTTCATGGATGGTTTTCCAGGCTACAATCAGATTAAAATGGCTGAGGATGACATGGAGAAAACCACCTTTGTGACAATTCGGGGAACATTTTGTTATAAAGTTATGCCTTTTGGTTTAAAGAATGCCAGGGCCACCTACCAAAGGGCAATGGTAACCCTCTTTCATGACATGATGCATAAAGAGATAGAGGTGTATGTAGATGACATGATTGCCAAGTCTCGAGGAGAAGAGGATCATGTAGCCAACCTTCGAAAACTGTTTGAAAGACTACGGAAGTTTCAACTCAAGTTGAACCCTGTCAAATGCACTTTCGGAGTTAAATCAAAAAAGTTGTTGGGGTTTGTAGTCAGTGAAAAGGGAATCGAAGTGGACCCAGATAAAATCAGTGCGATACAAAATCTATCGCCCCCACGCACACAAAAGGAGGTAAGAGGCTTTTTGTGAAGATTGAACTATATTTCCCGTTTCATCTCGCAACTTACGCTTAAATGCGATCCTATTTTTAAGTTGCTTCGGAAACGAAACCTGAGTGAATGGAACGAGGCGTGCCAAGAGGCTTTTGAAAAGGTGAAAAGATACTTGTCAAACCCACCTGTTCTAGTACCACCGGTTGTAGGAAGGCCTCTGTTGTTGTACATGACTGTCAACGAACATTCTATGGGATGCATGCTGGGCCAGCATGATGATACGGGCAAGAAAGAACGGGCTATCTACTACTTGAGCAAGAAGTTCACTGATTACGAGGCCAAGTACACTACGATAGAAAAGATGTGTTGTGCATTGACTTGGGTTGCTCGAAGATTGAGGCAATATATGCTATACCACTCGACTTGGTTGATAGCTAGATTGGACCCCCTTAAATACATCTTTGAAAAGCTGTCATTATCAGGAAGACTAGCTAGGTGGCAAGTTATGCTCTCTGAGTATGACATTGTGTACGTAACTCAAAAGGCAATCAAAGGTGGGGCAATAGCTGACTTCCTTGCAGATCGTGCTACCGACGAGTATGAGCCCATCAAGCTAGATTTTCCAGATGAAGATATAATGTCTGTCTTTCACGTGGAGAAGGAGGAGCTCAACAGCAAACCATGGAAAATGTTCTTCGATGGCGCATCCAACGCCTTCGGACATGGGATAGGGGCAGTTTTAATATCTCCAAATGGAAAGTATTACCCGTCCACAGCCAGATTTAATTTCAACTGCACCAACAACATGGCTGAATACGAAGCTTGTGCAATGGGCTTAGAAGCTGCAATCGAGAGGGGATCAAAAAACTTGGAAGTTTATGGAGATTCAGCACTGGTTATTTATCAGTTACGAGGTGAATGGGAAATAAGGGATCAGAAGCCAGTTCAGTACCAGAAGTACATAGCTGAC